>CM070090.1:19479667-19608667 GCA_036178185.1 Liparis tanakae | reverse complement strand
TGTGTGCGCGTGCGTGCGTGCGTGCGTACTTTTCTTCTATGGTTCCATTTCTACAAATGAACTATGTTTTGCACGAGGAGACTATCACTTTGAACTCTCCATATGCCTCGTATTGATATTAATCTTTCCGGCCTTAAGTTAAAGTTGTGCATTCATGTCGACTGTGGGTCAGTGGGTAGCAGGTCCGTCTTTCAATCATGGGGTTGGAGGTTCAATCCCCGCCCTAGTCGATGTGTCCTTGAGCAAGACCCTTAACCCTGAGTGTCTCCCTGGAGCTGCTCTACGGTGTCTGAATGCAACAGGATTGTACGTCGCTTTGGATAAAAGCGTCGGCTAAATGTAATGTCGAGACCCCCGCGTACTGATGTAGACGTGTATATCCCCAACACTTACTCCACCATGCGACAGCGGTGCGCCGACAGCCTGTTGTAGGCGTCGTTGATGTCCGTCACGTTGGCGGCGCTCCACAGACGCTCCGCCACGGCGCTGGCTCGAGGCCTGGAGGGAAGACCGAAGACCAGTGAACGTCGCCGTGGACCGACAGACGTTTATTTACATACAAATATTTAAAATGACAAAACATACCAGAGACGGGGCGTCAGGTTGGTGGCGTCCACGTACTCCCCCCACAGACAGGCCTCTCCACCAATCACAAGCTTCTTTTGTTCATCAGTTCCTGTTTTGAAATATAATGTTTAATGAGGCAGAAAGAAAACACACACACACACACACACACACACACACACACACACACACACACACACACACACACACACACACACACACACACACACACACACACACACACACACACACACACACACACACACACACACACACACACACACACACACACACACACACACACACACACACACACACACACACACACACACACACACACACACACACACACACACACACACACACACACACACACACACACACACACACACACACACACACACACACACACACACACACACACACACACACACACACACACACACACACACACACACACACACACACACACACACACACACACACACCATTTCATTACTAGTTTGAGAAATATATAAAATAATTAAGTTATGTATTTTATCATATCTAGCAGTGATTTTCTGGAAGCTAAATATTGTAATAATTCCCCTCAGTTCATTCAACAGGCTTACACACGTTAGCACAGCAGTGACGGACGTTTCAGATGCGCCGCGTCAACGGGTCGAACAATACGAGTCGGGAGCAATAAAGCCATCATGTGGACGGCGGCTAAAGTCCCAACACCCGCAATAAAACACTAGAAAGCAACGCTGCACACGGCAAAGAGCCGGCACGAGGGGGAGCGGGCTTCGCCCACGTAGTAGAGCAACCATGCAGACACCAACCCTTGTAGTCCTGCGGGTCGGCCCGGTACCGGCCCTGCCAGTCCTGGCCGTAGGAGATACGGTTCAGGTACCAGGGCGTGGACAGCAGCGCCCGGAAGCCCGACCGCGTCACGCTGGCCAGCTCACTCTGGTACTGCGGAGCGCTGCCCTTCCACACCTGGACCACAGTGTCTGGCTTCAGCTACACACACAAGCATCAGAGTCAGAGACGAGGGCCGAGGGCCAGCAAGACGAGAAGAAAGGGAAGCAGAGAGACGACGTCAAGGACGAGAGGTAGCAAGACGAGAAGGGAAGAAAGAAAAGAAGAACGGTCTGGATCAGGTCCACGAGGACCCGCCTCTCCCTGTCCCCTCTGCAGTCATCCATGCGTAAGCCTGTTGAACTGAACTATTGGTCCCGCCTCCACTAGTCCACCCGTCGTCTCGCCCCCACTGACCGTTGAAGCCGAGCGGCTCCACCTTGTAGTAGTTCTGCCAGTCCTGAGCGTAGCTAATGTAGTCGAGGTACCAGGGGGCGGAGAGCACGGCGGTGAAGCCCGCCGCCGTGACCTTAGCCATCTCGCCGCTCGCCACGGCGCCCATCCACACGTGCACCACGGCGTCGGGGTGGAGCTGCAAACGAGTACAGACAGCCACTGGAGTCAAGATGGACGCGCACCGGCGTAGAGGCGCCGTTCGGGCATTCGTGTTCACGGCGAGTCCTCGCGGGATGTCACGAGGCGTAGTTAAAGTCGCGTGACGATGGCGAGCTGCGAGGGCAACGCCCCCAGGAGGCGTGGTTTAGTTGCTGCGAAGGCAACGCCCCCAGGAGGCGTGGTTTAGTTGCTGCGAAGGCGACGCCCCCAGGAGGCGTGGTTTAGTTGCTGCGAAGGCAACGCCCCCAGCCCTAACCACACGGGAGGCGTGGAGCGGCTCCAAGAGCACCGGTCACATGAAACCAGGTTTCTGTTGTTGTCGGTTTATTATATTCTATGTCAGTTTGTTTTTTAATTCTATTTTTATATTTTAGTATCTGCTTATTATAAAGCACTTTTCGACAAGTCACATTCAGTGAATGTTCAAAGTTTTTGGCAATAAACTCTGACATACAAATACATGACAAGATGCACAGGTGTGTGTGTGCGTGTGTGTGGCCTGAATACTAAACATAAAGCTACAACAATAAGCGGGTTAGTTTAGCTTTAGACCAGAGAAAGTTAGTGAAGAAAAGGCCGATGTTGTTGTTGTTATCATATTTTGTAATAAGGCGGCAGCTACCTTGACTCCGTTGTCGAACACCTCCTGCCAGACGACGTAGCCCTTCTGGGTCGAGGCCACGATGTTCAGGAGTCTGTCGGACGAGTGAAAAGGATAAAGGACACAAACGAGATTAAATTCTTTGCCTTTTGAATAAGGACTAGAATATGTTACCGTTAATAAGCTAAACAACGAGCTCCGAGTGTACAGCCAGGCACATACTTCTGGATGTAGAAGGACTCCAGCTTGCTGTAGTCCTTCCCGAAGCCCTGCTGATCCATAAACTTCTGAATGTCCGGGTTGGACTTCCTGCAGGACAATTAAAATATTAATAAATAAGCAGCAAACGGAGTAAATACACATTATGACCCAATGGATTTCCAGGACTTTAAACCAAATCACAGTGTAAACACCTTAAATGAGACAATACTTTGATTAAAGGAATATGTATACAACAACTTTTCCAGGCCTGGAAATAACCATTAATAAAAAAGGATGAACAGCCGTCTAAACTCTTTAGTTGCACATTAAATACTCGAGTCCCACCAACAGCTGAAGTCCACCTCGTCGCCCCCCAGGTGAACGTAGGCGTCGGGGAACACGCCGCTGATCTCCTTGAAGAAGCGGCTCATGAAGTCATACGTGGTGTTCAAGATGGGGTTCACGGGCCCGAAGGAGCCGGAGGGGTCGGCGCCGGAGTAGCAGGGCGTGAGCAGATCCGTCTGGCCTGAGGAGAAATATACACATACAATAAAATATATATATATATATATATATATATATATATATATATAAAGTTTAGAGTCACGTAGAAATGTCCTTATTTTTCTAAGCACTGTTTTTCATTAATGAAGAAAACAATAAATGAATCATAAATACACTCTCCATAGTTAATGTGGTAGTGACTATTCTCTGGTGTAGTGAAGTCTCTCCATAGTTAATGTGGTAGTGACTATTCTCTGGTGTAGTGAAGTCTCTCCATAGTTAATGTGGTAGTGACTATTCTCTGGTGTAGTGAAGTCTCTCCATAGTTAATGTGGTAGTGACTATTCTCTGGTGTAGTGAAGTCTACAGAGGTGTGTAGAGGTCCATCTCCATATTCTAGTGGTACATTGTGTTATCGCCTTAGAAGACTAACGGAGGGGTAGGAAACCATTAAACCCTTTATATGCGAGCGCAGCTGAAAACAGTTATGCTACTGCTGAAGCTATAAAACTGACCTTCCTTTGAGCCACAAGAAGAACGACATTCATATTTACTATAAACATCATTATTTATAACCTTGTCAATGTCTTAACTATATTTCATATACATGTTGCAATTAATTTGATGAATAAAAGTGAGTTTTCATAGAAAACATCAAATTTGTCTGGGCTATTTCACCTTTGCCCCAGGACTGCGTGTGACCCGGCGTGTCAAACTCGGGGATGACGCGAATGCCTCTCAGACGGCCGAACTCGATCACCATCTTCACGTCGGTGGGCGTGTACACGTGAGTGTACGGGTGGTAAGCTCCCTGTGGACAACGATTACATTTTAATACTTCGACGTTTCAAGAAGAAAGGCTGCTCGTCTTCCGCTGAGATGTCTTTCCCGACCTGCTGGCTGAGCTCCGGGAACGTTCGGCTCAGGTACGGGAACGACTGGTCGTCCGTGATGTGCCAGTGGAACACGTTGAATTTGTTCATCGCCATCGTTTCCTTTAGAAAACCAAAAAGAAAGAAAAGTATTTAAGATTAACGTGATAAAGGAGAAACCAAAAGAAAAGAAAGTGACTTCAAACCATATTTCCATCACCATGTATGTAGCCAAGCCAAGGTTCAATCTACACTACCCTGGCATAGTGGATTAACCCAACCACTACCCTGGCATAGTGGATTAACCCAACCTTTCCCCAGCGTTCTTTTAAAAACATAATTACTTCAAACTGAGCGTGAATACAACACATTTCCATGACGTTTTCAAAACTTTTGGGATAACATTTTTTCTTCAAGGACTTAGGCAGCTTTGGGAAATAACCGTTTAAATGCCATGACTTTTCCAGCTTGCCATGCGACGCATGAACCCTGAAAGAATCTTGTGGCCGTACCAGATTAGCCAAGATCACTTTAATGGGCAGGAAGTGGCGGGCGCTGTCCAGCATCACGCCTCGGTGGGCAAACCTCGGGAAGTCGCTGATTGTTGTTGAATTGATGCTTTTCTGAAAAGATATAAAGTGAAAATCAGCCCGAGTTTAAACCTTGTATGAAAGTTGAGCCATTAAGAAATGTGATTTAAAAGATGAAAAGCATTCACACTCACAACTCCATATTCATCTTCATACAGCAACTGGCTGAAGGTCTCCAGACCTAAAAGCCCCAAAACACATGGTTCATGTTCACGAGTTCTGGTTTAATGATTCATAAGATGTAGTTAAGGCCACCTGATGAGACGCTAGACATGAGAGCAAAGGTCAACAAAAACACATTGGAGTGGTGCAGAAACGGCTTTTAATTGCACTTATCACATAAACATTTTTTTAATTTACCATTCATACATTGCCCTTTGTTTATCGTTTAATTTTATGTTTATTATATTTTTAGAGGTTTTCTTTCTACACCAGTATATATATATATATTTGTAATTCTATGTTTATTATTGTAAATGTTTTCTCTGCCTTTTTTTTGTATTGTCTCTCATAGAGTAGAAATACAATATATATATATATATATATATATATATATATATATATATATATATATATATATATATATATATATATATATATATAGTATTTTTTCTTTGACATGCTACGCAGATCAATACCTCTCATCACAGCTGCTGTTGAATATGAATATCACAGGTGAACTGTAACTTTAAACTATTTATGAAGCACAAATCAAAGTCCATCTCCTGGGACTCTCCGTGTTTCCTCTTCATCGTTTCTTCAGGTCTCTGATGCAGAGTTCAGTTCAATAAATAGAATAATCCTACCGTGCAGGGCGCCCCAGACCTTCGGGGCCTTCAGAACGGCGTTTGGCTGATCCACCGTCAGCTCATCTGAGGACAAACGGGGGGGGGGGGTTACTATTAAATAAAGATTAAATCAATATTTCAAAAGGGTAAACTTCCTGTAGGAAGTAATGGCGATTATCTGGGATAATTTCTAAATTTATGAAAGAAAATATTTTTGGTGGGTAAATTGCAAATGAGAAGTAATTTGAAAATAACAAACAAAAAAATATCAAGCATAAGTATGTGTCTGTGTTTTAAAAATCAATGCATAACAAACTTAATTCATTGGAAAATAATTAAACTTCAACTTCTGCAAAAGCAGTGGAGGAAGTATTCAGCTTAATAAGAAAAACAACGCAATAAACGTTGTGTTGTGTCAAAGTGAAACACCACGTGATGTACTTCAAGCTCAACGCGCGACACCCTGTGAATGAGGAAGAGACTCACAAGACTCGTCTGACGTCACACCGGGGTACCCGTCACAGTCAGAGTCCGGTGACGTGATCCACACCTGCAGCCCGGTGAGCACCGCGGGGCCGGTCCGCCCGCCGGGGCCGGTCCGCTGCCTCTTAGCACCGCCGAACATGTACTCGTAATACCTGTTGTGCGAGACGCGTTTTGAACCACGACTTTCTACTGGTCCCTGAACGCAACATTGACCATAATAACGACGGGGGGACGGAGACGTCGAAGGGCTCACCTCCGGTACGCGTCCTGCAGGAGGCTGCAGCCCGGGCCCGCGGAGGAGCCCTTCCCGTCGGACACCTGGAAGCTGTCTCCGTTCAACTTGAAGGCAACAGCGGAGATCTGGACCTTCTGCGGCAGCGGCCACAGGGAGCCGAACGGCGAGGGTCCGGCCTGGAGCGGGTGCGCCTGGGCGTCCTGGCCCGGGTCCTGGCCCGGGTCCTGGTCCTCCACCCGGTCCACGTAGCGGCGCTGGAGCCCCTGAGAGGAGCCCAGGGCCACCAGCAAGAGGAGCGCGATGAGCAGCGCGGCGTTCATGTCTGCAGGAGTAGCGTGACCGCGCGTCACTACAAGGCTTTATCCGGAAAAGAGGGGGCGGGGCTTCACATGAGGAAGTGCGGGTCGTGCAAAGATTTAAAGGGGAACTCCTTTTAAAACTTTAAATATTCCCTCATTTATGGAGGACTCAAAATGACTTAAGTATAAATAAATAAATATAGGAATAAATAAATAAATGCTTAAATAAATGTAAAAATGCTTAAATAAATGTATAAATAAATAAATACAGGAATGATTGAATATAAGTTATAAATCAACAGGACATCATTAAATAAATATATTTCTACATTTCTGTATTTCTTCATTTATTTGTTTTTCTATGTCCACACGTATTTCTTCATTTATTTATGTGTGCCATTTACGTGTCCGTATATTCAAATGAGCTGGGCGGTCCGAACCTCTGTCTAAAGCCAGACCTCAAATCTCCATCGCAGATCCTTATTAAGGCCGATTCATACTTCGGCGTTTTCAGAAAAACGGACGGATACGCAAGCTTTTTCACCCCTTGCGTGGGTCGACCCCTTTTTCTATCCACGCGTCAAAAATCTACACAAGCCTACACAAGCCTGCAAGGCTGTGATTGGTCTGCTGGTCTGATGACTACTTCCTTTCTGGAGTCTCACATTTCCGATTTTCATAGCATAATACCGCCATTTTTAAAAGCCAAGTTAAACCCAAGACGATCTTTTTAAAAAGGCTTTCTTTAGTTTAGAGCAGCAAGTCATAACCTTGTTTAGCCAAGAGCAACAGGTTTAGCTTAGAGCAACAAGTCATGACCTTCTTTAGCTTAGAGCAACATGGCCTTGTTGAGCTCAGAGCAGCAGCTCACATGTAATTATATCTGATCCAATGACATCTGCATACTTCTAGATTATTAAAGAAAGACAATCTTTGGTATTTTCTAATTCTTTATGTCAAGCACAAGTTAACTACTCCCCTAAAAGAGGAAGCCTTCAGAATTAGTGGTAGCATTGCATAAGGATTACATTCCTGTATTTGAATTGTATTCCTGTTTCTCAATTCCTCTGATTCTTCCATCTGCAATTAATCTGCTCGCATGATTTACATCATCAAAGTGTTGCCTTCCAAGGGCTGTTCCAAATGAAAAGTGAATGTCAGACGTATGAAACGTCCTGACTGAGCTTCACTGAAGCTTCATACCGGCTACAAGCTCCGGTCAAAATGGCGTTTCGTATTATGTGATTTACTCGGTTGGCTCAGATTGTTTATCATGGATGTTTGTTCCTGCTGTTTGATTGTAGTGCTCAGACATCAGCTGTGTTCTGAGTGAAGCAATAGGTATCAGATTGGCATCCAAACTGAGGGCGTCAGGGCCAGAGTCCTTTCGACTTTCATTCCATAAATTCACTAAAATGGTTCATCTTGCAGATGTCATGGACGACCCTGTGGTCGCCCAATGTTGCAGAAGCCTCATTGGGTGCAGGGTGTGCGTTGACCGGTGGTCCGCCACCAACACACACTGCCCCAAGTGCAGGAATGAGGAATTTTCCTCAAAATATTTTGCCATCACAGGGATGGGGAAGTGGTGGACAATTGATTCTTTGTAATTTTATGAATGGTTCTGTTTTTCTTTCTTTATCGTTCGAGTTCTTTGTGTTATTGTGTTACATGTTCAATAAATGTGTTTGAACAGTTTATTATTTGACCATAACTTGCCCTGCATTTCATTTATAGTCATTTGTTTATTCTTGTGACGGAGTAACACGTTGGTTCTTATAACACACACAGCTCTGACTGACTGGTTGGAGGACTGATTCTGAAAACAATTATGTAAATCTGCTGTGTGCCGCTCAGCTGCTCAACTGCAGTGTTATTGAATGTATTGGTTAAAACAAGATCAATCACATCAGGTATGGGTGATATTTGTGGTTACTCTTATGAACATGTCTGACAAGCCAGTGCATGTGCTACACTACCAGACTTAGCTTTTCCGTTACCACTTAATTGACTTGGAAGCTCAATAAGCACCACATCTAATTCCAAACCACTGAGGTGTGAAAGAGCGAGGAGCGTTGGCCGACTGCTCTGGAGAAATATTACATGTGAGGGGAAAAGAGAAGAGAAAAGGATATTATGGTTAACTAGTTTGGAGACCCCAAAGTAGTTAACCATAATAGTCTACAAGTATTTGTTTGTAGCTTTCTGTTCTTCGGTGTATAAGGACTCAGAAAGCCCCCCTCCATAATCAGCTTTAAGTGTGTACAAATACAATGAATATGGCTTATCTAAATGTACATGCAGAGATATAGCCATACGGCTAAACACAGGCAACAACGCCTAACGATCACTACTATAAACGATGTGAGACATGCTAGAGACGTGAGAGGAGCTGTGCTCTCCATGTTTCAGTCTGATACAATAACTCTTGGAGTCAACTCCTCAACACATGTTTACACAACAAAGAGCTCCATCCTTCTGGAGACCAAAGAACTACATGATGATGTGATGTAGTGAGGGCTAAGACAGCAGAGTCACAACAGAACAGGTTACATGTTGATGATGTTTTAGTTTATTCCGATCAGCAAAATATAAAACAATCATAATTCAACAAAAGAAGAAAGTGGCGGACCGAAAGGGTCGAGGCTGAAGCGAACCAGCTTATAAGAGCCCTAACCTATGATTCCTCGAAAAAACTTATTTCAAATAATCATATATATATATATATATATATATATATATATATATATATATATATATATATATATATATATATACACATACATACACACACACACATAAATATACATACATATACACACACATACATATATACATACATACACACACACACACACACACATACAAACGTATAAATATACATACATACACACACACACACATAAATATGCATACATATACACACACATACATACATACATACACACACACACACACACACACGTATAAATATACATACATACACACACACACACACACACACGTATAAACATCTTTTTTAAACGTGTCCCCATTAACCGTTGATGTAATGATGATGTAGTAATGAAGGTTGCAGGTGAAGCACAGGTGGTAACTTGTGACTGGGTGCTAACTGAAGGCTGCTTAATAAGAAGAATCAACTGGTAAGGTGATTCTTGCTGTGTACATGAATATTAAACTTCCCGTAGTCACCACTGTCGCTAACATATCCAGGTTTAATTATTTATTATTTATATTGACTAAATTATATTCTAAGAAATCAACTGTCTATATATTTTTCAATTGTCAATATGAATTGCCTCGTGGTCATCATATCCTCACTCTTCTATGTAGGAATGTTTAGTTCCAAAATGACCCAAATAAAACAAGTAAAGACATGACGTATACAACTATGCTGGAAATTAACCATGAATATTAAATATCAGAGGAAATAAACGGCATTAAATATATACGTATCAATAACAGGTATACTGCCATCTAGCGGTATAAAGGTGAACCCTTTACTCTGCGTGTCCTCATACACGGTGTTCGTGTTCGTCCAAGAAACAGCAGAATGAGGTGGAAATATAAATATAATAACAGCAACAACTCTGCACGGACAAATTACTTTGATTAATCTATATTAGGAGCTGTGTTGCATTAAACAATGCAACGATTAAGTGAGAAGGTGATTATTGCTGTGTACATGAATATTAAACTTCCCGTAGTCACCACTCCCGCTAACATATCCAGGTTTAATGATTTATTATTTACCTTGATATGTGTTGCATCGTTAACATATCCCGGTTTAATTCTTTATTCTTTATATTGACTAATATTCTTCTAACGTTAATACAAATATGTATCACTGGCTTTTATTTTGACTCTCATTTTAAGCACTTCCGTTTTGTCATTTTTGGTTTCAGATGGCACAAACGAAATACGGAGGTGGTATTCCGTTTTTCCGTTTTTGGTTTGAAACGGAAAACGAAAAAAACACGATATTTCCGTATTCCGTATTTGGAGTGAAACGAAAAAACAAACTATCAAAACGTACACGGACCGCTCTTGGTGTGAACGCAGCTTTCTGACACCTTGTTAGGACGGCTCTGTTCACACTGTGACCACTAACACATTCTGCCCACTAGGTGTCGCTCGTGTCACATTTATGGAGCACTTACTGACAGAAAATAGTTGTGTTCTTCTCCTGCACACCACTGCATATCAATGAGTTGCAATTTAGCAGTCTGTAAAAATAAATGTAAAATCAAAAATCAAATGTACCATCCCGAATCCTATATTAATGTATTTTAATTTCTTTGATTCCCATTCTAAGTGTGTCTCTTGGAGGTCTCAGGGATGTGGACAAGAGGACTCATTGACCTCAGACTACATGTCATTATACATGAATGCATTGTTGTTATTTTCGTATTGTGTCACCTTCAAAAGTCTCTCTCTCTCTCTCTCTCTCTCTCTCTCTCTCTCTCTCTCTCTCTCTCTCTCTCTCTCTCTCTCTCTCTCTCTCTCTCTCTCTCTCTCTCTCTCTCTCTCTCTCTCTCTCTCTCTCTCTCTCTCTCTCTCTCTCTCTCTCTCTCTCTCTCTCTCTCTCTCTCTCTCTCTCCATTCCCTGCGCCGTGGTGACGGTCCCTCCCCCTCTCAGTGTAAACACACCCATTGATCTGAGTGAGAGAGAAGTGGGATCGCAGGAGGAGGCGAGCCGCCACACAGAGCAGGAGCAGGAGCAGGAGCAGGAGCAGGAGCCTCGGAACATCTCATCCTTCTTATACCGTTTATTTTTAAGCGCGGTTTTACGCTTGCCCGTTCCAGACGACGCAGTTGAGTGTGTTGCACGCGCCTCGCTGATTGTCCGCCGGTTTTAACGGAAATAACACGAGAAGAGTTGCACCCCCCACACACACACACACACACACACGCACACAAACACGCGCGCGCGCGCGCGGCTTGCACCGTGGCTCTCTCAGAAGTGGCATGTTCGAGGGACACCGATGAACTCCTGCTGTCCCCCAAAGAGGTAGGCATGAGCTTCTCCTCCTCTGTTGATCCCGTTGTACCGGCATGATGGAACACAAGGGCTCACGGCACGAGCCTGTTGTTGTTGACATGTATTGATACATCTACTATGCTCGTCTGTTGCTGTTACCTCGCGCGCTCCTGTCTCCCCTCCTCTGCTCGTGCCCCGCATACTCGTGCGTGCGTGCTCGAGGTGTCCGAGGCGGACATCAGGTGTGAACTCGCGGCTCTGGGTGATGGGCGCGCTGTCTCCAAGTGGCTTCGGGGGTTTACACAGTTGGAGACAGCCGATCCATCTGGAGGTCCAGATCGATGGGACGTCTGATCGATCGCTGCCGCCGCGGGATCCCGTCCATCCCACATCCACGGCCCGGTCCTTGGGAGGCCCTCTCCCCGGTTGCCTGGCAGTGATGTTGAACGGGCCTCTGAGGCTGCGCGTGCGTGTCTTTGATGTGCGCGTGCCGTGTGTGTACGTGTGCGTGTTCTTCGTGAGGAAGAGGAGGAGGAGGAGGAGGAGGACACCGTGTTGCTGCTTCTGAGACACAGCTCAGGTTACAGGACAACCTGTGGCTCATACTGGGGACAGCTAGTGGATGCTGTGGTTTGGTTTTTAAACCTCTTTACTTTTAAAATGTTAATGCCACGATGACGTCATCAACCCAAAAAGCTCAGTGCAGTCCGGAGGCTGTAACCGGGGTCAGGAAACAACCAGACGTCCTCTGATTGGTGGAAGCAGAGAGAACGTGGAGCTTTGTTAAAGAACAAGATGTTCACTTATTTCAATCAATTTTCCTATTTAATAATAATAATAATAATAAAAATGCATTTGTTTACTCTGATGTGGAGGTGATACAATCATCTAGAAGATCATCTAGATCCTTTTACTTGCATTTAATGAACTGTTTCCAAAAAGAAGAATGAAAACAACTCGCTGTTCAATGCTTGTGTCTAAATATATTCAGTAAACTCTCACAGAGGCTAAAATTAATAAAACGATCAATTCTATAGTCGCTAATTTACATTTTGTGATGGTGATTGAAGACATTAATATCAGTCTCTCTCTCTCTCACACACACACACACACACACACACACCGTGTGGGCTGTGAGCAACCAAATTACAGTTCTATGGGTGGCGGTAATCTGCTCTCCCTGTAATCCGTGTTCCCAGCGGACGAGTCCGCGAGCGACCGGCAGGTCGTCCAAATCGATACTCGTGATCGGGAGAAATGACTTGACCTCTTCAGCATGCCGGTCGACTGGAGGGCCGGCGGACCCAAAGGAACCAAATGACGCACAAGGTGAGCGCGGCGCGTTCAGGGCCTGCAGCTTTAAGTGGTGATCCGGGCTTCATCCCTAAATATGCAAAGTGAGCGGTTCCCTGCTCTTCCTCTGCTGGTCGACGCACTCGCTCCACACATTAATGAGCTTTCTCATCGGAGGATAACTTTATTTACACGTCCAGTGGTGAACGAAAGCGTCTGCATCGGTGCGTGTTCACGTTTCCTTGTGATTTACAAGCTAATGACCAAATGACCAGCATGTGGAGCGTCTCTGATGTTTGAGGTCTGCATAGTCGAATGAAACCACGTGCAACTTCCAAGTAGAACCTGTGTGTGTGTGTGTGTGTGTGTGTGAGAGAACTAGGATAGGCAAGAGTCTTCTTCTAATAGCCGAGCCAGAGGCCAGAGATGACGGGTTGCCAGTCGTGTCGGTCCTGGAATGCAATAAATCCAGTTGAACCGCGGCTGTTTTTGTATTTAATCAAGTCGTGATGAACGTTCTTCTCCTTTTATTATGAACATGAAACATATGAGGCGCCGCTTGTTCTTCCGGTTCAATCAAAGCCTGAAGCCAGACAATGAGAACAGTGTATTATATTCACGACCGTCTGTTTCTCCTTCAGGACGCGGTGACAATGAAGTCCAACGTCTCCCTGTTCCACAAGTCGTCCTATGCCGACGGCGTGCTGCTGCAGCTGGACGCCCTGCGGCGGCGGCGGCTCTTCACCGACGTCCTGCTGCGCGCCGGCGGCCGCTCCTTCCCGTGCCACCGCGCCGTGCTGGCGGCCTGCAGCCGCTACTTCGAGGCCATGTTCAGCGGCGGGCTGCGCGAGAGCCGGGCCGGCGAGGTGGACTTCCGCGACTCCGTCCACCCGGAGGTGCTGGCGCTGCTGCTGGACTACGCCTACTCGTCCCGCGTGGTCATCGACGAGGACAACGCCGAGTCGCTGCTGCAGGCCGGCGACATGCTGGAGTTCCAGGACATCCGCGACGCCTGCGCCGAGTTCCTGGAGAGGAACCTGCAGCCGGCCAACTGCCTGGGCATGCTGGCGCTGGCCGACGCCCACCGCTGCGCCGCGCTGTCGGAGCGCTCCTGGGGCATGTGCCTCAGCAACTTCTCCGCCAGCCCGTGCGCCCGACCCAGAAAGACCAGCCACGCCCTGTTCCTCCTGGGGGGGCGGACCTTCATGTGCGACAAGCTGTACCTCGTGGACCAGAAGGCCAGAGAGATCATCCCCCAGGCCGACATCCCCAGCCCCAGGAAGGAGTTCAGCGCCTGCGCCATCGGCCGCAAGGTGTACCTGAGTGGCGGGCGGGGCTCGGAGAACGGCGTGTCCAAAGACGTGTGGATGTACGACACGGCGCGCGAGGAGTGGTCCAAGGCGGCGCCCATGCTCGTGGCCCGCTTCGGCCACGGCTCGGCGGAGCTGGAGCAGCACCTCTACGTGGTGGGCGGCCACACGGCGGCCCCGTCCGTGTCGCTCAAGCAGGTGGAGCGGTTCGACCCGGCGGCCAACAAGTGGACCGCGGTGGCGCCGCTGAGGGAGGGCGTGAGCAACGCGGCGGTGGTCAGCGTCCAGCTCAAGCTCTTCGTCTTTGGCGGCACCGGCGGCACCCGCGACAAGCTGCCCCAGGTGCAGCGCTACGACCCGCAGGGGAACCGCTGGGCGGTGGCGGCGGCGTGCCCGCAGCCCTGGCGCTACACGGCCGCCGCCGTGCTGGGCGACCAGATCTTCGTGATGGGCGGCGACACGGAGTTCTCGGCCTGCTCGGCCTACAAGTTCAGCAGCGACAGCTGCCAGTGGACCAAAGTGGGCGACGTGGCGGCCAAGCGCATGAGCTGCCAGGCCGTGGCGTCGGGCAACCGGCTGTACGTGGTGGGCGGGTACTTCGGCACGCAGCGCTGCAAAATGCTGGACTGCTACGACCCGGCGCTGGACGCCTGGACCGCCGTCGCCACGGTGCCCTACGCGCTCATCCCCACGGCCTTCGTCAGCACCTGGAGACAGCTGCCGGCCTGAGAGCCGGGCTCACCTGGCCAGGTGAGCTCTCACATGCATACATCATGTATACGTTATGTATACGTTATGTATACGTTATGTTATGTATACGTTATGTATACATTATGTATACATTATGTATACGTTATGCAGTGTTTCCCCTACCATTGGAACAGGGTGGCGCCCCGCCCCCCTGTAATTTCCGCCCGCCACCCTGAAATTTTCGTCATGACGTCATATTTCTGGCGGTGAGCCGTCATGGAGCTCAGCTGCGAGCTGTCGACAGAGCGCGCTGTAAACGGAGCTATGCTGGACGAGCATGCTCTCACTAGCAGCGCGCACCCCCGTTATACGCCCAGCTGTTATGCGCGCAGGTTGAGCTTTCCCGCTAGCACCCCCCCCCCCCCCCCCGTCAACACTAGTCCCGCCCCCCTGAGGCTGTAAACCTAGGGGAAACACTGCGTTATGTATACGTTATGTATACATACGTGAGCTTCACATGCACATTGTACACGTCCATTATGTATACGTTATATATACATCATGTATAGGTTATGTATACGTTATGTATACATAGGTGAGCTTCACATGCACATCGTACACGTCCATTATGTATACGTTATATATACGTTATGTATACGTTATGTATACGTTATGTATACATAGATGAGCTTCACATGCACATCGTACACGTCCATTATGTATACGTTATATATACGTTATGTATACGTTATGTATACATAGGTGAGCTTCACATGCACATCGTACACGTCCATTATGTATACGTTATGTATACATTATGTATACATAGGTGAGCTTCACATGCACATCGTACACGTCCATTATGTATACGTTATGTATACATTATGTATACATATGTGAGCTTCACATGCACATCATACACGTCCATTATGTATACGTTATGTATACGTTATGTATACATAGGTGAGCTTGTAACGGTATGACGGTTGGTGCTGGGGTGCCAGTTAGGTCTCAGCCTAACAATATCTTTCTCAGGGCGTGAGTTGGATATTTAGTATTGATTGTTTGTCAACCGCACACAGGGCTCCAGTGGCGAGGGTAATTCACCTCAAAAAGGTACACCTCCCAAGCGTTTCATATGTAATAATGTTCCCCCACAATTAAACACCACACAAGTATATATCCCTTTTACATCCACGTGTATTCACAGTTCATTGCAAACAATAATAACACATTGAGTTCATCACCCGTTCCACAAAGTCCACAACTGATTTTCCCTTTCACTGGTATTCACAATTCATTGCAAACGCGTGGCCTACCTGTATCACCCAACGAAGGATCTCTCACGGTTTGGGTCAGAGGGTCGGTGGATTGAGAGACTCCGGTGGGTCCCGACCCGGAAGTCCAGTCCGGGTCTTTCCGCCTTCCGTGACTCCTCTCGGTTTACCTTCGTCCGTCTCCCGGCTCGTGTTGCCGGTGGATCGCAAGGAACGCAGCGCGCACTTAAAACATCGAAAACAAAGCTGACGGATGTTCGCTTGCTCTTCTTCCCGTAAGCTCCGGGTACGCGCTCTCCTTTTCCGCCGACCCGTACTTCCGCTTTTTGTCCGCGGGATGCACCGTGCGGATTGGTTTCCGGCCGGGGGTGTGTCTGTGACGGGGCTGTGATAGGGCGGTGATGGGGACTGGGTAAGTGTGTAGTGATTGAGTGATTGATACCAGATCGCTACATTCCCCCCCCCCCCCCCTTGTAAAATTAACCTTGATCCTGCACATGCACATCGTACACATCCATCATGTATACATTATGTATACATAGGTGAGCTTCACATGCACATCGTACACATCCATCATGTATACATTATGTATACATTATGTATACATAGGTGAGCTTCACATGCACATTGTACACGTCCATTATGTATACATACATTATGTATACATTATATATACATACGTGAGCTTCATATGCACATCATACACATACATTATGTATACATACATTTGCAAACATATTAAAAGCTCATTCTGACAATCTGTCATTCTGTCATTGCATGAGTCGAGAGGATAGAGTGGGTGGGGGGGGGGGGGGGCTTGTGTGCGTTGGTTAAGTGAGTTATGTGGCTGTGGGGATGGGCCCAAGGACAGAGAGGGTAATTGAAAGTGAATAGGATACTTGTATCGCTCCCGAGGGGGAAGTTCCTCTAATAGGGGAAGAGGGGAAAAAGAAGGGCGTTCTGTCAATTAAAGCGGCAGCGCCCCCGGCGAGGCTAATCCGTTCTCGTGGCCTTCCTTTTGACACGGTGATGGCGCTGGGCGAGAGAGAGGAAGCCATTCATTAGGAGCCGTGAGAGGTGGAGGTCACGGAGGGAAGTGGTCGGCTTTGCCCTCAAAGGGTCCCGTTGAACTCTGTGGCCCTTCACCTCATTTTAAACCTGCTGACATTAAACTGCCAGACGCATGCAGGCTGCAGGCCCACGATCACTTCCACATTTATTTATTCATTTGTATATAAATATAAATAAATATATTCATTTTTATTTTTATTTATTTATATATATTAATAAATATGTATATATATGAATATTTAACTATTTATATCTATAAATATATGTATTTATTTATTGTTTATTTATAATTATTTATTTATATATTCAATTCAATTCAATTCAGTTTATTTGTATAGCCCAGTTTCACAAATTACAAATTTGTCTCAGAGTGCTTTACAATCTGTACACATAGACATCCCTGACCCAAAACCTCACATCGAATCAGGAAAAACTCCCAAATAACCCTTCAGGGGGGAAAAAGGGAAGAACCCTTCAGGAGAGAACAGAGGAGGATCCCTCTCCAGGATGGACAGATGCAATAGATGTAATGTGTACAGAAGGACATATTTAGAGTTAAAATACATTCAAGGAATCTGACAGAGTTTATCAATAGTTCATATTTAGGCATATTCCACGATGGAGAGTTTGGAGACCTCCCGAGTGGAGTGGGCGGAGTCTCAACAGGGCAGTGGCACAGCTGGTGTTAGGGCCTCAGGACCCAACCATGGATGGTCCATCAGCAGATGGATCTATGCCGTCTCAGAGGGTCACATGACCCCATGAGACGTGAAGTCAGAAGGACTCCGGGGAGAAGCAGAGTTAGTCATGTGTGATGGAGAGATGAAGATTCATCCATAGGAGAAAGAGAAGAGGAGAGAGGTGCTCAGTGCATCCTAAAGGTCCCCAGCAGCTATCAGCCTCTAGCAGCATCTCCAGGTGTGGACCAGGTGAACCTGACTCAGCCCTGACTATCAGCTCTGTCAAAGAGGAAAGTCTTCAGTCTACTCTTGAAGGTGGTGACTGTGTCTGCCTCCAGGACTGAAGGTGGAGCTGGTTCCATAAAAGAGGAGCTTGATAACTAAAGGCTCTGGCTCCCATTTTACATTCTAAGACTCTAAGAACTACAAGTAGCCCCGCATTTAGTGGCGCAGCTCTCTGGTGGAGGCGATCGGACTACAAGCTCTTTAAGATATGATGGTGCATCACCAATTAAGGCTTTGTAGGTCAAGAGAAGAATTTTAAAAGTGATTCTTGATTTTACAGGGAGCCAGTGCAGAGCAGCTAGTGCAGGAGTCATGTGATCTCTGTTCTTAGTTTAGTGAGAACACGAGCTGCAGCATTCTGGATCAACTGGAGGGACCTAAGAGATTTATTAGTGCAGCCTGATAATAAGGAGTTGCAGTAATCCAGTCTCGAAGTAACGAACGCGTGAACCAATTTCTCTGCATTTTTTTGAGACAAGATGTGCCTGATTTTTGAAATATTACGTAGATGGAAGAATGCAGTCCTTGAGATTTGCTTTATGTGGGAGTTAAAGGACAAGTCCCGATCAAAGATAACGCCGAGATTCTTTACAGTGGTGTTGGTTGCTAGAGTAATGCCATCTACAGAAATCACATCACCAGATAATTGATCTCTGAGGTGCTCAGGGCCGAGTAGAATTACTTCGGTTTTGTCTGAGTTTAACATCAAGAAGTTGCCGGTCAGCCATGTTTTTATGTCACTAAGACATGCTTGAATTTTAGTGAGTTGGTTAGTCTCCTCTGGTTTTATCGATAGATATAGTTGAGTATCATCTGCATAACAATGAAAGTTTATAGAGTGTTTCCTGATAATGTTGCCCAAAGGAAGCATGTATAAGGTAAATAGAATGGGTCCAAGCACAGAACCTTGTGGAACTCCGTGACTAACGTTGGTGGTCATTGAGGCTTCATCGTTTACAAATACAAACTGAGATCCATCTGATAAATAGGATTTAAACCAACTTAGGGCGGTGCCTGAAATACCAATCGACTGCTCCAGTCTCTGTAATAGGATGTTATGGTCAATGGTGTCGAATGCAGCACTAAGGTCTAACAAGACCAGTACAGAGAGGAGTCCTCTATTAGGACTAAGGTCTAACAAGACCAGTACAGAGAGGAGTCCTTTATCTGCTGCCATTAAGGTCATTGGTAATCTTCACCAGTGCTGTCTCGGTGGTGTTTTCTAAATCCTGACTGAAACTCTTCAAATAAACTATTCTGATGTAGAAAGTCACACAACTGATGTGAGACCACTTTCTCAAGGATCTTAGAGAGGAAGGGGAGGTTAGAGATCGGTCTGTAGTTAGCCAAAACCTCTGGCTCCAGAGTGGGCTTCTTCAGGAAAGGTTTAACTACAGCTACTTTGAAGGAATGTGGTACGTGGCCTGTTAACAAAGACACATTGATCATATCCAAAAGAGAGCTGCCAATTAAAGGCAGAACGTCTTTAAGCAGCCTAGTCGGGATAGGGTCCAAGAGACAGGTAGACGGGGTCTAGAGACAGGTAGACGGGGTCTAGAGACAGGTAGATGTGTTAGAAGTAGAAACCATTGAAGATAATTGGTCACGGTTGATGGAGAAAAGCCATCTAAATATACACCAGGACATACAGCAGTTTCCAAAGCCATTCCACTTAAGGACAGATTGGCACTGGTTAAGGGCAAGAGATTATTAATCTTGTCCCTAATAGTTAAAATCTTCTCATTGAAGAAATTCATAAAGTCATTACTCCTGAGGTCTAGAGGAATACTGGGCTCCACAGAGCTGTGACTCTCTGTCAGCCTGGCTACAGCTAAAGAGAAACCTGGGGTTGTTCTTATTCTTCTATTACTGATGAGTAATATTCTGCTCTGGCATTGCGGAGGGCCTTCTTATAAGTTTTAAGACTATCTCGCCAAACTAAGCGGGATTCTTCCCGATTAGTTGAACACCAAATGCTTTCAAGCTTTTGTGACGTTTGCTTTAATGTGCGGGTCTGAGGGTTATACCAGGGAGCAAACCTTCTCTTCCTCACCCTCTTCTTCTTCAGAGGGGCTATCGAGTCCAGTGTCATTCTCAGTGAGCCTGTGGCATCATCGACAAGATGATCCATCTGGGACGGACTAAAGTTAGACCAGGAGTCCTCTGTTATATTGAGACATGGTATTGAATCAAGTGCAGAAGGAATCGCTTCTTTAAATTTAGCTACAGCACTGTCAGTTAGACATCTGGTGTAGAAACTTTTGACTAGCGGTGTACACTCCGGTAGTATAAACTCAAAAGTTATAAGGCTGTGGTCTGACAGAAGAGGATTCTGTGGGAAGACCTTCAAATGCTCAATGTCAACGCCATATGTAAGAACAAGATCAAGCATGTGGCCAAAGCTGTGAGTGGGTTTCTGTACTCTCTGATGAAAGCCGATCGAGTCCAACAATGAGATGAATGCAGTACCTAGGCAATCATTATCAACATCCACATGAATATTAAAATCTCCTACAATAATAACTTTATCAGTTTTAAGAACCAAACTTGATATAAATTCTGAAAATTCTGATATAAACTCTGAATATGGACTGGGTGGCCGGTACAGAATCACAAATAGAATCGGCTGTAATGTTTTCCAGGTTGGATGTGAAAGACTAAGAACAAGGCTTTCAAATGAGTCGTAATTTAATTTAGGTTTAGGATTTATTAAAAGGCTCGAGTCAAAGATGGCTGCTACTCCACCTCCTCCACCTCCTGGAGGAATGTGAGTATTAACATGACTTGGAGGAGTCGACTCATTGAGGCAGACATATGCTTCATGGCGCAGCAGGTTTCAGTTAGACAACATAGATCAATGTGATTATCTGTTATTAAATCATTTAGTAACACAGCTTTAGATGACAGAGATCTAATATTTAGGAGACCACATTTAATAGTCCTGTTTTGTTGCACTGCTGAAATAATGGTGTTAATTTGTATAAGGTTATAGTGTACGACTCCTCTTGTGTTTACTTTAGATTTATTTAATTTAAGTGGCTGTGGGACAGACACAGTCTTCAGTCTCTATTCTAGAGTAATGGATGGGTAACTGCTCGACAAGAAGACCAGAGAAGGGTGTTAAACTACAACTCTGCTCCCGGTTCCTGATCTGAACCCCGGGTTGTCATGGATACGGTGATCAACGTGGTCATATTCGCAGAAATGAGACACGCTCCTTCCTTCCAACGTGGGATGGACGCCGTCCCTCCTCATCAGATCAGGTTTTCCCCAGAAAGTCTTCCAGTTGTCTACGTAGCCCACCTTATTCGCTGGGCACCACTTCGACAGCCAGCGGTTGAAAGACGACATTCGGCTATATAAGTCGTCAGTTTGCAAATTTGGGAGAGGGCCAGAGAAAACTACGGTGTCCGACAACGTCTTGGCATAAGCACACACCGATCCACATTCATCTGACTGACCTCCGACCTACGGGCTCGGCCGTCGTTACCACCAGCGTGTATTACAATCTGACTGTACCTACGCTCATCCTTAGCCAGCAGCTTCAAACCAGACTCCACGTCGCCCGCTCTGGCCCCCTGAGGCCCACTACCCTGGTCCGGGCTTCGCTATCTTCACGTTCCTGACTATAGAGCTCCCGATAACCAGGGTGTTCTCCTCAGCGTGTCGCTGAGCAGGGAAAAGCGGTTCGAAACGTGAAGTGGTTGGTGCACAGCAGGCTTCTGTATAGACTTACCACTCTTGCGAACAGTTACCCATCCTCCTGGCTGGCCAGGCGCTGCCGGGGAAGAGCTAGTAGCTAACAGCTAACAGCTAGTAGCTACCTGTGGCTCCGCACCGGCTACGGGAGAGGGCGGGCTAACTAGCATAGCTGGCTGAGTTTCGATGGCGCGGAGCCGTGCATCTAACCCACTTAGACCTGCCTCCAACCTAGCAAATAAACTGCACTTGTTGCATGTACCGTTATCATTAAGGGAGGCAGGGAGATAACTATACATGAGACACACTGAGCAAGACGGAAAGAGAGGGAGAGAAGGAAGAGACATGCTGTAGCTGCGGAGCTTACCGGCGCGTTGAGACGATGCGTTCAGGAGCAGCTGGGAAAATCAGTCCTCTGCTCTGCTCCAGAGCATATATAAATATATATATATATATATATATATATATATATATATATATATATATATATATATATATGTAAATATATGTATATAAATAAATATATATATGTGTATATTTACACACATGTATATATATATATATATATATATATATATATATATATATATATATATATTTATGTGTATATATATATATCTTTATTAATTTATATATTAATAAATAAATGTATATTCATGTATGTGTATATATATATATATATATATATATATATATATGGTTAGGCTGGAGGCCCTCATAATGTGATTTTCTTCCTCTCAGCAGGATGAAATCTTTGTTCATCTCTGAGCAGCAGAGATTAAGATTTGAACTAATATCTCTGTGTTCAGTGAAGCGTCTATAATCCCGCCACTAATTTGATACAGAATTTATTTATTTTGGTGCGCCTGTCATGGCAACTGACTCAGCCGACTCACGATGTGCAGGAATGGAAAAGAAGGCTGTGTAGGAATGAAAGGGGGAGGGGGGAGTGGGAGCGCTCCGGAGGAGAGCTGGGAGAGAGGCAGACGTTCTCCCAGAGGAGCGATATACAAGTTTACATGTTCTGTCCTCTGGAAGGCCTGCAGGAGGAAATCAAACAGCTGCTTCTCTTTGTGTTGGTATCGGGGACTTTCCTCAGGAGCTCTTTGTAGTTACTGACATACCGAAAGAAAAGAATCATAATAAAAGAACATGAATGCTGAATGTGAACGAGTCGGTCCCGGTCCAAAGGAACCGGGTCGGCTTCATGGGGTCACGACTCCCAGGGGAAAGACACACCGATGGGAATGAAGACGTAGAGGCCGGAGGCCAGCGGGGTTTAAAGACATGCAGGGAGCAGGTGATTAGGGGCGGGCCAAGTGGAAGACAGGAAGTGAAATGAGAGACGGAGAACTTCAAAATAAAACCCGAAACCGTGACACAAGTTTTCCTAATTTTCTCGTCAACACGCTCGTCCTCGAGCGAAAAGCCGTTGATAAAATCGATAAAGTCGTCGTCATCGCGTTCCCATCGGACCGCCGGGCGTCGTTAGTCGATCCGACACCTCGAACGAAAGCTTCAAAAAGGGAAATGGTCAAAGCGAAGAGAGGAGGGGATGTTGAAGAAGAGATAAGAAGACGATGAAGGGATGACGAATAGTGGGAGGAGTCACCCGTCTCACCGAGGTCGGAGCAGAAGCTCACCTGGAGGAACAGGAGGAACACCACCTTCACATGTTCTTCTGCTTTCAGGTCTGCTGATTTTAACCACTTCTTCTTCTCCCCCTCTAGATCCTCCTCCACCTCCCATTTCTTTGAGAGATGGAGGAGAGCTGGAGGAGAGCTGGAGGAGAGCTGGAGGAGAGATGGAGGAGAGCTGGAGAAGAGATGGAGGAGAGCTGGAGAAGAGATGGAAGAGAGCTGGAGAAGAGATGGAGGAGAGCTGGAGAAGAGATGGAGGAGAGCTGGAGAAGAGATGGAAGAGAGCTGGAGAAGAGATGGAGGAGAGCTGGAGGAGAGCTGGAGAAGAGATGGAGGAGAGATGGAGGAGAGCTGGAGGAGAGCTGAAGGAGAGCTGGAGAAGAGATGGAGAAGAGCTGGAGAAGAGATGGAGGAGAGATGGAGGAGAGCTGGAGAAGAGATGGAGGAGAGCTGGAGGAGAGATGGAGGAGAGCTGGAGGAGAGATGGAGGAGAGCTGGAGGAGAGCTGGAGGAGAGATGGAGGAGAGATGGAGAAGAGATGGAGGAGAGCTGGAGAAGAGATGGAGGAGAGCTGGAGAAGAGATGGAAGAGAGCTGGAGGAGAGATGGAGGAGAGATGGAGGAGAGCTGGAGGAGAGATGGAGGAGAGATGGAGGAGAGCTGGAGGTTTTACTGGAACAATGGAGGTGGTGCAGTAGATCACGGCAAAAAGACGAATGACAACACAGACCTCCGAGGCTCAGGCTCCGCCCCCTTTGCACATCCTTCATGCTTGTGATGTTTTTTCTCTATGATTGCAAAACAAAAATATTGTATAAAAGCTCTTTGCAAAGCATGATGGGTATTCTGTGTCGACGGGTGGAGGAGCGACCCCACCCCCAACACTTCTTCTTCTTCTTCTTCTTCTTCTTCTTCTTCTTCTTCTTCTTCTTCTTCTTCTTCTTCTTCTTCTTCTTCTTCTTCTACTTCTTCAAGGTTACTGGATGTTTGGGTGTAGGTGATGCTCCGTTATCTTCTTCCTCTTCATCGTCTTGCCGAGACCCTCGGGCTCCGGGATGTCGACCTCCTCCTCCAGCCCTCCAATCACACGGGAGCGTTTCTCATAGAGTGAAAGTTTCCCCGGCAACAGCGAGTAATGAATGCCTCCCCGCCGAACGATGTAAATTAGACGGGATTCTTTTTTTTCTTCTTTTTAAGTTTATTAGTTGGAATGCTTCAGCAGTCCAACTCTTGTTATTTTTATTTTATTTTGTACATGTGATTCTTCTTCACAATGTGAAATTCATGGCTAAATAAACATAAGAGTATTTTCCTCTTGACTGTAAAGCAGCTTCATCTTCGTCTTCGTCTCCAGAGGATTTAAAGACTTAAAGAACCTTTAAAACACGGTTCTTTAAGGCACCATATATGGTTCCACAAAGAACCTTCAAAACATGGTTCTTTAAGGCACTTTTAAGGCACCATTAAAACATGAAATAGCCGGGAGTTGTTTTCAGCGTGAAGAAATACGATGTGTGGCGGGAGTTAAGACCGAACTGCGTGACACTTGAGAGCCCTGTGACTCGTGGCGATACTCGTGGCGATACTCGTGCGCATGGGCAAAGACGCAAAGTCTGGTTCCTAGTCCAGTTCACCGCTACATGCCGCGATGGTCGGATTATCAACCGCATCAGATCGAGTTCTCCAGGGTGTCAATCGGACCGCACAGTCGAACAAAGGTGTTCATGAAACGGATCATTAGAGGTCAGTCCGACTCAGACAGTTATTCGAATGCATGTAAACACGGTCACGTTTCATGCGTTCTGTGCCGGTTGTTCTGAGGAGGAGGAGCTGGACTCGTCTCCTCGTCCCCTCGTCTCCTCGTCTCCTCGTCCCCTCATCTCCTCGCCCTCGTCTCCTCGTCCCCTCGTCTCCTCGTCTCCTTGTTTCCTCTGGCTTCAGAGCTTCCTGCAAAAAGAAAGAAAGAGCGAGAGAACGGGCGAGAACGCAGCCATACTTTCCCTTTCTCTGTCACGTCACCTTGACAACGGGAACCTTTATCCGCAAACTGTGGGGGCTGGAGGAGAAAGTCTCTCTCTCTCTCTCTCTCTCTCACGTTTCATGCGTTGTGGCTGCTGGTTCAGAAGAAGAAGACAGTTTATTTGTAGAGCCCCTCAGAGGCTTTAAAATCTGTCCACAAAGACATCCCTGACCTTTGACCTTTGACCTCACATGGGATCAGGAACAACTCCCCACAACCCTTCAGGGTAAAGGTCAGACCCCTGGAGGAGAGAAGAGGAGGAGCCTCTCCAGGTGGACAGGAGTCATAGAGGTCATGTGACCAGAAGACAGATTACAGTTAAGATGAAGAGTTCATAGTCGGCATATTCCACCATGGAGATAGATAGATAGATAGATGAATGGATAGAATAGAATAATAAGACAAATGCACAAAAAGAATAACAGTATTAAATGAACTAACACAGGGTTAGGGTGCAGGTGACCTGTCCAGGTGACCCCTCCTTCGCGGCCCGTGAGGATGAGGCGGTGTGGATAGTGGCTGGAACCAAACCATCTGCATCATGTCAAGATGACTTGGTGACTGGGAGCCTTTCACCAGGCGTTCTGGGTGTGTGTGTGTGTGTGGGGGGGGTGTTATCCAACAGGCCCCCCATTAATCCTGACAGGAAGGGGAGTTTCCTGTTTGCCAGGAAGTGGTTCTGATCCCACGGCTCCTCCTCCCCGGTCTCCAGGCCGACGCCCCCTCCCACACCGGGTCCTCTGGGTGCTGTGAGGGATGAAGTCCAGTGTGTGTGTGTGCACGTGTAGCCGGGTGTGAGGAGAACTCTGTACCTGCATGTCCCCGTCGCCTGGCAACACGGGTATGAGCCGCACACACACACACGCACACAGACACACACACACGCACACAGACAGAGACGGTACATTTTTTAATTAGTTGCAGATGTCCTCAGGTTACATCTGTGATTATCTTCAATGAAAGAAAAAATAATAAATAATCAATAAAGGCAGGCAAAGCATTATTCACTGTTTATGTTTTTTAATCAAAATATTTGACTTTATGTTCAAAACTTCTGATTTGTTTTAATGTCCATAATACTTTAGTAAATTCATCTTTTTCAGGAATTGTTGACAATAAGAAAAATATAAAATGTGACCAGACTGTTTCTTTAAATATGTTTATGTTTCCGCACTAGTTTTCTCGCATTTAGCGTGCAAAAACATATCTTTTTTTTTGTAAATTGTGTTTATTTTCAAAAGCAGAGCATACAGTTATACATTAAAGCCCCACTATGTAACTTTTCCACCTTAAAATAACAGCTTGAAAAAATGTGTGCTGCTACAAAGACTTTTAATATGTTGATGTCTCCTCCTCCTCCTCCTCCTCCTCCTCCTCCTCCTCCTCCTCCTCCTCCGCCATTGGGGGTCTGGGGGCTGAAAACTGCTGAATGTAAGATGTTAGGACCCCCGGTACTTCCGGTGTTCTGTCATTTAATGCTGCTTGTCAAAAAACGCTCCTTGTGGTAATGCGCATGCGCCGAGTCGATTTTCCGAGTTTTTTCGAGTTTTTCCCGACACGCCCATCATGTTTAGCTAACCCTGTCTTTGCAACGATGTGTGACGTCACCTTGTGGTATCGCGCCGAGTCGATTTCCGAGTTGCACGTCATGCACGGCTGATAACGGTGAGTGACACTTTTTATAATTAGACTCATGACAGAAAAAAACACTTACTTTATGCCTTTATTTGATGTACAGATGTATAAAACCATAAAGTAGCATTTTTTCTAGGGTAGCATGAATCGATACACACCTATCAGTTTATGCAGCGGGTAGCAAATTTTTACAAGGCAGCAAAAAATGACAGAACACCGGTTGAGGAACAGGAAGTACTTCAACTTGCTGTCTGTCATGATGACCAACGTCTCATAGTCCAGTCCTCCTCACAGGGGACTCTTTATTTGCTCCGCTACGCGACGCGTAGAGACGGAATAACATGCCGGCTCGCTGCCGGCAGCTCATCGATCAGCTCATCGATCAGCTGTGAGATCAGCTGTGAGTCACGAGCTGGAAGAGCCACATATGGCTCGAGAGCCAGAAGTTCACAACACTGAAGTAAACGTTAAATACCTGAAGGGGGCGCTACAGGGGAAAAGTTACATAGTGTCGCTTTAAACACGTTATTTTTCATTTTTTCACCCATCCCAACACAGAACAAATCGAACAAACCGCACTGCTTCAATTTTCAAAAAACAGATTGCAGTATTAATAGTATTGTATAAGTATTGCACAAAAGTAAAAATAAAAAATAGTGTAGGAAGTAATACAGTCTAACAGGAACCAGAAATGAGTGAATTATTGCTATTATTAGTTCTTACAACAGTGTCTAGACAACTCAAATCGCTTCTTTTCCCTTCCTGTAAAAAACAACAACAAAAAAAAAAACATCAAAGGTCACAGAAATAGTTCAATCTAAAGAGAAAGTTTTCAATTCATCAAAGTATTTGATAATCGGACCCCAAGTAGATTGGAATTTGTCCGGCTGTCGCCGCAACGAGAACTTGATTTTCTCTAATTATAAGAAGAAAACCAGATCCTTGAACCACCAGGAGGAACTGGGAGGGCGAGGGGACTTCCAGTCCAGTAGGATTCTCCTTCGTGCCAAAAGGGTTGAGAAAGCAATTATATTTTTGTGTTTCTTCAGAGTCTGCCCTCCACTCCCCTGAGCACCAACGATGCACATCCATGCGTTGGGTAGAATATTTAGATTAAGTGAATTTGACAGGACTTTGAATATGATCTCCCAGTAATTAGCCAGTTGGGGGCAGAGCCAGAGCATGTGGGTGAGATATGCTGGTGAGTTGTGACATCTATTGCAGCTATCTTTAACATTATTGTACATTTTTGAAAGTTTGAAGTTAGAGTAGTGCAGGCGATGCAGTACCTTGAATTGCAGTACATGTAATCGTGCACATGAAGAGCTGTTGTTGACTCTAATTAGGGCCTGGTGCCAAAGGGAGTCGGTATGTTCATGGCGAGTTCTTTTTCCCAATCTGCCTTGATGTTGATGACGTTAGTCTCAGTAATTGAGTCGATCGTTTGGTATATCCGGGATATAAATCCTTTTACCTCTGGTGGCGTGTTCAGGATTTCCTCATACACGCAGTGTAGCGGGGGACCAGGACTATTGGGCTTGTTGGATTTAGCAAAGTTTCAAACTTGAAAGTAGCGAAACAAATGGGAGTGAGGGATATTGTATTTCTTAAATATATCTTCAGAGCTTCCAAACACCCCATTAATGTATAATTGACCAATGTTGAAAATGCCATTGTTATTATTATTGAATAGGGGTTACAGTAGCTAGATCTGTGAAACCAAATGTTGTACGAAACTGCGCCAGAATTTTTAATGTTGTGATTACTATTGGGTTGGATGAGTATTTTTAGGGGGAAAATGGTAGTCTAGAGCAGGGCTATTCAACTTCAGTAGCAAGTGGGCCGAATAAGAAAATCAAGGGGTGTGTGAGGGCCGCACAGAATATTGATCAAATACCCCCCCTCCCCCCCCAGAATGAAACTTTAGGAGTTCAGTCGCGCAAATTCCTGGATGCTTTACTTTCATTGGTTGCTGGATTAAATCTTACCCAAATACGTTTGCTGTTTTCTGATTGGCTGTTGTGTAGCCCACTTCTATTTTTTGATTGGCTGATAAGTGGCAACTAACAGCTGATCTCCAGAGGAGCGCTTGATTTCCCCACCTCATGTTTGCGCGCTGCGGCGGCACATTACAACATTAAATAGCGTGATAAATACGATGTGTGCGGGAGTGTGTGCGTTAAGACCGAAAAGCGTGAGTCTCACGCTCAATGCGTGAGGCTTGAGAGCCCTGGAGACAACTTCCCGACGCTTCGGCTTTGAGAGAGGCGTGTTGCAGCTTAATGGTAGCGTCAGCTACCGCCGTGTTTCAGTGGTCAGACCAGATCGCTGGTGAGAGTGGGTCACGGCAACCAACACAGGGCGTAACATAACGATGTCACCATACAGGTCTGGTGGAGGCAACAGGGAAACTCAACGGCTCTGGGTTAGATGTCTCGATGTATAAAAGAGGCGTGTCCGTCAGTTTTATTTTTTCTTACCAAGCTGCCTAGACTGATTTGCAGGCAGTCTGGCGGGCCGGAGTTAAATTCAAACGGGCCGTATCCGGCCCGCGGGCCGCTAGTTGAATAGACCTGGTCTCGAGGTTACCAATGCTAGAAGAGAAGATGATGGGCAAGATTTAGCTTCATTTAAGCACCAACTAACTTGAGGGAGCTTGAACCAGTATATTATTTTCTGTATATTTGCTACCCAATAGTAGTATCTTAAATTGGGAAGAGAGAGTCCACCTTGAGAACGATGTCTTTGTAACATCACTTTACTTATCCGCGGATGTTTGTTATCCCATAGGAAACCTGTAATATGCTTCTCTACGGTAGTAAAAAAGAGTTTAGGTAGGAAAACTGGCAGACATTGAAACAGATATAAGAAGCGTGATAGCACAATCATCTTGACAGAATTAACTCTCCATGTTAATGAAGAATAGATGGTTTTCCATCTGTCAAAGTCACTCTTCATTTTCGTGATTAATGGAGAGAAATTCCTATTGTACAAGCTGTCAAATTTATGGGTGATATAGATGCCAAGATATTTGAATTCAGAATCACAACTGTGGAAAGGCAGCTGTATTCCCAGAGGCTCTATTTTCAAATTGTTTAACCCTCGTGTTGTCCTGGGGTCAGAATGACCCCAAATTAAATCTTTAATTTAATTAATTTAATTAAATTAAATCTTTTGCCGTCAAAATATGTTTTTTATTCATCAAATGGTCTGAAAATAATGGGGGTTACTATGCTCTTCCTGATTAAAATACATTTGAAGTAATTTGATTGAATTATGGGTGATTTATTCAATTTAATAACGTCTGTTGTCCTCTGGGGTCAAGATGACCCCGCAGCACTTAGTGGTGCAATGGGGCCACTTGTCCCCCATAATGCTTTCCAAAACATCTTTGATCTTGGATGTTTGATGTGTGGGGTCACGCAATGGTTATGTCAACAACAGCAACAACAAAAAACTCACAGGTGTTGGGCAGCAGAGGGCATTTCCCACATTTCATTTAGAGAGACAGGCAGCACCATGAGGAGGCAGAAGCGCTATACTGCAGAGGAGGCTTGTGAGCTCATTTTAAACTATGTTGGGGAAAATAATGACCAGGAGGACAATCCTGAACATCCTGAGGAAGAATCAACGGAGGAGGAGGATTCAGGGTCAGAAGATAAGGAAACTAACGATGAGGTGATTGATCCAACATACAGACCACATGCTACTTCTTCCTCTGAAGAAGCCCCCACATCACCCGCTGCAGAAATGGAAGAAGGGTATGAAGTGAAGGAACATGATGATGTAGGATCTGAAGCTGAAATGGAAGATGTGTCAGAAGTGGAGGACTGCATTTATAATGCAGAGGAAGAATCAACTGCTGAGGAAGAATCTGAAATGGAAGATGTGTCAGAAGTGGAGGACTGCACTTATTATGAAGAGGAAGAATCAACGGATGAGGAAGAATCTGAGGAAGAGGACCCAGCTGCGAGAGAAGAATATTTCCAGTCAAAGGATGAAACATTGATCTGGTCTTCTATCCCTCCCAGTGACGGACGGCACATGTTGACAGCAGAGAGAGCAGAGAGAGAGACAAGCCACCATGGACCAACTGCATATTCAAGGTCTCGTATTGATGACATAAAGTCCACTTTTTACCTGTTTCTGCCCAAGTCTATTGAAGAGGTGGTGCTGAACATGACTAACAAGGAGGGGAAGCGTGTGTATGGCAACAAGTGGAGAAAGATAGATCCAATTGACCTGCAGGCATATGTGGGTTTGTTGATTCTCGCTGGCGTGTACCGATCCAGTAAAGAAGCCACAGCTAGTTTATGGCATGCCGAGTCTGGGAGGGCAATTTTCCGTGCTACCATGACACTCAAGATGTTTCACAAAATCTCAAGAGTGATTCGGTTTGATGACAAAGACACCAGAGCAGATCGGACAAACTTGCTCCCATTCGAGAAGTTTGGGACAAGTGGGTGTCTCTCCTGCCGTTGATGTACGATCCAGGCAGCGATGTGACTGTTGATGAGCGCCTGGTCCCCTTCAGAGGTCGCTGTCCTTTCAAACAGTACATCCCGAGCAAACCAGGGAAATATGGGATAAAAATATATGCGATGCCAGGTCCAGCTATGCATGGAACAGACAAGTATACACTGACAAACCTGCTGGTGCACAGTCAGTAAACCATCAGGGCATGCGAGTTGTCCTTGACATGACAGAAGGTCTCCAGGGAAAAACGATCACCTGTGACAACTTCTTTACTTCACATGCCCTCGGCCTGCAGCTGCTGAAAAGAAAGCTGTACATGGTGGGGACAGTACGGAGGAATAAGCCTGAGCTTCCCCCTGCACTGGTGTCAAAAACAGACAGGGCTCGGTTCTCATCCAAGTTTGCCTTCACCGAGACCCATGCTCTGGTGTCCTATCACCCCAAAAAACCGAGAAACGTTCTTCTGATGAGCACTCTGCATCGGGATGCTGCTGTGAGCAACAGGGATGACAAAAGACCAAAAATCATTGAAGATTACAATCACAACAAAGGGGGTGTCGATAACCTTGACAAGGTAATGCACATTTATCAGTCATAATATTATCTATCGAAATTGAATTTGTGTGTAGGTGAAAAAACTTACATTTCTGAATTTTTTTGGTTTGTTTCTTTTGTTTCAGGTTACCAGTGTGTACAAAGAATGACAGCCCGTTGGCCCTTGTTGTCTTCTACAACATTATCGACGTGTCTGCATACAACTCCTTTGTCCTGTGGTCTGAGATCAAGCCAGCCTGGAATCAGGGAAGTGCAACAGGAGGAGGCTGTACATGGAGGAGCTTGGCGACAACTGGTGATACCTCACATCAAGCGGTCAGCTTCAAACTACATTTCTGTTGCTCTTCCTTCTGTAGTGACCTCACAATCTGAACTATTTGTATTTGCACTGTGATTTGTTATAATAAAGTTTGACTTGACTTGACAGGTTATTCCCGTACACCAGCCGCTGCCAGATTGGTTATGGAGATCCAGCAGTTCAGCTCCAGCTCTACCTCTGCAGCAGCTGCCCCTCACCCAGCTGCCCCTCACCCACCTGCCCCTCCTGGCCCATCTCCCAAAAGGAGTAGGTGCAAATTCTGCCCTCGCCAGAGTGATCTCAAAACATCGAAAATGTGCCAACAATGCAATGCATACATCTGCAAAGATCACGCCATTACTACCTGCCTCGCATGCAACTGAGGGCACATTCAGACATTATATTCTGAAATATAATGAAAAGTTAAAGGTTTTGAAAAGTTAAATGTTTTGAAAAGGAATGTTGACATGTTTTATATGTCAGGTATTGAGTTGGAATAAAGTTGGCTAAAAAGTTGAAACAGTGTTGGGTGATAATTTATACTTTATGCTTTATAAACAGCCAAACCAGTCGGGGTCATTTTGACCCCAGAGGACAGCAGGTGTGATTATGTGCTGCCATTAGAAAACTTGAAGTGTTTCAAAAACAGCATCCTCGCTAAACTTTGACTTATTACAGAGTGGTACATGTCAAATAGTCAAAATAATATAAAGTCAAAATAATTAATTGGTTTCATTTAATTTCACTCAAAATCAGGGTATACTTTTTTTATAAACGAGGTCTATTGGCCCTAAATTCAAAAACAAAGAGAAAAAATGGTGGTAATGGGTTGGACTGAAGTAAAACTAAAGGTGCAAAACAGAATTGATTGACAATTTATACTTTATGCTTTAACTAACAGTCAAACCAGTCGGGGTCATTTTGACCCCAGAGGACAGCAGGTGTATGGCAAACGGGAGGACATTACGAGGGTTAAAGGGAAGCATTCACTTTTGGAGAAATTTAATTTATATCCTGAGAATGTCCCAAATTGCTTCAGTACTCCAATTAGTGCGGGGACGGATTCAACCGGGTCCGAAATATAAACTAATAAGTCATCAGCATATAGCGAGACCCTGTGCTCAGTGCTCCATCTGTGAATCCCTTTAATATTTGGGGATGCCTTAAGAGCAATGGATAATGGTTCGATAGCTAATGCAAATAATAACTAACGATGTAACTTGAAGAATTCTGAGTTTGATCTATTGGTGATAACAGAGGCGCTAGGCGAGGAGTAGAGGAGCTTTACCCATGACACAAATTTAGGACCAAAACCAAACTTTTCCAAAACCCTGAAGAGGAATGGCCATTCCACCCTATCGAATGCTTTTCTGCATCGAGAGAGATGACCATCTCTGGGGCCTCAGAGGACACAGGGGAGTAGATGACGTTGAAAAGGCGGCGGATATTACTGAAAGAATGGCGATTTCTTATGAAGCCAGTTTGGTCTTCAGAAATGACTTTATGAATTGTTGTTTCCAGATGCATAGCTAGGGCTTTTGCCAGAATTTTATAGTCTGCATTCAGAAGGGAAATTGGTCAGTAGGATCCACATTCATTTGCATCTTTCCCAGGTTTTAGCAACAGAGTAATTGATGCATTTGTCAGGGTTTGTGGCAGAGTCCCTCGGGTTAAAGAGTCGTTGAACATATCAAGCAAAAGTGGCAATAGTTTCTCTGAGAATTCCTTGAAAAATTCAGCGGGGAAACCATCTGGCCCAGGTGCTTTGCCGCTCTGTATAGCTTTAATTGATCCCAGTATTTCACTTGCATTCAATGGTTGGTCTAGTCTCCTTTCTTGTCCATTGTCAATATTTGGGAATATAAGACCATCAAGGAACTTGTCCATGCCTCTGTTGTTGGTTGGGCTTTCTGATTCATATAAATTAGAGTAATAATCCCTGAAGGTATCATTCATTTCAGATGGGATCAATTCAATTCAATTCAATTCAGTTTATTTGTATAGCCCAGTTTCACAAATTACAAATCTGTCTCAGAGTGCTTTACAATCTGTACACATAGACATCCCTGACCCAAAACCTCACATAATTTGTGAAATTGGGCTATACAAATAAAATGAATAGAGAGGTTGGAAGCAACATCGTATTTTGACCGTGTGACCGTGTGAATCTGTAAATGTAAGTTTTTTTAGTAAACAATTTTTTTTTATGAACGAATCACTTGTGTCACTCGCGTTTCAATTAATAGCTTTCTAAAGACTGATCTCAAAAGAGTGGTACAGAAGAACCAGAATTAGACGGAGTGCCACTACAGTATATATATATATATATATATATATATATATATATATATATATATATATATATATATATACTCCTATAGGACAGTCCTCAGACTCCTATAGGACAGTCCTCAGACACACACCTACACGCACACACACATACACACAGAAAACAGAAACCCAAAAGATGAAATTCACTTTTTTGCTAAAAAGCATTAGTTTATTTTCCACAGGTTACTTCAGAAACAAATAATTATGTACAAAAATCTGGAATGTTGGATAAATGCATATCATCATCATCCTTAGACATACTAGCTAAACATTAAATCAAGTGCCCCTGCATTGCATCTTATTGCTGGTTTTACAATCGCAAGTCACTAATGCCGCCAACTCATTCTGTTCAATGTGTTGGTTTCCTAGAGAGATTCGTACAGGTTGATTAGTCTAAACAGAAGCCACAGAAGAAGACTGCTAAATAAATAAGAAGGCTTAGAGACCTCCTCTCCCTAGACCGGTGTACGGGGTCTTTGTGTTGTATTTCATATATAAAGTGACCGTCACCCCCCCATATCTCAGAAAGGCAACTAAATTAATACAAGTAATACAAACGACTCATCCGCGTTAAAATACTAACTTTCTGTGAGAATTTGAGGGAAATGCACATTGTTAAATGTTGGCCTGCTGAATAAAATGTACCAATTTTTAGATTCGGTTTCAAAAATAAAAACTATATATATATAAATAAAAAAATTAGTTAATCATCACCGTGTTGTTATTTTGGCTAGACGGTCCACGAGGGTCAGATCCATCTGCAACAGGTCAAGGATGAAATGATACATTGTACAAACAATTGAGTGGTTACGATGTATCGTCAGGAGGTCACGGGGTCAACCCTCAGTGGATCCGAGTTATTGACGAGTGAATGGATATTAACGTTAGGCAGACATTAGGAATGTAGCTTCGACTGGATCGTTTCTTTCGGGGTGAACATTTATAATTTTTGCACAAAAGATCATCTGGATTCACTTTTACACAATGCAGAGAAATACCACTTTTTTAAACCACTAGCTGCAATATATATATATATATATATATATATATATATACACATATATATATATATATATATATACATATATATATATATATATATATACACATATATATATATATATATATATATATATATATATATATATATATATATATACACACATATACACACACATTTCCGGTACCATTTCATTAAAAAAGAAAAAAAAGATTCTTTTCACAATATAAAAATCATGTAAAATCATCTGATTATTATTAAGATTATGTTAAAAAAATTGCTGTTTGATTTTTTTTTTTTTTAAATGGTTTTAATGAAAATAAAGGCTTTAAATATTGCTATTTTCTAAGCCATTATATGCTGCAAACGTACTCAGAAGTTATTAGTTATAAGATATTGCTCTGATTCTGGGGGTCAAAGGTCGCCCCCTGTTCAAACAGTTCAAGGTCTATGGCACTTGACTCTTCTCTGTACAGCAAAGACTTAAAAACATGGAGAGAAACCAAAGTGATGAGTAAACAGCAGATAAAACATTTGTACATACACAAAGGCAAACGGTGGTCTCCTCCCAAGTCCAACCATGTGGAGCCCAGCAGCTGAGAGGACGCCGCCTGGAAGGACCACTGGAGAGCCCCCCGCCCCCAGCCTCCATCCCCCATCCCCCAGCCTCCATCTCCATCCCCAGCCCCATCTCCCCATCCTCCATCCCCATCCCCAGCCTCCATCCCCATCCCCCATCCATCCCATCCCCAGCCTCCATCCCCATCCCCCATCCCCCAGCCTCCATCTCCATCCCCCATCCCCCAGCCTCCATCTCCATCCCCATCCCCCAGCCTCCATCCCCATCCCATCCCCAGCCTCCATCCCCCATCCCCATCCCCCAGCCTCCATCCCCCATCCCCCATCCTCCATCCCCATCCCCCCCCTCCATCCCCATCCCCAGCCTCCATCCCCATCCCCAGCCCCCATCCCCATCCCCATCCCCCCAGCCTCCATCCCCATCCCCAGCCTCCATCCCCATCCCCCAGCCTCCATCCCCCCATCCCCCAGCCTCCATCCCCATCCCCAGCCTCCATCCCCCAGCCTCCATCCCCATCCCCAGCCTCCATCCCCCAGCCTCCATCCCCATCCCCAGCCTCCATCCCCATCCCCCAGCCTCCATCCCCATCCCCCAAGCCTCCATCCCCAGCCTCCATCCCCCAGCCTCCATCCCCAGCCTCCATCCCCATCCCCCAGCCTCCATCCCCCAGCCTCCATCCCCCAGCCTCCATCCCCCAGCCTCCATCCCCCCTCCATCTCGTCAACGTACTTCACTTGATGTTAAAACTGCAAACTAAATCTAAAACAGATCACGGCTTCACCTCTTCCCCTCCCCCCAACATTTACATTTCATTCTCCATTTTCCCACCATCGTGAAAACGGCGGTGGTCCGGTGATGTGCAGCTGGAGGGCGTTCCCCGGGTTCCTGGTCCTCCTCTCAATCCTTCCCATCATGCAAGAGGAGAAATATAATATCTCTTCTCAAAACACACATCGTCGACACCTCCACGGCCCAAAAACACGTAACATGGTCCTCCACACGACCACAAATGGTTCAACATCTTAAATTAGACGTGTACAAAATAAAAAAGGCAAACGAGAGGGAATCGGCCCCCTAGTGGTCAAACTGGAGAAATAAAAACCGTCATTCACGATAACGGGATATGGAAGCAGACCACGGCGACTAGTTTGCATCAGAGCAGGTCGAATATCTTCAGCTTCCTTTGTATAAAAATATAGATACCACAGTGACGGCCCTGGGGGGACTCATGCTCCGCCCCCTCGTCGGCGTCCAGTGGTTTCCCCCCGTTTGGATCAAGGCCGTGAACATCTCTACTATAAATAGTCTCCTCTGAGTATAAAAATATGAGTCAACGTAACACGTCCCCCGCTCCGGCTCGGTCCCGGGGCTTCGGCTCGGCGCGTCTACGCCAACGCCTCTCTGGCGATCAGCATGTCCACCGTGGTGGGGAAGGTCTTCAGGAGGGACACGGCGTGCAGGTGGTCGATGTTCACGAAGTTGTAGCCGTTGGCCTGAGGAGAGACACAGCGGCTCAACGCGGAGGCCACGCCACAGCTGGCGAGGCCCTGAGGTCACGTACCTGGAGGATCTTGTCTCCAGGCTGAAGGATCATGGAGGCCGGCCCCTCAGGTTGGACCCTCGTCACAAATATACCCTGAAATAGTTATTATACAAATATCATATCAATTAAACATTTTAAAATCCCCTAAAATATAAAGATTATGGACCTACAGTGGGAGTGTGGTACCTACTAATAAAAGGACCATCTTATCTTATCTTATTAAGCTGTCATTTAAAGGGACAGTACAGATTATGGACCTACAGTGGGAGTGTGGCACCTATTAAGGCAGGCCAATTCAACTAGCGGCCCGGAGGCCGGATACGGCCCCTTGGAATTTAACTCTGGCCGCCAGACTGCCTGCAAATCAGTCTAGCTTAGTAAGAAAAAAATAATAATAAAAGTGACGAACACGCCTCTTTTATACATTGAGACATGTGACCCAGAGCCGTTGAGTTTCACTGTTGCCTCCACCAGACCTGTACGGTGACATCGTTATGTTGCCGTGACTCCTCCCCTCGCTGTCTGGCTGACCACTGAAACACGGCGCTAGCTGACGCTACCGTTAGCTGTAACATGTCTCTGAATGAGTTGAATGGACTGGACTATGTGACGTTGGTCATCACTGCCAGATAGCAGGTTGAAGTACTTCCTGTTCCTCAACCGGAAGTACCGGGCCGGTCCTAACATCTTAAATTCAGCAGTTTTCTGGCCACAGACCCCGATGGAGGAGGAGGAGGAGGAGACATCAACATATTAAAAGTCTTTGTAGCGGCACCATTTGTTTCAAGCTGTTATTTTAAGGTGGAAAAGTTACATAGTTACATAGTCGGGCTTTATGGAACCAGCTCCACCTTCAGTCCTGGAGGCAGACACAGTCACCACCTTCAAGAGTAGACTGAAGACTTTCCTCTTTGACAGAGCTGATAGTCAGGGCTGAGTCAGGTTCACCTGGTCCACACCTGGAGATGCTGCTAGAGGCTGATAGCTGCTGGGGACCTTTAGGATGCACTGAGCACCTCTCTCCTCTTCTCTTTCTCCTATGGATGAATCTTCATCTCTCCATCACACATGACTAACTCTGCTTCTCCCCGGAGTCCTTCTGACTTCACGTCTCATGGGGTCATGTGACCCTCTGAGACGGCATAGATCCATCTGCTGATGGACCATCCATGGTTGGGTCCTGAGGCCCTAACACCAGCTGTGCCACTGCCCTGTTGAGACTCCGCCCACTGCTCCACTCGGGAGGTCTCCAAACTCTCCATCGTGGAATATGCCTAAATATGAACTATTGATAAACTCTGTCAGATTCCTTGAATGTATTTTAACTCTAAATATGTCCTTCTGTACACATTACATCTATTGCATCTGTCCATCCTGGAGAGGATCCTCCTCTGTTCTCTCCTGAAGGGTTCTTCCCTTTTTCCCCCTGAAGGGTTATTTGGGAGTTTTTCCTGGTCCGATGTGAGGTTTTGGGTCAGGGATGTCTATGTGTACAGATTGTAAAGCACTCTGAGACAAATTTGTAATTTGTGAAACTGGGCTATACAAATAAACTGAATTGAATTGCACAACATCTGGAGAATACATCCTCTTCTGACCCAGAAGGCGGCGCAGGTTCTGGTCCAGGCTCTGGTCATTTCACACCTCGACTACTGCAACTCCCTCCTGGCTGCTCTACCTGCTAAGGCCATCCGGCCTCTGCAGCTCATCCAGAATGCAGCAGCTCGACTGGTCTTCAGCCTCCCGAGGTTCACCCACTCCACTCCTCCACCCACACCACTCCACTCCTCCACCCACCCACACCACTCCGCTCCTCCGCGCTCTTCACTGGCTACCGGTGGAGCAGCATCCTCTTCAGAACATTGGTTCTTGGTACCGTGCTCTGAACGGATCGGGCCCCGTCTACATCCTGGATGTGGTCACACCGTACACCCCGGCACGTTCGCTCCGCTCGGCAACAGCCAACCGACTTGTGACTCCGTCACCTCCATCTCATCACTACATCAGACTGTCTGCTGTCCTGGCTCCTGATTGGTGGAGCCAGCTCCCCACTGACACCAGGACAGCAGGAAGTCTCTACATCTTCACTGGAAACTGAAAACACACCTTTAGACTATATCTGGATTAAACACAGATTATCACTTTAGTAGCACTTGAATATCTTATTGTGGTACTTTAGTAGTTTGACTATGATGAGGAAATGTTACTTTCTGTATTCTTGTTGTTCTTAGTTTGTACTCTAGGTTGAAATGCACTTATTGTAAGTCTCTCTGGATAAAAGCGTCTGCTAGATGACATGTAATGTAAATGTAATCAGAGAGAAGAGGAGGAGACGTCAGAGACAAAGAGGACATGAGGAACGTTTTCCACGGATGATTAATGGAGATATCCAGATCAACATAAGTTAAAGACAGGCAAGCGTGACGTCACATGACCAGCGACAGGAAGTGACCCACGGCGAGCGTTGAGACGTCACATGACCAGCGACAGGAAGTGACCCACGGCGAGCGTTGAGACGTGACGTCACATGACCAGCGACAGGAAGTGACCAACGGCGAGCGTTGAGACGTGACGTCACATGACCAGCGACAGGAAGTGACCCGCGGCGAGACGTCACATGACCAGCGACAGGAAATGACCCACGGCGAGCGTTGAGATGTCACATGACCAGCGACAGGAAGTGACCCGCGGCGAGACGTCACATGACCAGCGACAGGAAATGACCCACGGCGAGCGTTCGTCTGTCAAGTCCCAAGTCCTCGTCACTATAGTTTAGTAAACAGCATGTATAGCTAACAGACCCAGTGCCTATGAAACATTTAATAAATATTATTTTATTGAAAGTGTCCCATTGTCATTGTTGTTATTTTAAAAGGCAACTCTCATCAAATGAGCAATTTGAATTAATGAGATGTTGCGAGAACTAGCTACTATCTCCCCTCCTTTAGCTAGGCTAACGAATGTAAACAATGCTGTTTGTCCGTTAGCCACGCGGAGGGGACTACTTTCACGGAGGGGACTACTTTCACGGAGGGACTACTTTCACGGAGGGACTACTTTCACGGAGGGACTACTTTCACGGAGGGGACTACTTCACACGGAGGGACTACTTTCACACGGAGGGACTACTTTCACACGGAGGGGACTACTTTGAAACGGAGGAGGCTACTTTCACACGGAGGACTACTTTCGGAGGGACTACTTTCACGGAGGGACTACTTCGGAGGACTATTTTCTCTCGGCTACTGAAATGCGATGCATAACTTTGGTTGGCAACAACTATTTTGTGCTGAAAGGCAGCTTACTATTTACTGACTATTTATAATGTCGCTGGTGACCGTATTATAAAAGCAATAAGGGACTCGAGGCAGTACTCTGACGTCAATAAAGTACTATTCAAGGGTTGAACAACACCCTTGAACACGTACTTTATTGACGTCAAAGTAATGCCTCTCGTCCCTTATTGCTTAAATATGAACTATTGATAGACTCTGTCAAATTCATTGACTGTATTTTAACTCTAAATCTGTCCTTCTGGTCACATTACATTACATAACATGTCATGTAGCAGACGCTTTTATCCAAAGAGACTCACAATAAGTGCATTTCAACCTAGAGTACAAACTAAGAACAACAAGAATACAGAAAGTAACATTTCCTCAACATAGTCAAACTACTAAAGTACCACAATAAGAGCCATTCAAGTGCTACCAAAGTGCAAGTCTGTGTTTTAATCCAGATATAGTCGGAAAAGGTCACATGACGTCTATTGTTCTGTCCACCTGGAGAGGATCCTCCTCTGTTCTCTCCTAAAGGTTTCTTCCCTTTTTTCCCCCTGAAGGGTTATTTTGGGAGTTGTTCCTGATCCGATGTGAGGTCAGAGGTCAAAGGTCAGGGATGTCTATGTGTACAGACTGTAAAGCACTCTGAAACAAATTTGTAATTTGTGAAACTGGGCTATACAAATAAACTGAATTGAATTTAAGGTGTCATTTAAAGGGACAGTACAGATTATGGACCTACAGTGGGAGTGTGGTACCTAGACACCACCACTCAAAGTGCTTTAACACAACACGTCACGGACCCAGTCGCACACTGGGGGTCTGTTTGTTGTGCGACTGATCCCGTTAACCCTTTCACGGCGGCAACATGCAAACTGTAACTCACGTTGTCGTCTGGTCGGAACGGATTCCCCCGGCCGCCCACTCCTCCCGAGATACTGAAACCCAGCTCGGGATTCTTCTCCATTTTCACACGGATCTGAAACACACACACACACACACACACACCACACACCACACACAGCTGGTAATTACAATAGTCCAACATTAGTCTTGAAAACAACATTCTGGGGACCGGAGATGAGACTTCAGATAAGGCCATGCTACCTAGCTTAGCATAGTCACTGTTAACGAGGGGGATCATTAGCCTGAGGGTCTCTAAACTCTAGGTGTGGTAAGCTCCGCCCTTCACCTCTTGCTGCAGCGCGTCCTGCGGGGCTCGCGGGGCCCCCGGGGGCCCGTGGGCGACCTTGAGCATCAGGTAGTCGATGAGCTGCTCTCTGGAGGGGTGGCGGGCCATCGCCATGGCCACCGGGCCCCCCTGGGGACGCCCGTTCAGCTGAGGCCCCTGGGGACATGACAATGAGGCCCTGGTTCTGCACCACAACTACTGCACCAAGTGGCAGCTCTCATATCTTCATGTCTCATATCTTCTATCATGTCTCATATCTTCTATCATGTCTCATATCTTCATGTCTCATATCTTCTATCATGTCTCATATCTTCATGTCTCATATCTTCTATCATGTCTCATATCTTCATGTCTCATATCTTCATGTCTCATATCTTCTATCATGTCTCATATATTCTATCATGTCTCATATCTTCATGTCTCATATCTTCTATCATGTCTCATATCTTCATGTCTTATATCTTCTATCATGTCTCATATCTTATATCTTCATGTCTCATATCTTATATCATGTCTCATATCTTATATCTTCATGTCTCATATCTTATATCATGTCTCATATCTTCTATCATGTCTCATATATTCATGTCTTATATCTTCATGTCTTATATCTTCATGTCTCATATCTTATATCATGTCTCATATCTTCTATCATGTCTCATATCTTCATGTCTCATATCTTCATGTTTCATATCTTCTATCATGTCTCATGTCTCATATCTTCATGTCTCATATATTCTATCATGTCTCATATCTTCATGTCTCATATCTTCTATCATGTCTCATGTCACATATCTCCATGTCTCATATATTCTATCATGTCTCATATCTTCATGTCTTATATCTTCATGTCTCATATCTTCTATCATGTCTCATATCTTCATGTCTTATATCTTCTATCATGTCTCATATCTTCATGTCTCATATATTCTATCATGTCTCATATCTTATATCTTCATGTCTCATATCTTATATCATGTCTCATATCTTCTATCATGTCTCATATCTTCATGTCTTATATCTTCATGTCTCATATCTTATATCATGTCTCATATCTTCTATCATGTCTCATATCTTCATGTCTCATATCTCATATCTTCATGTCTCATATCTTCATGTTTCATATCTTCTATCATGTCTCATGTCTCATATCTTCATGTCTCATATATTCTATCATGTCTCATATCTTCTATCATGTCTCATATCTTCATGTCTCATATCTTCTATCATGTCTCATGTCACATATCTCCATGTCTCATATCTTCTATCATGTCTCATGTCTCATATCTTATATCATGTCTCATATCTTCTATCATGTCTCATATCTTCATGTCTCATATCTTCATGTCTCATATCTTCTATCATGTCTCATATCTTATATCATGTTTCATATCTTCATGTCTCATATCTTTATGTTTCATATCTTCTATCATGTCTCATATCTTCTATCATGTCTCATATCTTATATCATGTTTCATATCTTCATGTCTCATCTTTTATCATGTCTCATATCTTCATGTCTCATATATTCTATCATATGTCTCATATCTTCAATCATATGTCTCATCTTCATGTTGTGTCTTATATCTTATATAATGTCTCAAATCTTCATGTCATATATCTCATATTACATTACATTACATGTCATTTAGCAGACGCTTTTATCCAAAGCGATATCATATCTTATATCTCATATCTTAACTCTTATTTTAACTCTAAATCTGTCCTTCTGGTCACATGACCATGTGTTATATCTTCATCTCATACGTCTTATATCTTTATATCTCATATCTTATACCTTATATCTCATCTTATCTTAACCCCATGTGTTATATCTAATATCTTATACCTCATCTTATATCTCATACCTTATACCTCATATCTTATATCTCATATCTTAACCCCATGTGTTATATCTAATATCTTATACCTCATATCTCATTTTATATCTCATACCTTATATCTTATACCTCATATCTTATATCTCATATCTTAACCCCATGTGTTATATCTCATATCTCATACCTCATATCTCATACCTCATATCTTATATATCATACCTCATATCTTATATCTCATCTTATATCTCATATCTCATACCTCATATCTCATACCTCATATCTTATATCTCATCTTATATATCATACCTCATATCTTATATCTCATCTTATATATCATACCTCATATCTTATATCTCATCTTATATATCATACCTCATATCTTATATCTCATCTTATATATCATACCTCATATCTCATCCCCATGTGTTATATCTCCAGCTCCTGTCTTATGTCTTTATATCTCATCATAGCTCATCACCTCGTCTCTCCTTACCTGTCGATGGTGCTCCACACTGTAGCTCTGCTGTCCTTGTGGAAACACGTCATCCTGAAAGAGGAGCAGGTGATGATGTCACCACCAGAACCACCAGAACTCTACCATGAACACCTCAACCACCAGAACCACCAGAACTCTACCATGAACACCTCAACCACCAGAACTCTACCATGAACACCTCAACCAACCAGAACCACCAGAACTCTACCATGAACACCTCAACCACCAGAACCACCAGAACTCTACCATGAACATCTCAACCAACCAGAACCAACCAGAACCACCAGAACTCTACCATGAACACCTCAACCAACCAGAACCAACCAGAACCATCAGAACTCTACCAGCCAATGGGACGCGTCGTATTTAAAAGGACAGCAGAGTCCACAGAGAACCTCCTTTATGATTCCTAAATGATAAATGAGGACACACACACACACACACACACACACTTACATAGACACACACACACACAAACAGGCCACACTCAGGGGCCTCAGGGCCTCAGAGCCTCACAGCCTCAGGGGCCTCAGGGCCTCACAGCCTCAGGGCCTCACAGCCTCAGGGGCCCTCCATGTGGCTGGTACTCACACAGAAGCCAGCGTGGGGCGGAGCGTCCCTCCCGCCCAGCGAGCCGTGGCTGCCGTAGAGCGAGCCGCCCGGCAGGGGCCCGTTATAGGAGCGAGACGGCGCCCTCTGAGGCCCCGCAATCCACCACACAGAGCCACGACACATAGAAGAGACAACAGTTACACACATGCAGACGAATGGACGAGCTCAGACAACAGGAGGCGGAGGAGGCGGAGCCACGCCGTTGAGCCACGTGTACACAGTCGCTACAGCTTCAGGGGGGCGGGACTAGTGCCGGCGAACGTTGTCGCAAATTCCACCCTGAAATTGTATTATTATCTATATATATATATATAACATTTTAAATATATATATATATATATATAATAATTGTATAATATTTAAATGTATTAGCATTGTTTTTTACCTTTTCCATTTTCTTGGCCTCGATGTGCCGCATCACCTGGTCCCTCCAGTCGGGCGGCACCCTCCCAGGCCCCGCCCCCCCCAGCCCGTCTAGCAGCGAGTTCTCGGACCGGGCGCCGCCCTGCTGGTGGAAGTCACTGACGGAGGCGGTCCTCTCCGGGAGCTCGCGGGGCCGCGGCCCGACGGCGCCGTAGGCGCGCGCCGACAGCGGGCGCTGCAGGGCGTGGCTCATGGCCAGCGGGCCCCTGGCGAGCGCGTGGATGTCCCGGTACGTCAGGTAGTCGCCGCGCCGCGGGTCGGACGCGGAGCCGACGGAGGAGGCGGAGCTGCTCTGCCTCTGCAGGGCGGCGCTCCGCGGGGGGGCGCCGGCGGAGTGCAGCCGCTCCCTCGTCCACGTGTCCGCGGGGGGGGGAGGCGGCCTCTGCTGCAGGGCGTACGGCGGCGCCTGGTTGCGGTTGGAGTAGTTGGTGTTGGCCAGCGAGTGGGGGGGAGGGGCCAGGTACCCCTCCGGGGGCGCGGCCGTCCTCGGGGTCCAGAGCGCCTCCCTGGGAACGCCGCTGCTGGAGTACTGCACGTTGTACCGCTGGGAGGCGGCGGGCGGGCGGCGCCTGGCGGGTCAGGAGGACGCCGAGGCAGGCGGGGCCGCAGCGCGGGGTCCGCCCCCAGCTGGCTGGCCGACTTGCTCCGCACGATGACGCTCTGGCCCCGGGCGCCGCCGCCGCCCGCCGCGTCGTAGGAGTCCTCGTCGTCGCCGTCAAAGGAGTACAGCTTGAGCCCCGCCCCCCCCGGCCCCCCGGCGTTAGGCCCCGCCCCCGGCCGGCCCCTCCTGCCCGGCGACAGCTCCTCGCTGCTGCGCGACAGAGACATGTCGCTGTTGGCCGTCACGCCCGCCGACGCCACGCCGCGCGGCGCCGCCCGCCGGTTCCCGTTCAGGAGGCTCTGGTCCGCGTTGTCGTCCCCGTCCGGGGTCACGGGGTCGCCGCTCCCCGCCACGTTCATGTTGATCCGGTCCCACTCGCCGTACGAGCGCACGCCGTTGTCCAGCGCCGGCTCGTAGTCGTCCGTCTCGTCCGGCGGGCTCTTGGGGAGCGACGGCTCCGAGACGTTCCCGTTGTGGAGCGGCGGGCCGGAGGCCGGGCGCCGGTTCATGTTCTCGTCCTCCTGCCTGGAGGAGGAGAACAGCGTGAGCAGGGGCGGACTGGGGAAAGAAAGTGGCCCGGGGGTTACTGTGGGACCGGCCCACTCAATACACGTATGGACCAGTCAGGCCACTTGGAGAGATAAGCCCATACCCATAACTTTATTTTGGACGATTACAAAGAAATGACATCATACATGTTGTTTTTAATAACATTTGGCTCCACCAATTTGCCTGGATGGACACATGAAATAAAATGATACTGGCTATTGTAACAGATATAGTAAATACACTATTTGTGTACCTTTTATATTGAAGTGTAATTTACAGTGTACCATAGGTTGTACTTTAATAAACTAAGTTTACTTTTTTGGACTAAAATGGGACACACTGAAGTTGTACTTAAGTACATGTAAGTACACTTTTCTGTACTAAGTACTGTGTGGCCCTGGGTCTTATCTTGTCTCTGGGCCCTGGTGCTGCTTCCAGCAGCAGAATCATCTAAATAACAAATCAACATTGTTTATAATGTTAGTGCTTTTAGCAGATTCTAGCTGGTTAACTTAAGCATTAAGACATTGGTTATTAGAAATGATAAGATTGTCCTCTTTACAACTACCACCATGGATAGCTTGCTCATCGATGGTAAGCACGACAGCTAACATGTTAAATAGATAATCTAAATGATGACAACACCCCAGTTTGCTTATTTGACCAGATCACAACAGTCTCAGTGTTGGACCTTTATCTAGCTGATGTTGTCTGGGCTAGCTTGTAGGAAGCATTACCTCATATGTGAAAAGCAAGCTAACATTGGCCAAATGAACCACAACTTACCATCATATCACCAGTCGGTGGCTTTCCAGATAAATCACAGATTTTTAAATATTTTTAGGCACCTTCCTCCAGACATCTCTTATTTTTCTCCTGGGCTTTTCAGCTCCACCTTTATGGATTACGTGTTGGTGCCATGATGTCGAATCACGCTCAAAAGCGGCCGTCTGCGGCGAGTGGACGCCTGGTACCGGGCAGCAGAGAACGAATGAAAAATATATATTGATATAAATCAAGGCCGGAAATGTGTTTTATTTTGAAAAATGACCGGATACATCCGTCTGTGCGTCTGAGCCTCTTACTCTTGACACATGTCAAGAGGCTCCGTGAGAACTTTACCACAAACAAGAAACTTAAACGTTATTTTCAACTCTGCCGGAGAGCCGGTGGTCTGGGGGTCTGGATTAAAATCAAGGCAGAAAATCCTTAAAGATCTGAAACGCTGCAACATCCAAACCATGCTGAGTATGAATAAAGCTTGCGGTCAGTAGTGTTGCATGCTGGGTGTTTGACACCATGAGTGTGAGTACACTTTGCGAGCAGTAGTAAAAGTCAGTCAGTGATTGTGGTTCATTGACTTTAGGTAATAGAGTAATTTAACGTGTTCTGTTAATCATAACATTTCGCCGGGGCCGCGCAGGCCGGTTGATGACGGAGGTGGGCCGGCCCCAACCCTGTCGGCCTACCGGGGAAATCCCCGGTGTCCCCTATGGCCAATCCGCCCCTGAGCGTGAGTGGAGGGTCACCACGGTGACCGTCAGCTGGAGGACCTTCAGAGACCTTCAAGGACTTTCAGGTCTCCCTGGAGGACCTTCAGAGACCTTCAGGAACCTTCAGGAACCTTCAGGGACCTTCAGAGACCTTCAGGAACCTTCAGGAACCTTCAGGGACCTTCAGGGACCTTCAGAGACCTTCAGAGACCTTCAGGAACCTTCAGGAACCTTCAGAGACCTTCAGGGACCTTCAGGGACCTTCAGGGACCTTCAGAGACCTTCAGAGACCTTCAGGAACCTTCAGGAACCTTCAGGGACCTTCAGAGACCTTCAGGGACCTTCAGGGACCTTCAGAGACCTTCAGGGACCTTCAGGTCCCCCTGGAGGACCTTCCCCTTGGGTTTAAGGATTGTTCACATGTTGCCACAAGGTGATGAAGATGAGGATGAGGAGGGTACCCACCGGCTCTCGGGGAGGAAGGGCGTGCCCAGCGAGTCGTCCTGGCTGCTGTCCGTGGTCAGAGACACGGAGTCGGACATACGCGACGGGGACGAGCAGTTGCTGTTGTTCTGGTTGCTGTTGGCAACGGTGTCGTCCAATAGGGAGTCAGCGTCGTCTGGAAGGCACAGGGTTTAAAAACAGGGTCACACGAGAGGAGGGAGAGAGAGGGGGAGGAGAGAGAGAGGGAGGAGAGAGAGAGGGGGAGGAGAGAGGGAGGGAGAGAGAGAGGAGAAAGAGAGAGGGAAGGGGGGGAGAGAGAGACAGACTAGTCCATGTTGAGTCCCCCCTGAACTCTGACCTTTGGCCTCCTTGCTCAGCGTCACCACTTTGGGCGCGTTGATGGAGATCTGGATGAGCGGCGGCCTCATCTCCGCCATCTTCATCTCCTCCTCTTCGTCGGACAGCTCGTCAGAGTCCTGAAGACCACAACATGAGTACAACGACCTCTTGGGCTCCGGGCGCCGCGGCGAGGGCCGGCGCTCACCAGCGTGTCCTCGTGGGCGGCGGCGCCCGGCGGTCCCGACGGCGCCCTGTGGGCGCCGGAGGAGTCCGACGTATCCTTGGGCTCCGTGGCCGACGGGTTCTGGTTCCGGCCCGACGTGTTGGTGGAGATCTGGGACTCGGCGTCGGAGGCCGAGCCGTCGGGGTTGGGCGCCTCGATCACCTGCAGTGGAGCCGCGAGCGGCACACAGGTCAGAGGGCGGAGGTCGGGGGTCGGGGATCTTACCGCAGCCGCTCACCCACCTTGACCCCCACGGCCTGGACCCCGATGGGGTTCCTCGCCGCCTCGCCGCCAGACTCCTCCTCCCTCAGCCGGTGGGCCACGGACTGGGCCGTCTTCACCATGCTCTTCAGCTCGTCAGGGTACGGCGTGGGATAGCGCTTCAGGTTCCCCTCCTGCAGGTTCATCCACACAACCAACGAACAGGTTCATCACCATGGTGACCAATGAACAGGTTCATCACATGACCAATGAACAGGTTCATCCTCATGACCAATGAACAGGTTCATCCTCATGACCAATGAACAGGTTCATCACATGACCAATGAACAGGTTCATCCACACGACCAATGAACAGGTTCATCCACATGACCAATGAACAGGTTCATCCACACAACCAACAAACCGGTTCATCACCATGGTGACCAATGAACATGTTCATCCTCATGACCAGTGAACAGGTTCATCACATGACCAATGAACAGGTTCATCACCATGGTGACCAATGAACAGGTTCATCCACATGACCAGTGAACAGGTTCATCACATGACCAATGAACAGGTTCATCACCATGGTGACCAATGAACAGGTTCATCCACATGACCAGTGAACAGGTTCATCACATGACCAATGAACAGGTTCATCACCATGGTGACCAATGAACAGGTTCATCCTCATGACCAATGAACAGGTTCATCCACATGACCAGTGAACAGGTTCATCACATGACCAATGAACAGGTTCATCCACATGACCAATGAACAGGTTCATCCACACGACCAACAAACAGGTTCATCACCATGGTGACCAATGAACAGGTTCATCCTCATGACCAATGTGTGTCCAGGACTGTAAATCTCGGTGTACACATGAACAAGAGATAACATGATGTTTTTAAACTAACGATGTACAGTAAATAACCTTAAATGACTCATGAGGGACCACAGTTCATAGTTCATAGTAGTTAACAGAATGAAGACCCTAACCCTTGGGGGCGTCTCCCTGTCGTCCTGGTCCTCGTCGCACTCGAAGGCCACCTGGGCGCGCTGCTTGCGCTGCTCCTCCCACAGAGCCGGGTTGAAGCTCTCCGAGTCGGAGCTGGGCACGTCTGAAATGAAATGAATCGTACGCGTCTGCCTTTGACCACAAGGGGGCGCCACGGCTCCACGGCAAACCACACGATGAATAAAAAAAGGGCTTGACACATTCGCTCCTCTGCGGACCGGGGATTCTAAACACTGGAAGTCAAGGTGTGAATCAGTTCCAAACTATTCCATTTATTATTGGAAACTGCGTAGGAAACAGCCGATACTGTGACCTCCTCTGTGTGTGTGAGTGTGCGTGTGCGTGAGTGTCTCGGTGTGTCTGGCGCCCAGTGGACGTCCGCTGAGACGGCGTGGGAACGATGTCGAGGAAGCGACGTTCAGGAACTCGTTTGACGACATGTCCTCGCGGTGCGGCGTCTCTTTAAGTGGAGCGGCTCGTCAGCGTTAGCGTGAAGCGCTAGCTGCTGCGGCGCCTCAGCGGGGTCGCAGAGGACCGGAGGCCTCTTTACTATGACGACAGGAGTCCTTGCAGACTCTGGAGGACTAGGGGAATCCTTACACCCCCGAGTTGCATTCTGGGTAATCAGACGCGCCGGGCCGACGGGAGGTGGGCGCCGCTCTGCGTGGTACTCACAGTCCTCGGTCCTGGTCTGCTGGGGGAACATGTAGTTGGTCAGCACGGTCTGGTGGGTCTCCGGGTCCTCCTCCTTCTGCAGAGGGATGAGGGGCTTCGACTGGGGACACCAGACAACTGTGAGTGTTCCACCTGCAGCCAGCGGGGGCGCCGTGGGACCAGGTCGGGGGTCAAGTGACCGATGGCCGAGTTTCTTCCTCAAAGACAACCCACTGACCTCCTTCTGACCTCTCTGACCTCCCTCTGACCTCTGACCTCTGACCTACCTCTGACCTCTCTGACCTCCCTTTGACCTCTCTGACCTGGTCGTGGTGTGACCGGCGCCCCCTCAGGGTCGTGTGGTGTTGACCCCCCCCCCCCCCGGCGTGAGGGCCTACCTGGTTCTCTGACAGCCACATGGCCGTCAGCTGGTTGAGCCGGGTGAAGCTGAAGGGGAGGTTCCTCAACCTGCAACGACACAGAACCGTGAAGACCCAGAGCTCTAGAGCGCCACCAGACCCAGGTTCTACTCCAGGTTCTACTCCAGGTTCTTCTCCAGGTTCTTCTCCATGTGACCTTGTGACTTGACCTCGTGACCCTGTGGCCTTGTGACCCCGTGGCCTCGTGACCCCGTGGCCTCGTGACCCCGTGGCCTCGTGACCCCGTGGCCTCGTGACCCCGTGGCCTCGTGACCCCGTGGCCTCGTGACCCCGTGGCCTCGTGACCCCGTGACCCCGTGGCCTCGTGACCCCGTGGCCTCGTGACCTCGTGACCCCGTGGCCTCGTGACCTCGTGACCCCGTGGCCTCGTGACCTTGTGACCCCGTGGCCTCGTGACCTTGTGACCCCGTGGCCTCGTGGCCCCGTGGTGGCCTCGTGACCCCGTGGCCTCGTGACCCCGTGGCCTCGTGACCCCGTGGCCTCGTGACCCCGTGGCCTTGTGACCTTGTGACCCCGTGGCCTCGTGACCCCGTGGCCTCGTGACCCCGTGGCCTTGTGACCCTGTGGCCCCGTGGCCTTGTGACCTTGTGACCGTGGCCTCAGACCCGTGGCCTCGTGGCCTCGTGACCCCGTGGCCTTGTGGCCTCGTGACCTCGTGACCCTGTGGCCTCGTGACCCCGTGGCCTCGTGACCTGACCCGTGGCCTCGTGACCCCGTGTGGCCTCGTGACCTCGTGGACCTCGGTGCCCGTGGCCTCGTGGACCTGTGGACTCGCGTGGCCTCGTGGACCTCGTGACGTGGCCTCAGTGACCTTGTGACCCCGTGGCCTTGTGACCCCGTGGCCTCGTGACCCCGTGGCCTCGTGACCCCGTGGCCTCGTGACCCCGTGACCTCGTGACCCCGTGGCCTCGTGACCCCGTGGCCTCGTGACCCTGTGGCCTTGTGGCGACTCACTTGTTGTTGCTGAGGTTGACGACCTTGAGCCGCTGCATGTCGCCCATCTCCTCGGGAAGACACTCCAACTTGTTGGAGTGGAGGAACAGCACCGTGGCGTTCTTCCACTGGCCCATCTGTGGAGCCAGAGAGCCGTGAGCCGGTGGGCGCGTGGCGGCGTGAGCCCGGTGGGCGCGTGGCGCCGCGAGCCGGTGGGCTTGTGGCTCACCTCGGGGGGCAGCACGCTGAGGAAGTTGTGATCCGCCGCGAAGGTCCGGATAGCGCCGCACTGACCGATGGACGAGGGCAGCGCTTCGATCTCATTGAAGCTGCAGTCCAGCTCGTCCAGAGCGCTCAGCCTAGTGGACACACGGGGACATGACGCCCACAGAGACGTCAGAGAGGACACCACGGTCAGGAAGGAACGGGAAGCCAACACATCATTTTAGTTCCTCCAGTGGGTCGGAGGTCACGGGGTCAAGGGCCAGAAACCCTGGAGCTGGGTTAGGGTCAGAGGTTAGGGGTCAGAGGTTAGAGTTAGGGGTCAGAGGTTAGGGGTTAGAGGTTAGGGGTCAGAGGCTAAGGTTAGGGGTCAGAGGTTAGGGTCAGAGGTTAGGGGTCAGAGGTTGGGAGTCAGAGGTTAGGGGTCAGAGGTTAGAGGTCAGAGGTTAGGGTCAGAGTTTAGGGGTCAGAGGTTGGGGTTAGAGTTAGGAGTCAGAGGTTAGGGGTCAGAGGTTAGGGGTCAGAGGTTAGGGGTCAGAGGTTAGGGGTCAGAGGTTAGGGGTTAGGGTTCCATAAGAGCCTCTCGACAACTTTGTTTTATAACAATAAACGATGAAACGGTGGCACCGACCGACAAATGTGGAAACATGAAAGGCAGTAAACGGTTCTGGAATCCTTTGAGCTGAACTCTCCTTCTTCCTCTCCCCTTCCTCCTCTCGCCTTCCTCCTCTCTCCTTCTTCCTTCCTCCTCTCCTTACTCCTCTCTCTCCTTCCTCCTTCCTTCTCCCCTTCCTTCTCTCCTTCCTCCTCTCTCTCCTTCCTCCTTCCTCCTTCTGACACGAAGAGGCCCGTCTGCAAGCGGAGAAGGAAGAGCAGTGTCTCCAAGGGCAACCAGGCGGCTCCTCCTCTTCCCCACTCATCATTTCATCCACATCCGATTATTAATCCTCCGTACTCCGTGAATGGAGTTACTCGTCATCGTCGCTCTTCATCGGCGTTCAGCGGTATTAGACACTCACCCCCCCACAGAGTCGGGCAGGTACATCAGCTGGTTCTCATCCACCTTCAGGGCCGACAGCCTCTTCAGAGAACCTGCATCCAGGGGGCAACGAGAAGAGGAGGAGAGGAGGAGAGGAAGATGAAGAGGAGGAGGAGAGGAAGATGAGGAGAGGAAGAGAGGAAGATGAAGAGGAGGAGGAGAGGAGGAGGAGAGGAGAGGAAGAGGAGGAGAGGATGAGAGGAAGAGGAGGAGGAGAGGAGGAGAGGAAGAGAGGAAGATGAAGAGAGGAGGAGGAGAGGAGGAGAGGAAGAGGAGAGGAAGAGGAGAGGAGGAGAGGAAGAGGGGAGAAGGAGAGGATGCCTCAGACGCGTGACCACGTGACGGCGTGACGGCGGCGGCGTTACCGATGGAGCCGGGCAGCTGTGTGAGCGCGTTGTTGGACAGCAGGAGGTCCTGGAGGTTCTCGCAGCCACAGATCTGCTCGTCCACCATCTCCAGGGTGTTCTTGGACACGTCCAGGTAGGACAGCTGCTTCAGGGAGCCCAGCATCTGAGAGGGGACAGGGGGGTGAGGGAAACACCTGAGGAGGGGAGGGGGGGGACACACCTGAGGAGGGGAGGGGGGGGGGACAGGGGGTAATAATGTGGAGCCGTGTCTTTTACCCCAGGTAGAAACGTCAGTCTGTTGCCGTCGATCCATAACTCCTTGATCCCCGTCAGCTGCTCCAGAACCTCCGGCTGCAGAGAGGTTCAGTGTGTGAGGGAGTGTGTGTGTGTGTGTGTGTGTGTGTGTGTGTGTGTGTGTAGGAAGGAGGAGGCGAGGTCACCTGGACAGCTACTCACCACTTCAGTGAACTCGTTGCTCCCCAGGTCCAGCCTCTCCAGCTGGGTGAGCTTGTGCATGCTCCTGTGGGGGGAGAGAGAGGGAGAGAGAGAGAGAGAGAGAGAGAGGTTACAGTTATACTGTTCATCAAAAATAAACTTACAAAGCTAAATCATGCAAATACAAGCAGCGTTGAACGGGTCCTCGTTCCTGCCGGGCGCCCCCAGGCGTTTGACCGCTTGTCACGCGACACAGATTTTACTTTGCTAGTCGGTGGCAATTTGCCTCTGAGTGAGAAAAAAGGCGTGTTGATATCCTCAGGCCGTGAATTCTATAAAGCAGGAGAAGTTTGGAGCAGATTTGAGTGCAAGTGACTTTTTCTTTGCTCCGGCCCGGCTTGGATGTTCATTGGTCCATATTCTCTGAACGCAATGAGATAAACAATCTTTTAAAGATTTTTGATTGCATTGAAACATTAATGAACCACAACAAGTCGTGTATGAATCGCAACTATCGTTTTGAAGGAGTTGAAAAGAATGTGTTTTGTACAAATTAAAAAATGGTGGAAATTGTAAGTGGGCGGAGCTTATGGTCATAATGTAATTTTTTTTTTTTAGAGCAGGTCTAAGCGGACATGTATGATGAATGTCAAGGTAATCAGTCAACGGGGGAAAATAACGTGGCCGTTTGAAAAAGGAATAGAGTCTAGGGGGCGCTATTGAGCCATAATAATATTCCGAAGCATTCAAATCATATCAGGTAACTACATCTTTGACTTTAAATGTGCGTGCCAAGTTTAGTTACATTTCAAGCTTTTTAAGTCCTTCTAAAGCCGCTTTGTGTCATGAGGTAATTTCCCTACTCTTTCACAGTTCAAAGATACTAATGAGTCAGAGGTGTTGGAATTCATTTCCAACTTAAGAAAATAAGCAGCTGGTCACGATGATATTGGTTCTTCATTGATTAAATCAGTATCTTCCTCAATTATTAAACCCCTTACACACATATTCAACCTATCTCTGAAATCTGGGGAGGTTCCAACAGATTTAAAAATAGCCAAAGCATTATTCATTACTTTAGGTGAGAACCTTGCATAAGCCCTTTGGGTTTCTTTTCTCACCTGCACTCATTTCTGTCTTTTTTTAATAATGTTACATTTGTTACTTATTTTTGTGCAAATAAATAAAAAAAAGAAAAAAAGAAAAAAAGAACAAATTTGATGTTGATCTGATGTACCTTCTCAGAGAAGGAAGCCAAAGAATAAACAATTGTTGTTCCTGTTGCCACTAGGTGGCGCTAAGACCATAATTAAAAATTAGCATATGGATGTGTTAAGGCTCAGTATGTCATGATATGAGAAATATGCAGTAGATTAGCTATTAGTAGCTGCTTAAAGACGTTCTGCCTTTAATTGGCAGCTCTCTTTTGGATATTATCAATGTGTCTTTGTTAACAGGCCACGTACCACATTCCTTCAAAGTAGCTGTAGTTAAACCTCTCCTGAAGAAGCTGCTCTGGATCCAGAGGTGTTGGCTAACTACAGACCGATCTCTAACCTCCCCTTCCTCTCTAAGATCCTTGAGAAAGTGGTCTCACATCAGTTGTGTGACTTTCTACATCAGAATAGTTTATTTGAAGAGTTTCAGTCAGGATTTAGAAAACACCACCGAGACAGCACTGGTGAAGATTACCAATGACCTCTTAATGGCAGCAGATAAAGGACTCCTCTCTGTACTGGTCTTGTTAGACCTTAGTGCTGATAGAGGACTCCTCTCTGTACTGGTCTTGTTAGACGTTAGTGCTGATAGAGGCCTCCTCTCTGTACTGGTCTTGTTAGACCTTAGTGCTGATAGAGGACTCCTCTCTGTACTGGTCTGGTTAGACCTTAGTGCTGATAGAGGACTCCTCTCTGTACTGGTCTGGTTAGACCTTAGTCCTGATAGAGGACTCCTCTCTGTACTGGTCTTGTTAGACCTTAGTGCTGATAGAGGACTCCTCTCTGTACTGGTCTTGTTAGACCTTAGTGCTGATAGAGGACTCCTCTCTGTACTGGTCTTGTTAGACCTTAGTGCTGATAGAGGACTCCTCTCTGTACTGGTCTAGTTAGACCTTAGTGCTGATAGAGGACTCCTCTCTGTACTGGTCTGGTTAGACCTTAGTGCTGATAGAGGACTCATCTCTGTACTGGTCTTGTTAGACCTTAGTGCTGATAGAGGACTAACTATGTACTGGTCTTGTTAGACCTTAGTCCTGATAGAGGACTAACTCTGTACTGGTCCTGTTAGACCTTAGTCCTGATAGAGGACTAACTCTGTACTGGTCTTGTTAGACCTTAGTCCTGATAGAGGACTAACTCTGTACTGGTCTAGTTAGACCTTAGTGCTGATAGAGGACTCCTCTCTGTACTGGTCTGGTTAGACCTTAGTGCTGATAGAGGACTCATCTCTGTACTGGTCTTGTTAGACCTTAGTGCTGATAGAGGACTCCTCTCTGTACTGGTCTGGTTAGACCTTAGTGCTGATAGAGGACTCCTCTCTGTACTGGTCTTGTTAGACCTTAGTGCTGATAGAGGACTCATCTCTGTACTGGTCTTGTTAGACCTTAGTGCTGCATTCGACACCATTGACCATAACATCCTATTACAGAGACTGGAGCAGTCGATTGGTATTTCAGGCACCGCCCTAAGTTGGTTTAAATCCTATTTATCAGATCGATCTTAGTTTGTATTTGTAAACGATGAAGCCTCGATGACCACCAATGTTAGTCACGGAGTTCCACAAGGTTCTGTGCTTGGACCAATTCTATTTACCTTATACATGCTTCCTTTGGGCAACATTATCAGGAAACACTCCATAAACTTTCATTGTTATGCAGATGATGCTCAACTATATCTATCGATAAAACCAGAGGAGACTAACCAACTCACTAAAATTCAAGATGTCTTAGTGACATAAAAACATGGATGACCGGCAACTTCTTGATGTTAAACTCAGACAAAACCGAAGTAATTCTACTCGGCCCTGAGCACCTCAGAGATCAATTATCTGGTGATGTGATTTCTGTAGATGGCATTACTCTAGCATCCAACACCACTGTAAAGAATCTCGGCGTTATCTTTGATCGGGACTTGTCCTTTAACTCCAACATTAAGCAAATCTCAAGGACTGCATTCTTCCATCTACGTAATATTTAAAAAATCAGGCACATCTTGTCTCAAAGAGATGCAGAGAAATTGGTTCACTCGTTCGTTACTTCGAGACTGGATTACTGCAACTCCTTATTATCAGGCTGCACTAATAAGTCTCTTAGGTCAACTCCTTATTATCAGGCTGCTCTATAAGTCTCTTAGGTCAACTCCTTATTATCAGGTTGCTCTATAAGTCTCTTAGGTCAACTCCTTATTATCAGGCTGCTCTATAAGTCTCTTAGGTCCCTCCAGTTGATCCAGAATGCTGCAGCTCGTATTCTCACTAAACTAAGAACAGAGATCACATGACTCCTGCACTAGCTGCTCTGCACTGGCTCCCTGTAAAATCAAGAATCACTTTTAAAATTCTTCTCTTGACCTACAAAGCCTTAATTGGTGATGCACCATCATATCTTAAAGAGCTTGTAGTACCGTATCGCCCCACCAGAGAGCTGCTCACTAAATGCGGGGCTACTTGTAGTTCTTAGAGTCTTAGAATGTAAAATGGGAGCCAGAGCCTTTAGTTATCAAGCTCCTCTTTTATGGAACCAGCTCCACCTTCAGTCCTGGAGGCAGACACAGTCACCACCTTCAAGAGTAGACTGAAGACTTTCCTCTTTGACAGAGCTGATAGTCAGGGCTGAGTCAGGTTCACCTGGTCCACACCTGGAGATGCTGTTAGAGGCTTATAGCTGCTGGGGACCTTTAGGATGCACTGAGCACCTCTCTCCTCTTCTCTTTCTCCTATGGATGAATCTTCATCTCTCCATCACACATGACTAACTCTGCTTCTCCCCGGAGTCCTTCTGACTTCACGTCTCATGGGGTCATGTGACCCTCTGAGACGGCATAGATCCATCTGCTGATGGACCATCCATGGTTGGGTCCTGAGGCCCTAACACCAGCTGTGCCACTGCCCTGCTGGGACTCCGCCCACTCCTCCACTCGGGAGGTCTCCAAACTCTCCATCGTGGATTATGCCTAAATATGAACTATTGATAAACTCTGTCAGATTCCTTGAATGTATTTTAACTCTAAATCTGTCTTCTGTACACATTACATCTATTGTTCTGTCCATCCTGGAGAGGATCCTCCTCTGTTCTCTCCTGAAGGTTTCTTCCCTTTTTTCCCCCCTGAAGGGTTATTTGGGAGTTTTTCCTGATTCGATGTGAGGTTTTGGGGCAGGGATGTCTATGTGTACAGATTGTAAAGCACTCTGAGACAAATTTGTAATTTGTGAAACTGGGCTATACAAATAAACTGAATTGAATTGAATTGATTACATAATGTATGGAGGAGTTACATCAACTTGGATTTTTATGGCGAATGGTGTTTTTTGATCTTCGACCCACCGCACAAAGTTTAATATTTTTTTAATCTTTCAAATATTTTTCAAGGCAGACTTGTCTTTCAGCTTCCTCTTCACAATACCCCACACATTCTCTCTGGGGTTCAGGTCAGGGGAACTGGCAGGCCAATGGAGGCCAGTAATGCCATGGTCAGTACACCAGTTACTGCTGGTTCTGGCACTGGGCAGGTGCCAGATCATGCTGGGAAATGAAATCCTCATCTCCATGGAGCTTTTCAGCAGACTCTAAAGTCTCTTGGTCCACAGCTGCATTGACTCTGGACTTGATGAAACCCAGTGGACCAACACCAGCAGCTGGCATGGCTCCCCAAACCATCACTGACTGGGAACTTCACGCTGGATTTCAATGTTGCTAATGCAAATGAGCTAAAGGCCGCTATTGAAGCCTCCTGGGCATCCATAACACCTCAGCAATGCCACAGGCAGATTGCCTCCATGCCACGCCGCATTGATGCAGTAATCCGTGCTAAAGGATTCCCAACCAAGTCCTGAGTGCATTAATGGACATTTTACAATGTTTGATTTGGTTTTGCTGTTATAAATCTTTTTTTTACTTGGTCTGAGGAAATATTCTAATATTTAGAGATAGGATATTTGAGTTTTCTTAAGCTGTAAGCCATAATCAGCAATATTAAAAGAATAAAAGGCTTGCAATATTTCAGTTGATTTGTAATGAATCCAGAATGCATGACATTTGTTTTTTTAATTGCATTACAGAAAATAAAGAACTTTATCACAATATTCTAATTTTCGGAGACAGTCCTGTACATGGCAGTGAGTAATTCGACTCATTGGCCGAAAGCATGTCACCTCCGATACCACAGGGGGCGCTGTTTTCACTACAACTCCAGGGCTCATGTTTTGAAGACATTGGTTCATTGGTTGCTGGATTAAATCTTACCCAGATACAACAGCTTTTTTCTGATTGGCTGTTGTGTAGCCCAGTTCCTTTTTTTGATTGGCTGATAAGCGCCACGTCACAGCAGACCTCCAGAGGAGCGCTTATTTTCCCCACGGGGACAGCGGCGGGGCTCACGTTGGCGCTGCGGCACATTAAAACATTAAATAGCCGAGAGTTGTTTTCAGCTTGAGAAATATGATGTGTGGCGCGAGTGTGGGAGTTAAGACCGAAATGCGTGACACTTGAGAGCCCTGTGACTCGTGGCGATACTCGTGGCGATACTCGTGCGCATGGGCAAAGACGCAAAGTCTGGTTCCTAGTCCAGTTCACTGCTACATGCCGTGAAGGTCGGATTATCAACCGCATCGGATCGAGTTCTCCAGGGTGTCAATCGGACCGTAGTCGGACCGCACAGTCGAACAAAGTGTTAGACAGAAGGAGGTGTGTGTCCCTCCAATACACAACATAGTGACAAGACAGGACCACACCGTCTCTCTCTCTCTCTCTCTCTCTCTTCTCCTCCTCCTCCTCCTCCTCCTCCCCCCCCCCTCCCTCCCTCCCTCCCCCCCCCCCCGGAGAGAATCCCCAAAAAGCCAGAGCCGGCGAGTCTATGTTTACATCTCCGGCATGTTCTCACGTGTCGCCATGGCAACGCTCCCGTCTCTTTGTCGGCCGCTTCAGCCTCTAACAGGTCTGGCCTCCGTCACGTCAACACGGCGAGAGGGGGGGACAGAGAGAGAGAGAGAGAAAGACAGAGACAGAGAGACACAGAGAGAGTGGGAGAGAGAGAGAGAGATAGAGAGAGAGAGAGACAGAGAGAGAGAGAGAGAGACAGACAGAGAGACACACAGAGAGAAACCCATTTTAAGGAAAGGATACGACAAAGGAAGCACGGGAAGGAGACGGAAAGGACACAATCTCCTCTGTAGCTTTTCTCCAATTGGCTTAGGGTTAGGGTTAGGGTTAACCCTAACGCTCTCCTGTGACTTCTGTGGCCTCTGAACTTACTTGGGCAACATCTTCAGCTGGTTCTCCCTCAGCTCCAGGATCTGGAGCTTAGTCAACCTGCAAGTCAAAGGGGAGGGTTTAGTCTCCTCAGCTTGTCTCCTTGTATCCTTGAGGGACCAGGACACGAGATGCTGAACCAGGACCAGGATTCACAGGAGCCGGTTTAGTGTGTTTCTGGTTTCTTTCCTGCCATCTCTCCTTCCTTCCCTCCTTCCTTCCTTTCCTTCTTTCCTTCGCTCACTGGATGAGTCCTCTCTAACATTCCTCTCCTCTCCCTCTCTTTTTCCTCGTGATGTTCTCCAGTCGCTACGAGCAGTTCAGGCACCGTGGGATTTTACAGCCTTTCTTTGGCTGTAAAACCCCCCCCCCCCCCCCCCCCGCCGTGTGTGTGTCCTCGCGGTCGGAGAACTGACCGGCCGAAGCTCGCCGGGAGGAACTCCAGGAAGGCGTCATTCAGGTAGAGCTGAGTGAGGCTGAGGAGCTGAGTGAAGCCATCGGGGAGCCTACACACACACACACACACACACACACACACACACACACACACACACACACACACACACACACACACACACACACACACACACACACACACACACACACACACACACACACACACACACACACACACACACACACACACACACACACACACACACACAGTAAGCCTCCCATCCTCGTTGCAGTGGACCCAAGATGGCGGCGCTCATCTTGGGGGGGCTGGCTCATGCTCACCAGGGGGCGGGCTCATGCTCACCTGGGGGGGGGGGGGGGGGGGGCCTCATGCTCACCTGGAGATGGGGTTGACGCTTGCCTCCACCACCGTCAGGACTTTGCAGTTCTTGATGTTTTCCGGGAACTCCTGAATACCTGGAGAGCAGCGAGGAGCGTCAACGAGGTCACGGGCCACCGGCGAAGAGGAGGAGAGGACAGGAGGAGTGGAAGTGCTTATGGAGGACAGAAAGTGCTTATGGAGGACAGGAAGTGCTTTGGAGGGGACAGGAAGTGCTTATGGAGGACAGGAAGTGCTTATGGAGGGGACAGGAAGGGCTTTGGAGGGGACAGGAAGTGCTTTGGAGGAGACAGGAAGTGCTTTGGAGGAGACAGGAAGCTCACTGTTCTTGCTGACGTCGAGCTCCCGCAGGTGGAGGAGGTTGGCGATGGCGGCCGGCAGCACCGTCAGGTCGTTATCGGGGAGGCTCAGGAGGTGGAGCAACTGACAGTTAAACAGTTGCTGGTGGAGAGAGAAGAGAGAGAGGGGGGGAGGGGGAGAGAGAGTTGAGAGAGAGATATAGGAGAGAGAGAGAGAGAGAGAGAGAGAGAGAGAGAGAGGGGGGGGAGAGAGATAAAGGAGAGAGACAGGGGGAGAGAGAGAGGGGAGAGAGAGACAGCGAGAGAGAGAGTGAGAGTTATCTTGTGGTTTCTCAGATCTCGGTTGAACAGTGAAATGGCGTGACCACGCGGGGCTCGTCGGGTCAGGTGACCACGCGGGGCTCCTCCCACCTTGGGCAGCTCCTCGATCTGGTTGGCGTCCAGGTAGAGCTCCGTCAGCGTCTTCTCGAAGCTGAACACCTCCTTGGGCACCGCCTCCAGGCTGCAGTGGGAGTAGTCGAGAGACGTCACAGCCTCCTCCTCGCCGCGCAGGCAGCGGCACGGCACCAGGCGCACAAACAGGCTGCGCTTCGACATCCTCAGGCCCTGGGGGGGGGGGGGGGGGGGGGAGGTGTTTTAATGTTTTATTTATCTCAACATTCATGCCAATAAAGAGAATTGAATTGAGGGAGAGAGAGAGGGGGAGGGAGGGAGGTCTCCTACACGTTCTCTACACAGTGGGAGGGGCCACAGTGGGAGCTCACACTCGATGCCAATGTGTTCCCAAATATGCATATGAGATCAAAGTTCTGTCTGTGAGTGTGTGTGTGTGTGTGAGTGTGTGTGCATCACTTGTAACTCGAGGTCAACGCACGTTGTTCCCAGAGTTCCCTCTCTGGAATGTGTTGTGGTCAAAAGAGGCTTTGTTCTTTGTTCTTTGTTCCTGGAGCATGTGGAGAATGTGACCCCCCCCCCCTCATCTTAATCCGAGCACCACCACAGCCCATCATAATCTCAGAGTCCTCCCTCACTGAGCTGTACAATTGTGATAGCCTTGACCTACACTGTGTGTGTGTGTGCGTGTGTGTGTGTGTGTGTGTGTGTGTGTGTGTGTGTGTGTGTGTGTGTGTGTGTGTGTGTGTGTGTGTGTGTGTGTGTGTGTGTGTGTGTGTGTGTGTGTGTGCGCTCCCCGATGGCTTCACTCAGCTCCTCAGCAACAGCAACCTCACCTCCTACAGGGAGAGGTCACCTCCTACAGGGAGAGGTCACCTCCTACAGGTAGAGGTCACCTCCTACAGGTAGAGGTCACCTCCTAGAGGGAGAGGTCACCTCCTAGAGGGAGAGGTCACCTCACCTCAACACACCACTCATCGCTTGACCTGCTGGCGTCTGGAGCGTACATGCATGTAGTTACACATGCATGTACAGTGTTTCCCCTACCATTAGGTGGGCACCGGCGCATCATAGCTCTGCTTCCGCACACGGGAGAGCACCCTCGCGCTCACTAGCCGCTCCCCCCCCGTCGACAACGCTCGCCGGCACTAGTCCCGCCACCCTGAAGCTGTAAACCTAGGGGAAACACTGCATGTAGTTACACATGCATGTGGTTCCATTTGCTGGTTAAATGTGACGCTCTAGAGTTCCATGATCAGAAGCTCAGAAGAGGTTCAGACGACCTGCTGAGTCTGTGAAAGCCACTTCCTGTCGCCATGACGACTTACAGTACGTGCAACGACGGATATCTCTCTCTCTCTGTGTGTGCTCACGATCGGGCGCTATTCTTTCATATTTCAATGTGTGAGAGTTGTTGTGTTTCTAGTGTCTATTTGTTGGTTTATTGGTGTTTTGCGGAGAGAGAACCGCATTCTATGGTGTGAGACGGCGTCCTCTGAGACGCCGTCTCCGGGTCATGGCGTCCGGATCCAATCCGATTCAGGTAGTCAGGTACTCAGGTAGAGGAGGTTCTCCTGGCGGTGGGAGATGTTGTCGGACACGAGAACATCTCCGACGACTCCAGGTTGAACCGAGGGCTGCTGGTGTTCTTCGCCGAGGAGCGCTTCGTGTCCGCGCTGGTGTCGAGCGGCATCACGCTGAACGGCGCGTACCTGCATTTGTCCCCGCTGACGGTGTCGACTACCCGTGCCACGGTGTCCGGCGTTTACAGGGTTTTTCTTGCATTGAGAAAATTTGGGCGAGCGCCCAAGCCTTTTTGCCAAGCGCCTATGACAAATCCCGAACGCCTAAGGCAAAAAAGAAAAGTCCGCTCTGAGAAAATAAATAAATTAGGCCTGTGTGGTGGAGGAGATGGAGGAGAGAGGAGAGGCCTGTGTGGTGGAGGAGGAAGAGGAGGAGGAGGAGGAGGAGAGGCCTGTGTGGTGGAGGAGGAGAGAGGAGAGGCCTGTGTGGTGGAGGAGGAGGAGGAGGAGAGAGGAGAGGACTGTGTGGTGGAGGAGGAGGAGAGGCCTGTGTGGTGGAGGGAAGAGGAGAGGAGGAGAGGCCTGTGTGGTGGAGGAGAGAGGAGAGGCCTGTGTGTGGAGGAGGGATGGAGAGGAGGAGAGGCCTGTGTGGTGGAGGAGGAGATGGAGGAGAGGAGAGGCCTGTGTGGTGGAGGAGGAGGAAGAGGAGAGGGGAGAGGCCTGTGTGGTGGAGGAGAGATGGAGAGGAGGCCTGTGTGGTGGAGGAGAGGAGAGGAGGAGAGGCCTGTGTGGTGGAGGAGAGAGAGGCCTGTGTGGTGGAGGAGAGGAGAGAGAGAGGCCTGTGGTGGAGGAGGAGATGGAGGAGAGAGGAGAGAGGCCTGTGTGGTGGAGGAGGAGAGGAGGAGAGGCCTGTGTGGTGGAGGAGAAGGAGGATAGAGGAGAGGCCTGTGTGGTGGAGGGGGAGGAGGAGAGAAGAGAGGCCTGTGTGGTGGAGGAGGAGATGGAGGAGAGAGGAGAGGCCGGTGGGGTGGAGGGAGGAGATGGAGGGAGAGAGGAGAGGCCTGTGTGGTGGAGGAGAGGAGGAGAGGCCTGTGTGGTGAGGAGAGGAGGAGGAGAGGAGAGGCCTGTGTGGTGGAGGGAGGAGATGGAGGAGAGAGGAGAGGCATGTGTGGTGGAGGAGGAGATGGAGGAGAGGGAGAGGCCTGTGTGGTGGAGGGAGGGAGGAGAGGCCTGTGGTGGAGGAGAGATGGAGGAGAGGCCCGTGTGGTGGAGGAGGAGATGGAGGAGAGAGGAGAGGCCTGTGTGGTGGAAGAGGAGGAGAGAGGAGAGGCCTGTGTGGTGGAGGAGGAGATGGAGGAGAGAGGAGAGGCCTGTGTGGTGGAGGAGAGGAGGAGAGGCCTGTGTGGTGGAGGAGGAGAGAGGAGAGGCCTGTGTGGTGGAGGAGGAGGATGGAGGAGAGGCCTGTGTGGTGGAGGAGAGAGGAGAGGCCTGTGTGGTGGAGGAGGAGATGGAGGAGAGGGAGGAGAGAGGCCTGTGTGGTGGAGGAGGAGATGGAGGAGAGGGAGGGCCTGTGTGGTGGAGGAGGAGATGGAGGAGAGGCCTGTGTGGTGGAGGAGGAGATGGAGGAGAGGCCTGTGTGGTGGAGGAGGAGANGGGAGAGGCCTGTGTGGTGGAGGAGGAGATGGAGGAGAGGCCTGTGTGGTGGAGGAGGAGAGAGGAGAGGCCTGTGTGGTGGAGGAGGAGATGGAGGAGAGAGGAGAGGCCTGTGTGGTGGAGGAGGAGATGGAGGAGAGAGGAGAGGCCTGTGTGGTGGAGGAGGAGATGGAGGAGAGGCCTGTGTGGTGGAGGAGGAGATGGAGGAGAGGCTTGTGTGGTGGAGGAGGCAATGGAGGAGAGGCCTGTGTGGTGGAGGAGGAGCAAGGAGAGGCCTGTGTGGTGGAGGAGGAGATGGAGGAGAGGAGAGGCCTGTGTGGTGGAGGAGGAGATGGAGGAGAGAGGAGAGGCCTGTGTGGTGGAGGAGGAGATGGAGGAGAGGCCTGTGTGGTGGAGGAGGAGATGGAGGAGAGGCCTGTGTGGTGGAGGAGGAGGAGAGAGGAGAGGCCTGTGTGGTGGAGGAGGAGGAGAGGCCTGTGTGGTGGAGGAAGAGGAAAGAGGAGAGGCAAGGCCTGTGTGGTGGAGGAGGAGATGGAGGAGAGAGGAGAGGCCTGTGTGGTGGAGGAGGAGATGGAGGAGAGAGGAGAGGCCTGTGTGGTGGAGGAGAGAGGAGAGGCCTGTGTGGTGGAGGAGGAGATGGAGGAGAGGCCTGTGTGGTGGAGGAGGAGGAGAGGCCTGTGTGGTGGAGGAAGAGGAAAGAGGAGAGGCAAGGCCTGTGTGGTGGAGGAGGAGATGGAGGAGAGAGGAGAGGCCTGTGTGGTGGAAGAGGAGGAGAGTGGAGAGGTCTGTGTGGTGGAGAAGGAGATGGAGGAGAGAGGAGAGGCCTGTGTGGTGGAGGAGATGGAGGAGAGAGGAGAGGCCTGTGTGGTGGAAGAGGAGGAGAGAGGAGAGGCCTGTGTGGTGGAGGAGATGGAGGAGAGAGGAGAGGCCTGTGTGGTGGAAGAGGAGGAGAGAGGAGAGGCCTGTGTGGTGGAGGAGGAGATGGAGGACGAGTCTGACTGACTCTGACGCTGCCTCTGCCACCGGGTCCCAGGCTTATGATGGAGATCTCTACAAGCTGGAGGACATCAATAGATTCCTAGATGAGAACTTTGGGCAATCTGTGGATGTTTTAGAGCATTTTAGAGATGCCACCAAGTTCATGAAAAGTGTTTTAAAAATACAAAAAAAGGTTGGTGTGGAGACGTTAGACGAAAAGAAGCGCTACCGTCTCAAAAAATACATGACTGCTATCAGGAAGCAGCTGAAGGGGAAGAAAGGCTCCAAAAAGAGGAGAACTAAGTGAATGTCATGGATGTGCTGCACTTAAGTTTTCTTGTACTGTTGACTTTCTATTTCACGTTTCCTTTTCATATTTCAATGCACAAGGTGAGGGTTGGTTCTTTGAACATTAATGGTGGAAAGAGCCGAGAGAAAAGAGCGGTCACTGAAGAAATGTTTAAACAAAAAAGTATTAACATTGTTTTCTTGCCGGAAACACTCAGTGACGAGCACAATGAGATAGCAGACATGAAAACGGGTCAGGGGTGAAAAAGGTGAGAATGATGGGCGGGGGGGGGGGGGGGGGGGGGGCACTATACGCCACTCGCTGTGAGCGTTGCGCAGTGCCTGAAACAGCTCGACACGCGCTCCTTTAATGAAATATCGATACTAAAAATATGCTAAATCTCATCGCTCTTAACGTGCGGGTCCTTTGTTAGTATCGCTACACCGTGCAGCGTGACAGCAGCAGATGTAGCGGGCTGACATTCAAGCTAACCTAAAGCACCAAACGCTGAAGACATCTTGACGCTGATTGGCCAAGACGCGACACGTCCATCAAAGATGTTTTGTTGCGAAGAGCACCACTCCACATTTTCTCCGTGTCCCACTCCAATCTCATAAACGCCGGCGGGTCAATTGACCCCCCCCCCTCAAACAAAAACACTTCGGATCTACATGATTCACGTAAGTCACCTATTTTGGTTTCAAAACGGCGAATTTCGCCGAAAGGTGAGGGATTCTTATGCCTGGATAGACTGGGGTTTGTGGTGGAGGGGCCAGTATGTCCTGTCTCATGGGACCAACCTGTCTGCAGGTGTAGCCGTTCTGTTTGCACCTGGGCTGGATGTTAACATCCTCTCCTCCACAGAGATGGCGAAGGGAAGAGCTCTGGTGGTCAGAGCTGTCATACAGAGCATTCCTTTTGTTTTTATTAACATGTATGCTCCAAACCAGGGCTCGCACAGAACGGACATCTTCCAGAAGCTGAGAGATGTCCTGCAGCAGTGTGACCAGAACGAGTGGGAGACTGGAACTGCACCATAGATCCTCTAGTGGACAGAACAGGAGAGGAACCTCACCACCAGTCATCTAACACTTTGTCACAGGTGATTGCAGAGTCAGGTGTAGTGGACGTCTGGAGGGTCAAACACCCCAAGGCTAGGCAGTACACGTGGGTGAAGGTGTTAGAGGGAACCATCAGGGCAGCCAGGCTAGACAGGGTTTACATCTCGAGTAGTTTTGGCAACCAGTTACTGTCCAGTCACATTCACCCAGTAGGCTTCACCGACCATCACTTGGTCACTGTAAATGTGCACACCGCACCAACCACCAAGGGTAGCTCTTACAGGCATTTTAACATTCAGGTGCTTCAGGACAGTGTTTTCTGTCAAAAGTTTGAGGCTTTCTGGGAGATCTGGAGAGGAAGGAAGGGTGATTTTGAGTCCCTGAGTCAGTGGTGGGATGTAGGAAAGGCACATATACTTTGTTCAACAATACACTCGTCACTCTACAGGGAAAGTCAAAAGGCTCATCGAGGATCTAAGGAATGAGATCAGGGATTTGGAGCACAGTCTACTCACACACACCAGGACAGACACACACCAGCTTCAGCAGAAGAAAGAACAATTAGGTTAACCTAACAATTAGGTTAATTTTTACGAGAACGAGCTATGGGAGCTTTGGTCAGGTCGAGGTTCACCAGTGTTAGGGACATGGATGCTCCTACTTCCTACTTCTTCAACCTGGAGAAGTCCGTCTCTCGGACCAATCAAATGGTCTCTCTCCGCCTCCCTGGCGGTCAGATGACGACTGACCCGGTTGAAATGAGACAGAAACGTAGCGGGGGGCGTGGCTTATCGCGACCACTTCTTCAGCCATATGAAATTTTTTTGTGTGTTCACACTTGTCCCCCTGAGCCGCGTGAAGCTCCACGACCCCCCGCCCCCCCCCCCCCCCCCCTTTAGCTAGTCTCCAGGGTGACAGGGAACGAAGAGACAGGCAAAGAGCTTCCACTTTGTAGTGGACCGAGCTGCTCTCTCACTGCGCTACTCGTTGCTATCTCTCTCTTCTCTCTATGATTCGTGTCTCTGAGACTTTTCCTCCTCCGGCGGGAGATCTCCGCTACCATGAAACACATATGCCGGCGCTTGGTGCATAGTGAAGTACAACACACAGCGAGAATAAAAGCAAATGTCCACGAACCGCGACAAGAATCTTTTCCTCCACTTTCTAAACCGGCCGGAAGAACGATGACGAGCGGAGCTTCTCAACGCTGATTGGCTGACGCAACTATGACTCACGCGTTTCTGCTGCTCGAGTTGGAAAATTTCAACTCGCGAGTCGAGAAGCTGCGTCGGTTCGCTCTGTTCGCTCGTTTCGCCCGGCGACATCCACTCTGTTCGTGCTGCTCTTGACGCATCTGACACGCTGCACGCAGGAAAATACGCAGCATCGCAGCTTTGCATTGACTTAACATGTAAACCAGACGCAGCCGACGCGCCCGACGCGTCCGGTGTGAACGTACCTTTACTGCGTACCGGACAGATCCATCATGGACAATATTGTTCTCATGAGAGACTTATTGAATGTCTGAATGATCAGGAAAAGGCCTTTGATAGTGTTGATCATGGTTTTCTTTTTTCCACTTTAAGGGCTTTTGGTTTTGGTGAAGGGTTTGTGTCACTGTTGGGTTTAATGTACAGGGAGGCTTCGTGCGTGGTGCAGGTGGGGGGGGTCTGAGCCTAACCAGTTCAGGTTCAGAGAGGTATCAGACAGGGATGTCCTATCTCTGGACAGCTCTATGCTATTGCCATTGAGCTTCTTCTGAACAGGCTGAGATCCCGTCTGTCAGGCCTCATGCTACCGGGGCTACCTCATCGGCCCTCGCTCGTGGTGTCAGCATATGCTGATGACGTTAATGTGCTCGTCAAAGACCAGAGGGATGTCGATGCACTGGGGAGCAGCTTGGTTTTGTTTGAGAGGGCATCCTCAGCAAAGGTAAACTGGGGGAAGAGCGAAGCTTTGCAGGTTGGGCAGTGGGTAGACAAGGAAACACCAAAGCTACCAGGCAACCTCAGATGGGGAAGGCAGGGCTTGAAGGTTTTAGGTGTTTTTTGGGAACAGAGGAGTTTCAAAGACAAAACTGAGAGGGTGCTATAGGGCAGTGTTTTTCAACCACTGTGCCCTGTCAGGTGTGCCGTGGAAAAATACCGTCACTTCATTGGTGAAAAAAAAGCCAACTTGTGCATTTGTGTATGCCTGTCGTCGCACTGTTGGTGGTATGAAGCCTGAGCCTTGTTCCCGAACGCCTATGACAAATCACGAGCGACTAAGGCAAAAAAAGTCTGCTATGAAAAAAGAAAAGAAAAAAAAAGTGCGCGAATGGACGGAGCGGCCAGCTGCTGATTACTGCGCCGACATAGGAGCTCAGGCTCAGTTGTGGGATCACGCTCACTAGCAACTGCGTTCTTTTGAGGGTGTGAAGGGGTCGAAGTGGACCGTTTTTTTTTGGCAGGGGTACCTCCCCAGGGGGCAGTTGGCGGTCCCAGTAACAAACCCCCTGTGGACAAAAGGACAGGAGACCTCCAGTGAAGGATTGTACATGGGGCCATAGCTACAAACCGGTATCTGGTGCACCGTGATCCTGGCTCAGGAGACGGCTGTCCTTTCTGCTCTCAGACAGAAACCATCCAGCATCTGTTTGTGGAGTGCTCCAGACTCGTCAGACTTTTCAGCCGCCTGCAGGCGTGGTGTCAAGGCTTAGGGGAACTTTTCTCTTTCCGCCTTTTTATTTATGGTCCGAATTATTCCCCAAAAAACAAAAGTGTGCATACACTAATTAATTTCCTCTCAGGGATGGCCAAACTGGCAATTTGGAAATCCAGAAAAAAAACGCGTCCGAGGTGCCGGGTCAGAAGAGTCTGATGCTGACGGGGCTCCTGACCGCCGGCTCAGGGTGGAGTTTGGCTTTTACCAACTGACAAACAAAACAGAAGTGTTTGAACTGTTGGGCGCTAAAGGACGTCCTGTGCTCAGTCAGAGGAGATGCTCTGTTTTTTAACTTATGAGTTGTTTTCTTTACAAATGTTTTTCTTGTTGATGTCTGTTTGTATTTGCACGATTTAGTTTGGTAAGTTTATTTTTGATGAACAGTATAACTGTAACCTGAATGAATGGAAAATAAAGACACCTAGACAAACAATCTCTCTCTCTCTCTATTTGGGTCAGACGTGTTTCTGCTCATTAAAACCTAACCAGGCCAAAGAAGAGCCCCGCTGGCTATAAATAGCCGTGTGCTCCAGTCTGCCGGTTGAATATGACCCAACCAGGTTCACTCTGTGAGACCCAACGTTAGTCTTATGAACTATGACCCCACCAGGTTCACTCTGTGAGACCTGACGTTAGTCTTTGAACTATGACCCCACCAAGTTCACTCTGATGGAGACCTGACGTTAGTCTTTTTGAACTATGGCCCCACCAGGTTCACTCTGAAGGAGACCCGACGTTAATGATGAAGATACATGCAACAAGTGTAGTTTATTTGCTAGGTTGGAGGCAGGTCTAAGTGGGTTAGATGCACGGCTCCGCGCCATCGAAGCTCAGACAGCTATGCTAGTTAGCCCGCCCTCTCCCGTAGCCGGCGCGGAGCCACAGGTAGCTACTAGCTGTCCTCCAGCGGTGCCCGACCAGCCGGACCGATGGGTATCTGTTTGCGGGAGTAGTAAGTCTAAACAGAAGCCCGCTGTGCATCAACCACTTCACGTTTCTAACCAGTTTTCCCTGCTCAGCGACACGCTGAGGAGAACACCCTGGTTATCGGGAGCTCTGGAGTCAGGAACGTGAAGATAGCGAAGCCCGGACCAGGGTAGTGTGCCTCCCGGGGGCCAGAGCGGGCGACGTGGAGTCTGGTTTGAAGCTGCTGGCTAAGGATGAGCGTAGGTACAGTCAGATTGTAATACACGCTGGTGGTAACGACGCCCGAGCCCGTAGGTCGGAAGTCAGTAAAATGAATGTGGAGTCGGTGTGTGCTTATGCCAAGACGTTGTCGGACACCGTAGTTCTCTCTGGCCCTCTCCCAAATTTGCAAACTGACGAATTATATAGCCGAATGTCGTCTTTCAACCGCTGGCTGTCGAAGTGGTGCCCAGCGAATAAGGTGGGCTACGTAGACAACTGAAAGACTTTCTGGGGAAAACCTGATCTGATGAGGAGGGACGGCGTCCATCCCACGTTGGAAGGAGCGCGTCTCATTTCTGCGAATATGACCACGTTGATCACCGTATCCATGACAATCCGGGGTTCAGATCAGGAACCGGGAGCAGAGTTGTAGTTTAACAAACTTCTCTGCTCTTCCTGTCGAGCAGTTACCCACCCACAATTCTAGAGTAGAGAATATATATATATATATATATATATATATATATATATATACATACATACATACATACACACACACACACACACACACAGACTGTCTCAGAAAATTAGAATATTGTGATAAAGTTCTTTATTTTCTGTAATGCAATTTTAAAAAAACTAAAATGTCATGCATTCTGGATTCATTACAAATCAACTGAAATATTGCAAGCCTTTTATTCTTTTAATATTGCTGATTATGGCTTACAGCTTAAGAAAACTCAAATTCTAAATATTAGAATATCATGAAAAAGTATACTAGTAGGGTATTCAACTAATCACTTGAATCGTCTAATTTACTCGAAACACCTGCAAGGGTTTCCTGAGCCTTAAAAAGCACCGGACAGTTGCAGAGTGGTCCAAAGTCCTCTTTTCAGACCAAAGCAAGTGTTGTGTTTCATTTGGAAGTCAAGGCCCAGAGTCTGGAGAAAGGCTGGAGAGGAGCAACATCCCAGTGGATGAAATCCAGTGTGAAGCTCCCAGTCAGTGATGGTTTGGGGAGCCATGTCAGCTGCTGGTGTTGGTCCACTGGGTTTCATCAAGTCCAGAGTCAATGCAGCTGTGGACCAAGAGACTTTAGAGTCTGCTGAAAAGCTCGATGGAGATGAGGATTTCATTTCCCAGCATGATCTGGCACCTGCCCACAGTGCCAAAACCAGCAGTAACTGGTGTACCGACCATGGCATTACTGGCCTCCATTGGCCTGCCAGTTCCCCTGACCTGAACCCCAGAGAGAATGTGTGGGGTATTGTGAAGAGGAAGCTGAAAGACACCAGACCCAACAATGCAAATGAGCTAAAGGCCCTAGTGAAGCCTCCTGGGCATCCATAACACCTCAGCAATGCCACAGGCGGATTGCCTCCATGCCACGCCGCATTAATGCAGTAATCCGTGCAAAAGGATTCCCAACAAGTCCTGAGTGCATTAATGGACATTTTACAATGTTTGATTTTGTTTTGCTGTTATAAATCTTTTTTTTTTACTTGGCCTGAGGAAATATTCTAATATTTAGAGATAGGATATTTGAGTTTTCTTAAGCTGTAAGCCATAATCAGCAATATTAAAAGAATAAAAGGCTTGCAATATTTCAGTTGATTTGTAATGAATCCAGAATGCATGACATTTTAGTTTTTTTTTTTAATTGCATTACAGAAATTAAAGAACTTTATCACAATATTCTAATTTTCTGAGACATATATATATATATATATATATATATATATATATATATATATATACCCGCCCACAACTCTAGAGTAGAGACTGTCTGTCCCACGGCCACTTAAATTAAATAAATCTAAAGTAAGCACAAGGAGTCGTACACAATAACCTTATACAAGTTAACACCATTATTTCAGCAGTGCAACAAAACAGGACTATTAAATGTGGTCTCCTGAATATTAGATCTCTGTCATCTAAAGCTGTGTTACTAAATGATTTAATATCAGATAATCACATTGATCTATGTTGTCTAACAAAAATGTGTGATTCTGTACCGGCCACCGGGTCCATATTCAGAGTTTATATCAGAACGTTCAGAGTTTATATGAAGTTTGGTTCTTAAAACTGATAAAGTTATTATTGTAGGAGATGTTATATTCATGTGGATGTTGATAATGATTGCCTAGGTACTGCATTCATCTCATTGTTGACTCTCTTCTGTCAGAGAGTACAGAAACCCACTCACAGCTTTGGCCACACGCTGATCTTGTTCTTCATATGGCGTTGACCTTGAGCATCTGAAGGTCTTCCCACAGAATCCTCTTCTGTCAGACCACAACCTCATAACTTTAGTTTATACTACCGGAGTGTTCACCGTTAGTCAAAGGTTTCTACACCAGATGTCTGACTGACATGTAGCTACATCTAAAGAAGAGATTCCTTCTGCACTTGATTAAATACCATGTCTCAATATAACAGAGGACTCCTGGTCTAACTCTAGTCCAGATGGATCATCTTGTCGATGGTGCCACAGGCTCACTGAGACTGACACTGGACTCGATAGCCCCTCTGAAGAAGAAGAGGGTGAGGAAGAGGAGGTCTGCTCCCTGGTATAACCCTCAGACCCGCACATTAAAGCAAACGTCACAAAAGCATTTGGTGTTCAACTAATCGGGAAGAATCCCGCTTAGTTTGGCGAGATAGTCTTAAACTTCTAAGAAGGCCCTCCGTAATGCCAGAGCAGAATATTACTCATCAGTAATAGAAGAATAAGAACAAGCCCAGGTTTCTCTTTAGCTGTAGTCAGGCTGACAGAGTCACAGCTCTGTGGAGCCCAGTATTCCTCTAGACCTCAGGAGTAATGACTTTATGAACTTCTTTAATGAGAAGATTTTAACTATTAGGGACAAGATTAATAATCTCTTGCCCTTAACCAGTGCCAATCTGTCCTCAAGTGGAATGGCTTTGGAAACCGCTGATGTCCTGGTGTATATCTAGATGGCTTTTCTCCATCAACCGTGACCAATTATCTTCAATGGTTTCTACTTCTAACACATCTACCTGTCTCTAGACCCCGTCTACCTGTCTCTAGACCCCGTCTACCTGTCTCTTGGACCCTATCCCGACTAGGCTGCTTAAAGACGTTTTGCCTTTAATTGGCAGCTCTCTTTTGGATATTATCAATGTGTCTTTGTTAACAGGCCACGTACCACATTCCTTCAAAGTAGCTGTAGTTAAACCTCTCCTGAAGAAGCTGCTCTGGATCCAAAGGTGTTGGCTAACTACAGACCGATCTCTAACCTCCCCTTCCTCTCTAAGATCCTTGAGAAAGTGGTCGTAAATCAGTTGTGTGACTTTCTACATCAGAATAGTTTATTTGAAGAGTTTCAGTCAGGATTTAGAAAACACCACAGAGACAGCACTGGTGAAGATTACCAATGACCTCTTAATGGCAGCAGATAAAGGACTCCTCTCTGTACTGGTCTTGTTAGACCTTAGTCCTAATAGAGGACTCCTCTCTGTACTGGTCTTGTTAGACCTTAGTGCTGATAGAGGACTCCTCTCTGTACTGATCTTGTTAGACCTTAGTGCTGATAGAGGACTCCTCTCTGTACTGGTCTTGTTAGACCTTAGTGCTGATAGAGGACTCCTCTCTGTACTGGTCTTGTTAGACCTTAGTCCTGATTAGTGTTGCACGGTGTACCGGTACTAGAAAAGTACCGTGGTACCCTTACGTTTAAAACGGTACGGTTTGGCATATTTGTAGTACCGGTACTTCATTAAATATGCACGCAATCAGAGTACGCTCCCTGTTCCGCTACCTGTTCCGCTCCCTGTCAGGCTGCATCGCGCATTGACTGCCAGGGCGGGGCTACCGGCTCTCTGATGCGCGCTGATGCCACTTGCTGTGAGCGCTGCAGAGTGTAGACAGCATTTAACGGCGCGGAGCAGCGCATGCGCTCTTATCGCTCTTTTACTGAAGTATTGATACTAAGAATATGCTAATTCACATTGTGTTTAACGTGTGGGTACTTCGTTAGCATCGCTACACCGTGCAGAGGGACAGCAGTAGATGTAGCGGACTAACATTCAAGCTAACCTAACTTCCCAAACCAGAGCTGCCAACTCTCATGGTTTCGCCGCGTGACGCTTTTGCGTTTTCACACGCTCTCACGCCACACAACCAATTTCTCACGGCAAAAGAAATTCTGATTTGGCCCGAAGCTCCTTTTCAAACTCCGCGACAATAGATGGTGCATCTGTAAACCTGTTCGCTGCATACACATCTATTGACCCCAAAGAGTCCCGAAGTTAGCAGCAGAAGAAGATGTTCAGACGGACACAACGAGCAGAGACTACGGTATGCTAATGCGGGGCTCTCAAGCCTCACGCATTGAGAGTGACAGTCACGCATTTCGGTCTTAACTCCCGCACTCCCGCCACACATCGTATTCATCACTCTGAAAAAACCTCTCGGCTATTTAATGTTTTAATGTACCGCAGCGCCAACATGAACCGCGCTGACCTCACGGTGGAGAAATCAAACGTTCCCTGGAGGTCTGCTGCGCGGTGCCACTTATCAGCCAATCAAAAAGAAGGGCTGGGCTACACAATAGCCAATCAGAAAAAAACTGTTGTATCTGGGTACGATTTAATCCATCAACCAATGAAAATAAAGCATCAGTCACTCGTACCCGTCTTTAGAACCTGAGAGCTGTTAATGACATGTGGTTCAACTAAGTCTTGAAACATCTTGAAATAAATAATGTGTTGTGTTTGTTTGTGTGATTTTGTGAGGTGATGTAAACTCAGCTGCCATAACAAGCAGGAGAGCACCTTGTTAACCTTGGTATACTGCATGCTCAAAACATCATTGAATTGTTTATTAAGCTGCCCACATAGCATTTATCTTTTTATTTGCAGGCCTAGGAAAAGGACCCTCTCAATTTTTTTCAAAACAATACTTTGAACAAGTAAGATGTATTCTAAATAATTTAACATAAAGACAGGACATTTTTGCAATAGAATTAGACATGTTTTTGTAAATGAGAGTAGAGTTATTAAAACATTGTAATTGTTTAAGGTAGCAAAGATGCCTCGTAAAAGACCTTTGCCAGGCCAGCTCGAGGTACAACATGGGTACAACGCCAAATTAATTCAAATTTCCTGATATTTGATCCACCAACGCGTGTGGCTGCGTGCGCAGCAACATTTTGGTCACCCCCGACAAAATCTCACTCCAAGGTTTTTGGAAAGTTGGCAGCTCTGCAAACGCTGTCGACATCTGAACGCTGATTGGCCGAGACTCGACACGTCCCATCAAAGATGTTTTATTGCGAAGAAGAGAACCACTCCACATTTTCTCCGCGTCTCGCTGCAATCTCAACGGCAGCGGGCCAGGAGAAACATAATACATCGGAACGCGGACCACTGGTCATGACTATTATAATATTATTGTTACAGCATGTTCAGTTGCTAACAAGGCCATCACAAAATACATTGAAGTTAATTTATTGAGTTATGTGTAAATAGTTTGTAAAGTTTGTAAATAGTGTGAATATTAAACATGTTTTTCATGTTTTTCATTGTTGTTTTTAAATAAAGGGGAGAAATTGCCCTTTAATTATGTGTCTATCTTTAATGTACCCAACCCACATAGGGTTAGTTTTTTTCCCAGCTCAAAAACACATCTGTAAAATTATGTATTTCATACTTATGGAAATAACTATAGTCATGTAGTCAGATACGGACAATAAACCTACATAGTCGTGCATAATCAATGCTATGATGTCACCATGTAGTTTTCATTAATATCTTGCTGTAGGCTAATATTAATATGAATGCCATTTGTTAAGTGTTCTAAAAGCTGGGCAGGAATGAGCTGGTCAAAAAGTGAACCATACTGATGTTTTATTTATTACTATCATAGATAAATAGTCCGGTATCGTATCGTAATTGTGGTATCGTATTTGAGGTACCGTAAGTATCGAGTATCGTGATATTTTGGCAGGTATAGTATCGAAGTCATAATTTTGGTATCGTGACAACCTTAGTCCTGATAGAGGACTCCTCTCTGTACTGGTCTTGTTAGACCTTAGTGCTGCATTCGACACCATTGACCATGACATCCTATTACAGAGACTGGAGCAGTCAATGGTCATTTCAGGCACCGCACTAAGACCTTGTAAAGCACTCCGAGACACATTAGTAATTTGTGAAATTGGGCTCTACAAATACACTGAATTGAATCATATCCACAGCTTTCCATGTCATTTGGTGTTAGCTAACAATTAGAAACAAGATGCAGAATCTCCTCATGAGGGACCAAGAAGAAGAAGAAGAAGAACCTCCTGTCCTTGTTAGGAGCTCATGTCTGACATTAAAGCATCACAGGAGGCAGAACACACACACACACACACACACACACACACAGAGACATACACACACACCTGGTCATGAGGACTCCTCCCAGCCGATCCAACAGCAGCGTCTCGATTATCTGACGACACAAAAAAAAGACTGTTCATTGGTCATGAGGATGAACCTGTTCATTGGTCATGAGGATGAACCTGTTCATTGGTCATGAGGATGAACCTGTTCATTGGTCATGAGGATGAACCTGTTCATTGGTCATGAGGATGAACCTGTTCATTGGTCATGTGGATGAACCTGTTCATTGGTCATGAGGATGAACCTGTTCATTGGTCATGAGGATGAACCTGTTCATTGGTCATGAGGATGAACCTGTTCATTGGTCATGTGGATGAACCTGTTCATTGGTCATGTGGATGAACCTGTTCATTGGTCATGTGGATGAACCTGTTCATTGGTCATGAGGATGAACCTGTTCATTGGTCATGAGGATGAACCTGTTCATTGGTCATGAGGATGAACCTGTTCATTGGTCATGAGGATGAACCTGTTCATTGGTCATGTGATGAACCTGTTCATTGGTCATGTGGATGAACATGTTCATTGGTCATGTGGATGAACATGTTCATTGGTCATGTGGATGAACATGTTCATTGGTCATGTGGACGAACCTGTTCATTGGTCATGTGGATGAACATGTTCATTGGTCATGTGGATGAACCTGTTCATTGGTCATGAGGATGAACCTGTTCATTGGTCATGTGGATGAACATGTTCATTGGTCATGTGGATGAACCTGTTCATTGGTCATGAGGATGAACCTGTTCATTGGTCATGTGGATGAACATGTTCATTGGTCATGTGGATGAACATGTTCATTGGTCATGTGGATGAACATGTTCATTGGTCATGTGGATGAACCTGTTCATTGGTCATGAGGATGAACCTGTTCATTGGTCATGAGGATGAACCTGTTCATTGGTCATGAGGATGAACCTGTTCATTGGTCATGTGATGAACCTGTTCATTGGTCATGTGGATGAACATGTTCATTGGTCATGTGGATGAACATGTTCATTGGTCATGTGGATGAACATGTTCATTGGTCATGAGGATGAACATGTTCATTGGTCATGTGGATGAACATGTTCATTGGTCATGTGGACGAACCTGTTCATTGGTCATGTGGATGAACATGTTCATTGGTCATGTGGATGAACCTGTTCATTGGTCATGAGGATGAACCTGTTCATTGGTCATGTGGATGAACATGTTCATTGGTCATGTGGATGAACCTGTTCATTGGTCATGAGGATGAACCTGTTCATTGGTCATGTGGATGAACATGTTCATTGGTCATGTGGATGAACATGTTCATTGGTCATGTGGATGAACCTGTTCATTGGTCATGTGGATGAACATGTTCATTGGTCATGTGGATGAACATGTTCATTGGCCATGTGGACGAACCTGTTCACTGTGAGCGTGCGTCACGCTAAACGAGGCACGCGCCTGCAACGGAGCTCTAGCGGCGCGAGCAGAGGAGAGTTGGAGACGGGGTGTGTGTGAGACGAGGTGTGTGTGAGACGGGGTGTGTGTGAGACGAGGTGTGTGTGAGACGAGGTGTGTGTGCTGGTGAGAGCTCACCGTGTGCGTCCGTGTTTCAGCAGCGTTGCTGCTAAGAGCCAGTGAGAGACGGGCGTGAGCCACGTTGGGTCAAACCATCCTGATACGGTAGGAGGGGGGACTCTGGGTTTTTAGGTTAATTAAATTAAATTGCCTACTTAATATACAATTCAGTTTATGAACTTACACTTGTGTTTTATTAAATAACTATTTTTTAATGGATACTAATTTTAAATAGATTTTTTTTTAAATCTCACATACCCCCTGGAGCGCCTTCACGTACCCCCAGGGGTACGCGGACCCCCATTTGAGAACCACTGGACTAGGGAATGACTTCAGATTCCAGCGCCATGTGGGCAGCAGCAGCCAATTAGATTCACCAACAGCAGAGCAGCTCAGCGCTGATTGGCTCTCACAGCGCTCTGGCTTCTCCTGCTCCGCTCTGCGCTCAAATCTACTCTATTTATTCTCCGCGATTTATTGAGCCCAACGAATCAATAATGAAATTTGTTGCCAACTATTTTAATAATCGATTGGTTGTTGCAGCCCTAATCAGATGCATGCTGGGCCGTCGCCGCACGCCTCTCGGTCCTCCAGACGGCCCTCTGTGTGTGTGGAGCAGCAGCCGGGAGGAGGAAACCCTCCGGATTCATCACGAGTTTAAACTCATTTCTGCTCCGTATTTTCGCGGAAAACTCAGTTTTAAAAACGTAAACCGTGTCAGAACGCTCTGCCGTGACGTGACACTCAGACAAGGGAAAAAACATCAACGAACAAATAATGTAAGACTGAAGTTCTCTGGTGATGAGACGATTCCTCTTGGCAGTGGTTACATACGACTTTGTCTCTGTCGACTCCGCCGTCTTTAAGAACTTTTAAATCTCCGTACTCTTCTTCATGTTTATTAAACCACAAATGACTTGCTTTTCTGGTTGCGCAGCAGTCAGTAGCAGACTTTTACAAAATAAAAGCCTGTGAGCAACGCACTTTTACAATAATAAAATAAATAATAAAACCTGCGTTAACGCGATAAAATAATTGTCGGCGTTAATTCAGTGATGCGTTAATGCGTTAACGTGCCCAGCCCTAATATTTATATATATTGTGAAAAAGGGGGTGATCAAACTACTTGTTCTGGCCCGTCAACAGTCCAAAACCTAACAGATTTGATTCACCATCACACACACACAGAACAACAAAACAAAAACAATCAGCGTGGATGAAATCAAGTAATATTCTGTATTTGGGCTTTCTTGATTGAGAAAGACGTGCCTTTAAAAGAAAAGAACAAAATAACCGTTTCCGTGGCTCGGGGCTTTGAGGGACTCGTTCCTTTCATCTCCCTCTGGATCCCCAGCAGAGGACAATAATATATCATAAATGTTGTGAAGAGAACTCACTGACGGTCACACACACGGGCTGCGTACACAACAACAACAACAGCAACAACAAAGAACACCGACTCCTCCGCCAGCAGAGTGCGTCCGTCACAACGTCCCCTCTGACACGACGACACCAAAAGCAAATTCCATCCATCATAGTTTAAGAAAACTCGCAGGACCACATTGTCCTCATGACAGCACGAGGAATCGCTCTGGCAGACTCCACGCCGCCCCGCCCCCTGTTCGACAGGCTCCTCCCCTCAACCTCGCCGGCTGAACTCCAGGAGAGGAGGCGTGCTCTCCTGGTCTGACTGGGCCGGAGCGGGGAGAGCAGAAGGCACTCGATGCGTCGCATGGGCACCAACGCGCACACACACACACACACACACACACACATAAATATATGTATATGTATATGTATATATACATATATAAGTAAAATATATAAATAAATATACAAAAATATATAAATAAAAATACCTATAAATAAATATACAAAAATATATATAAATAAAAACACGCATTAAATGCGTGCGGCACGTTGGTGCACATCGAGTTCCTCGTATGATTGTGTGTGTGCATGCTCTCTGCGCTTACTCACGCATATAATTAGAGGGACGGTTAAATGTGGAGGAAGACAAAATAACAATACAAGCGTGTATTTACGCGGGTTGGAGCGTATGCTCTAAACTCCGGGAAGGCGCAGAAGATAGTCATCAGATAACAAACACACCGCCTCAGATTAGGGCCGCGACATCTTCAGCTGATACCGGCTGCTGTTTACATTTTTACAGCAGCAGCAGCAGCAGGAGGAGGAGGAGGAGGAGGAGGAGGAGGAGGAGGAGGAGGAGGAGGAGGAGGACGACGAGGGGGACAAGGGGGAGGAGGGGAGGACGAGGAGGCCTTTGAAGGGTTATCAGATACCGCATCAGCGTCTCTGGGAAGTCAAATTCAAGATTTGAGTTTCAAGGACTCATCTGAAGTCCAGACGCACCTGCAGCTGTGTGTGTGTGTCTTTATATGTGTGCCTCCTGGTGAAGAGACCCTTCCCTTCCTGACACTTGAGGGTTAGTTGGCTGTGAATTGGATGCCAGATAACCGACAATATCTGTTGACGATCATAAAAGGATGTAATGTAATATTATACGGCTGCTAATGTTGACAGAGTGGCAGTAAAATAACAATATTTATGAGAAATATAAATATTTGAAAAAGGTAACGCCCCCCCCTAGATTAACTCCCCATCCATCGCCATGTTAACGGGATTAAATGGCAGTGGATCTGAATGAATGGCTGGAGGTGTAATCTGATTATTGGAGCGGAGAGAAAAACGAAACCGCGCTAATCTGCGTGTGCAGCGGCATCTGCAGGAGCAACAAAAGATGCGGCGGCGGCGGCGGCGGCGGCCTCCTCCTCCTTCTTCTTCTTCTTCTTCTTCCTCTGTTGTTGTTGTTGTTGGATCCGTTTGGATCCTGGAGCTGATTGACTGATGGCTGCTCGGCGGTTGCGGGATCACCCGGAGCTCCGGATCGATCACCCGGAGCTCCGGATCGATCACCGGGAACGTGAAGGATCAAAGATGGGGCAACAGCCGCTCACTGCGCAGCCGCAGCCCGGCTCGGCTGGCGAGTGGACACAACAAGAAGTGCTCTCTCTTTTGTTTGTTTACCCCAAGAAGAAGAAGAAGAAGAAGAAGAAGAAGAAGAAGAAAATAGACGGAATGTACGGGGGGGGGGACTCACCTGAACCCTCTGGCGCGTGCGCGTGCTCGTGCAACAAGATGTCCGGGAGGTCGCCGCTACCCCAAAGCGGTGTCGAGAAGAGGCTCTCCGGCCGGTAGCTCGTCAACCCGGGCTAGCAGCGTCTAGCAGCGTCTAGCAGCGGGCTAGCAGCGGGCTAGCAGCGTCTAGCAGCGTCTAGCAGCGGGCTAGCAGCGTCTAGCAGCGTCTAGCAGCGGGCTAGCAGCGTCTAGCAGCGGGCTAGCAGCGGGCTAGCAGCGTCTAGCAGCGGGCTAGCAGCGTCTAGCAGCGTCTAGCAGCGGGCTAGCAGCGGGCTAACCCCCCCTCAGAGAGCGGCTCCAGGCGGGCCCATGGCGCTCGAGTTGATCAACGTCGTCGTCCCAAATGTCTCCACACAAAAATAAAAAGTATATCACCTCGCTGAGAATATCCTCCGGCGAGAGGCGAGGAGGCGAGGAGGCGAGGAGTCCCTCGACTGGTTAACGCTTAATGACACACAAATCCAAAATGTCCTCGATGTTCCGCTCGGAGCCGCTCGGCGCTCCGGCGGGCCGCCGCGTGAAGCCGCGCCCAGCTGTTCGCTCACATGCGAAGTGTTCTGGCGTCGCCTCCTTCTCCTGCTCTTCTCCTCTTCCTCCTCTTCTTCTCTCACCCTCTTTCCAACCGTCCAAGGCTCCGCGGAGCTCGTGTTCAGCTCCCTGCGACCTCTGAGCGCCTCACCGAGCCCCTCTGCCGCCGAGAACCGGAGATGGTGCGTTCAGGGAGCTCGCCCGGACACTTTGAAAAGTGAATTCGCCCTCTCTCTCTCTCTCTCTCTCTCTCTCTCTCTCTCTCTCTCTCTCTCTCTCTCTCTCTCTCTCTCTCTCTCTCTCTCTGTCTCTCGCGCTCTCTCTCTCTCTCTCTCTATCCACACTGACCACACTGACCACAAATAGGCAAACAATATTTTATTAAATAACTTCCGGTGTGCGCCACATTGCTTTTATTGCATTAACAGGAAATAGAAATTCACATCGTAGATTACACGCGAAACATGAGCTGTGGTGTGGCGCCCCCTGGTGGAACACGATGACACTGCATGGGGGCGTTTACAGTTTTTCTCGATTGCTTTGGCTCAATTCTTGAAACAGAAATGACATTCTCAAAGCTCTTAGTGCATTTGGTAAAATAGTCCATATGGTTCAGCACAACTACATAGATCACCTTCAAAAGGTCATATCTCACCCAAAACAGTTAACTCAAGCTTCAAACCCAAATCAGCTTCTCATACAAATAGTCAGTGCCCCCAAAATGCAAACTTCCTTCTCGATTGCTGTGGCTCATCTCTCTCGAAAAGAAGGACATTCTCAAAGCTTTAAATACATTTGTCAAAATAACCTGGACAGTTTAGCAGAACACTATGCCCCCCCTGCAAAAGGTCATATCTCTCCCAAAACAGACAACTCATCAGTCAAACCTGATTCATCTTCTCATTCAAACAGTCAGTGCCCCCAAAATGAAAAGTCCCTTCGTCATTGTTTGAACACTGCAGGTCAAAATGTTTAGATGTTTTGTCATAAGGCAGCGGACCATAGACATATCCTCATGTGCACAGTTCACTCTTGGCTTAGTCCTTTGACCCTGAGTGGTTCCTGTAGTAAATGTTTTCTTTCCAGAATACTACGAGTATCAAACAGAACAAAGATTCATTCAAGAGGAGCCGACCAGGTCTCACATCACAAACTGTGTTACACTTACTGTATACTGACATGGACATTGTTACAGTAATTGTTCCAGTAATTGTTCCAGTAATTGTGCCAGTAATTGCAAAACAGAAACAGAAAATGTGTACAGCAAAAAATAAAAAAAATATTGTCCAACAAAAAGCACATCAAAAATAAAAGTATAGCCTCCACTACTGTAACACAACATTCAGGAGGAACGTAAAGCAAAGCTGGAGTTCAAAGCTGGAGTTCATCCTCACTCCCCTCCTCATCCTCACGTCTGTCTTGCCACAGATCTTCGTCCTCTTTCGTCCTCTTCCCCTTCTCCACCACCAGGCACCCTTGCCCCTCTTCCTCTTCTTCTTCCTCCTCTTCCTCTTCTTCTTCCTCCTCTTCCCCAAACAGGCAGTTGCCCCTGTTTGTTTACCTGGCCAGGTGCTTCCATGTTCATGCTGTAAACCTTACTGAGCTCTGTCAAGCGCTAGGTATTTGATGGGATCATGTATACTCCTGGATAGCAGCTGTCAGCTGACTAAAATGACTGATTATTGATCGGATGTGAGAAACTCCCCTTGATCAGTAAAGTTCTCGTTGGGCCTGAAAATGAAGCCGATGATCCAACAGATCCACATTACAGTATAAACCATCATGTTCTTCATGGTATTATGTGCCTGAGGGATTTTGACAGAGGAGTGAACTATTGTGACGGTGATGATGTAAACAAGGAAACGATGCCAAGATGTTCTGCAGAGAACGACCACTTGACTGAGAAACAACAGTCAGTTCAGACCAGCAGGAGGTGTTCAGTCGGTAATGTGGCTCACTGAAGGCAACTGCACATAACCGTTTGCACAGATGTGCTAAATCATTTGAAATGTGTGCAAACTGTAGACAATTGCACTAAAACAATTGCAATTTGATTAAAGGAATGAGAAATTAAAATCTGTTGTGAACAAGTGCCCAGTGGTTTGGAGGTTTGCACGACTTGTTTCAAGAATTGAGCCAAATCAATGGAGAAAAACTATAAAGAATGTGTTGTAAACCCTCTTCCTCCACAACGTGCGAGTTAATCACGTGGTCTTAATCCGCTTCTGAAAACCTTTCACTACAAGAGGAGAACTAATATATATATATATATATATATATATATATACATGTATATATGTATATATGTATATCAAATCAAAATGTATATAGATTATTAATAGTGTTACAGGCATTGGAGGCCATCTTGCCTCGGGAGCAGTTTTAAGAGTGTAAGACTTTGTGCTTTTCACATGGTACACCTGTAAATATATATATATATATATATATATATATATATATGTATATATATATGTATATATGAATGTACACCTGTAGATATATACATCAATGTACATCTGTAAATATGTACACCTGTAAATATATATATGAATGTACACCTGTAGATATATAAATCAATGTACATCTGTATATATGTATACCTGTAAATATATATATTGATGTTTATCTGTAATCAGATGTTGTGAACGGCTCCTTTCTCAGGGCATTGCGCAACGCCGCCTTCTGCCGTGGCTCACGGGGACCCGGGACACGGGGACACGGGGACGGGACCCGGGACACGGGACACGGGGACCCGGGACACAGGGACACGGGGACACGGGACACGGGACACGGGGACACGGGACACGGGACACGGGGACCCGGGACACAGGGACACGGGGACACGGGACACGGGGACCCGGGACACGGGACACGGGACCCGGGACACGGGGACCCGGGACACGGGGACACGGGACACGGGGACACGGGACACGGGGACCCGGGACACGGGACACGGGGACACCGGGACACGGGACGGGACACGGGACCGGACAGGACCGGGACACGGGGACACCGGGACACGGGGACCCGGGACACGGGACACGGGGACCCGGGACACAGGGACACGGGACACGGGACACGGGACACGGGGACACGGGACACGGGACACGGGGACCCGGGACACGGGGACCCGGGACACGGGGACCCGGGACACGGGACACGGGGACCCGGGACACCGGGACACGGGACACGGGGACACGGGACACGGGGACCCGGGACAGGGACCGGGACACGGGGACACGGGACCGGGACACGGGGACACCGGGACACGGGGACCCGGGACACAGGGACACGGGGACCCGGGACACCAGGACACCGGGACACGTTGTCCATGTCCTCAGGAGCGGCCGTTGGAGGAGGTGCATGCACTACAGCGTCTCCGGCTCCGGGGCCAGGCCTTTGCACCGGAGGAAGGCCTCCTGGCGCGGGCCGCGGCCCAGGAAGCTCCGCAGCATGGCCATGCCGTCCACCGAGCCGCCGGCCTCCAGGATCACCCGCCGGTACTCCCTCCCCACCTGAGGAGACATGCTTACGGAGGTAAGGGAGGGAGGGAGGAGGGAGGAGGGAGGAGGGAGGGATGGGTGGGTGGATGGATAGATGTATGGATATATGGATGGATAGATGGTGTAATATACTAATCCCACCCACCTTAGGATTCATGATGCCTTCCTTCTTGAAGCGGCTGCAGAAGATGTCGGCGGAGTAGACCTCGCTCCACAGGTAGCTGTAGTACTGGGCGTCGTAGCCTCCGGCCAGGTGGCTGAAGCTGGCCGTCATGTTGGTGCCTGCAGAGATAACTTTAGTTCTCTTTCACATTGAAGGAGTCTTTCTGAGAGATATTACTGTTTACACTTTCAGTTCAATTTTTAACATTTTATTGTATATATATATATATATATATATATATATATAAAAATAAATAAATATAAATATATATAGAATACAATAAATACAATACAAAAGATATATATATATATATATATATATATATATATATATATATATATATATATAATCAAATGAAAATGTACAAAATAAAATATATATATATTTGTAAAGAAAAGAAATGTTGCTGCTACAAAAACACATTTCCCCTTTGGTGATGAATGAAGTAAAATATAATATAATGTTAAAAAAGGGGATCTGCAAGCGTTTTATCGAGGAAATTAAAATATTAAATCTTGATTATATATATATTTAAACTCAAAGGTTGTATTTCATTTCTTTTCTCCGTACCCACAATAAAACAACAATCAATTCTCATCACTGAAGAAAAACATGCATAAATCTCTCTAACGAAATGCTGACAAATTGGCTCGACATGCCCCCGTTGCTATGGTTACTAACGTTAACCCCTGACCTGGAGTGGCGGGAACTCCCAGGATGTCCCAGCAGTGCTGAGCGAACACCGCGGCCGTGTCCGCGCGCCGGCTGGTGTGCAACGCCTGGTCCACCTTACCGAGGAGCACCTGGCGCAGGTTCATCACACCTGCAGAGGACGGACCATATATAAATATATTTATATATATATATTTATATATAAATAAATATATAAATAAATAAATAAATATAAATATATAAATATATTTATATATGTATATGTATAGGTATAATTCTGATAATTTAATAGCTGTTAAGTTGTGGTGCAATGTAGCAGCAGCTACCGTTGCATCCGAAGGAAAGAATAAATGATGGAATTATCTTTAGCCGTTGTTGGCGTATTTATTTAGCAGGCTTCTGACACATCAGTCTCACCGTCAGAGCTATCACAGTAACATATGTCACGTTGGCCTTTATAGCCTGTACTCTAGCGCCACCCTGTGGCGTAACCATATACACATCCGAGTACATATCTCAACAATAGCGTTTTATTCTTTGTTGTGTGTAGTATCTGTATTACCTTTACTAGGTTGGTACACACACTAAAAATCTATAAATATAATGTTTTATTATAAACAAACGAAATAATTAAGTTATGATTGTTAATAGTTGTTTAAAAAAAATTAATAACACTAAATAACCCACGAAGAAAGTTTATGTTTTGTTTATTTTTTGTAAAAAGATCTTTAGTCTACGACCGAATATTCTAATAATTGCCATTTTTATGACAATTGCTCACATCCTGTAAACCAAAATAAGTATATCCATTATTCCTGAACTGTGGCAGCTGATCTGGCTCGTCATCCGGGGTCCCCCAGAGCACCCCATATGTACAGTATACATATATAAATAAATATGTATAAATATGTATAAATATATATAAATATGTATAAATGTGTAAAATTATATATAAATATGTATAAATATATATAAATATGTATGTATAAATATAAATATGTATAAATATACATAAATATATAGCAATATGTATAAATATGTATAAATATATATATATATACATATATATAAATATGTATAAATGTGTAAAATTATATATAAATATGTATAAATATATATAAATATGTATGTATAAATATAAATATGTATAAATATACATAAATATATATCAATATATATCAATATGTATAAATATGTCTAAATATATATATATATAAATATGTATAAATATATATAAATATACATAAATATATATAAATATGTATAAATATCTATAAATATACATACATATATATCAATATGTATAAATATGTATAAATATATATATACATATGTATAAATATGTATAAATATGTATAAATATATATAAATATGTATAAATATATAGAAATATATAGAAATATATAGAAATATGTAGAAATCTGTGTACGGTCTTGTTTGTGAGTCCGACCCGTGTTGGCGCTCCTGGAGGCGACCAGCCGGTCTAGCAGCTCCTCTGGGATTGGGCTGCCGTCCCTGTAGTGCCGGGACATCCTCCTCAGGGGCTCCTTCTCCCACGCCCAGTTCTCCAGCGTCTGAGACGGCACCTCCACGAAGTCCGTCTCCACCAGCGTGCCGCTGAACTCGCAAAACGCCGTCTGGGGGGATAGATAAAGAAGATGGAGCGCCGGAAAGCGAAGAAGCTGCCGGCGGCGCCGATCGGCCGCTGTACCTTGGAGCAGAGCTCGTGCATCACATGACCGAACTCGTGGAAGTAGGTCTCCAGCTCGTGGTGCTGCAGCAGGGCGGGCCCGCCGCCCCGCGGCACCGTGAAGTTCGCCACCACGGCCGCCACCGGCAGCCGGCGCTCCCCGTCGGGCCCGAAGCAGCCGGGCCGCAGCCCGAAGCACGCGGCGTGGCCGAACTTCCCCTCCCTGGTGAGGGAAGGCTGGTTAGAAAGGTTCTTGAAGGCACCAGAAATGGTGCCTTCAAGAACCTTTTTTTTATAGGTTATTTGAAGAGCTCTTTAAGGACATGGTTCTGTAAGGAACCCTGGTTAGAAAGGCTCTTTGAGGAACCATAAATGGTTCTTCCACTTCATCCCTCTGAGGAACCGTTTCCGGTTCCAGGTTCCGCGTGTACCTGGGGTGCAGGTCCAGGTAGAACTGGCCGAGCTCCTCCTCCGTCTCGGCGTCGCGGGCCGAGTAGAGCGCCACGTGCTCGTGCCATGCGGGCGCGCCCTCCAGCCGGGCGTAGGCCACGCCCAGCAGCTCCTGGTAGATGGCGAGCAGCCCCTCCGTCACGGCGTCCAGCGGGAAGTACTCGATCAGCTTGTCCTTGTTGACGGAGAACTTGACCTCCTCCACGCGGTTCATGTAGTACGGCAGGTCCCACGCGGCGAGGCGCCCGTCGAACGGCAGCGCCGCCAGGGAGCAGTGGTGCCGCTTCAGGGCCAGCAGGTAGCGCCGCTCCCTCACGCCGACCGGCTTCAGGGCCTCGTGGAACCTGTCTGGAGACGACATCATCACATCAGGACGTCATCACATCATCACATCATAACACCATGATGTCATCACATCATAACACCATGATGTCATCACATCGTGACATCAGGACATCATCACATCATGACATCATGACGTCATAACGCCATGATGTCATCACATCATCACGTCATAACGCCGTGATGTCATCACATCATCACATCATGACGTCATGACGTCATCACATCATAACGTCATCACATCATGACGTCATCACATCAGGATGTCATAACGTCATCACATCATGACATCATAACGCCATGATGTCATCACGTCATGATGTCATCACATCATGACGTGATGACATCATGATGACGCTTTGGCTTCGTCCGTCTGGCCGGTCCAAGAGTTTCACCTCTAGAGGCTCCACCCGAATGTCCGAACTCCATAGAGAGTCTGCCTCAGGGAGACTAGAGGGAGACTAGAGGAAGACTAGAGGAAGAACAGAGGAAGACCAGAGGAAGACCAGAGGAAGACTAGAGGAAGACTAGAGGAAGACTAGAGGAAGACTAGAGGAAGACCAGAGGAAGACTAGAGGAAGACCAGAGGAAGACTAGAGGAAGACTAGAGGAAGACCAGAGGAAGACCAGAGGAAGACCAGAGGAAGACCAGAGGAAGACTAGAGGAAGACTAGAGGAAGACTAGAGGAAGACCAGAGGAAGACTAGAAGCCCTGAGAAGTGTCATGATGGAGTTAACGTTCTCAAACAACTTAACAAGAGACACATGTTAAATTACGTTATGTTACGTTACATTTCATGTCATTTCATGTCATTTGTCATCACATGTGTTGGAACGTTCTGTTGAGGATGAAGAGATGTTCATGTTCCATATGAACACAACTGATACATAACTGATACATAACTGATACACAACTGATACACAACTGATATACAACTGATACATAACTGATACATAACTGATACATAAGTGTGAGTTGCATCAACATTATGAATTAAAAAAAAATGTATAAATGTATATATCCATCTTTTCTCATGAATCTTTATGTTCTCACAAAAATATACAGAGAATATCAGTAATATGTGATTAATCATGATGAATCCACAGAAACCTGAGATTCATTTGATTAAACATTTGAATCGTTTCACAGCCCTACAAAAAACATAAATCAGACGATCATATTAAATGTTATTCTTATTTATTTGAGGTTATCTATTGTTATTACATTTTCTGTATGATGTATGTGTGTGTAGGGACTGTCTGTGACTAAATGATGAGTCATGAGGTCCTGGAGGCCTCTGGGGCCACATCAGATTCCTCAGGGCAGCTTTGACCTTTGACCTTGTGTGTTTCCGACGCCCTATGTGACATCCTGCACGAGGTGTCGTGGCCCTCTTGTGGTTGTTCTCGGTATTGTTTCGGGGCGTCGTACCTAAGAAGTCGGACACGTTGCCGGCGTTCCCGGCCATGTTCATCTCCAGCACAAAGTCGGCGTGGCAACTGTAACCCAGGAGGTCGGCGGCCTCCGCCTTCAGCTGGATCAGCTGCTCCAGGATCGCTGTGTTCACCTGGACAACGAAAAGAGAGAGAGAGAGAGAGAGAGCGAGAGAAAGAGAGAGAGAGCGAGAGAAAGAGAGAGAGAGGGGGGGGGCAGCAGGATTGATTACTGAGATAAAAGCGTTGCATGCGACAGCACCGTGTAAAATACGCCACTGGAGGTCAGCGGTCCTTTTCTTTAGGGGAGGCTAGTATAGGACCCCCCACTGGGGCCAGGTCCTGTTCTTTAGGGGAGGCTAGTATAGGACCCCCCACTGGGGCCAGGTCCTGTTCTTTAGGGGAGGCTAGTATAGGACCCCCCACTGGGGCCAGGTCCTGTTCTTTAGGGGAGGCTAGTATAGGACCCCCCACTGGGGCCAGGTCCTGTTCTTTAGGGGAGGCTAGTATAGGACCCCCCACTGGGGCCAGGTCCTTTTCTTTAGGGGAGGCTTGTATAGGACCCCCCACTGGGGCCAGGTCCTTTTCTTTAGGGGAGGCTTGTATAGGACCCCCCACTGGGGCCAGGTCCTTTTCTTTAGGGGAGGCTTGTATAGGACCCCCCACTGGGGCCAGGTCCTTTTCTTTAGGGGAGGCTTGTATAGGACCCCCCACTGGGGCCAGGTCCTTTTCTTTAGGGGAGGCTTGTATAGGACCCCCCACTGGGGCCAGGTCCTTTTCTTTAGGGGAGGCTTGTACAGGACCCCCCACTGGGGCCAGGTCCTCCTGGACCAAGTCTCTCTGACCACACAGTGGGCGGTCTGTCGCACAGTCCGGACCTGTTGATGCTTTTTAAAATGTTAAAATACAGAGTCTTCTTCTCTGCCTTTGCCAGAGTCGATGCTTCTGGGTTCGTGGTCTTTAGCAGGGGGCCGGTGAGCCCCCCTTGCCCAGGCTGAGGGAGATGTCTGGGAAGGGGTCTGCAGGGTCCGGCTCGGTCTTCTTCTGGCTGTAGTCGTTGAGGAGGCTCCTCTCTGCCCCGGTCAGCCTCCACAGCTCCAGGAGCCTCCAGGCCCAGCAGGGAGCCCAGGGCCTGGAGGTCACCCAGGGCCCGGGGGTCACTCAGGGCCCGGGGGTCACCCAGGGCCCGGGGGTCACCCTGATAAAAAGGAGGCAGCCCACTTAGCTTTAAGATGCTGGAGTCTATTAAAAACAGAGCAGTATCCAGCCCCAGGTGGTCAGCACGTCTGAGGATGCAGCTGGCCACGTCTCGCCACACTCAAACCCCGGACACGTTAAAAACCTCTGAATAAACTAGTCTAAAAGTGGCTGTCCGGCTGGCCAGGTGGACAAGGCCCTGCCCCCCCCTCCTCTCTGGCTAAAAACAGCCCCCCCTGTGGCACCCAGTGTAGACCCTCCCAAAAGAAGTCCACCATCTTCTTCTGAGGGAGGGTCTAAACACGTTAGCCGGTGTCACAGTTGGGATGCGATAAGATTGTTTAAAACCAGCACTCTACCTTTAAAAGACATCTGGGGGAGCAGCCACTTCCACTTGGAAAGTTTTCCTTCTATCTTTTCTGTGACGCCCTCCCAGTTCTTCTGGACAATGTTTTGTTTCCGAGATATATTCCTAAATATTTAAAACCGTCCTTCTGCCACACCAGGTTCTAGGGAAGAACCGGGAGGCCGCCACGCCACTCCCCCACAGCGAGGGCTTCGCTTTTCCTCCAGTTCACCCTCGCTGACGATGCCGTGCTAAAATCCTATACAATGTGGTTTAAAAGCTCTACATCTTCTTGTTTTTTAATAAAAACAACAATATCGTCGGCATATGCCGATGAAATCATTTTTATAAAAACCAGGTAAAACCAGACCATGCAGGCTAGAGCGTATCTTGATGAGGAGGGGCTCGAGGGAGAGTGCGTAGAGCATCCCGGACAGAGCACAGCCCTGCCGGACCCCTCTACCCACTCTAAAAGGAGCACACAGCCTGCCGTTTATCTTCAGCACACTCATCACTGTACATCACCTTGATCTTGGCTATGAAACCAGCGCTGAACCCAAACTTCCCCAGAACTTTCCAGAGGAAGCCGTGCTCAACGCGGTCAAAAGCCTTTTCCTGGTCTAGAGAAATCAGACCAGTGTCAATACCCAATGAGCTGGAGACCTCCAAAACGCCCGAATGAGGTGGACGTTGTCCACCATGGACCTGCCGGCGCCGCAGTAGGCCTGGTTCCGGCGGAGGACCTGTATCATAGCTCCCTTCAGCCTGGAGGCGAGGACCTTGGACAGAAGCTTGTAATCCACACACAGCAAAGACACAGGGCGCCAGTTACCGATGTCCTGCGGGTTCCCTTTCTTAGGCAGTAACGTCAGTACTGCCCTACGGCAGGACATCGGCATGGAACCAGCGGCCAGACTCTCATTAAAGACCTCCAGGATGTCCCCTCCGAGGACATCCCAGTAGGCCTTATAAAACTCAGCGGGGAGGCCGTCGATCCCGGGGCACGGCCTCCCTGCATTCCCTGCAGGGCAGCTTTCAGCTCTTGGGGGGTTATGGGTCTGTCGAGCTCCTCATTGGTCTCCTCGGAGACCTGAGGCAGCTCCCCACAGAGCCCCTCCGTCGACACTTCCTCCTCCCTAAAGTCACTGGTATACAGGGAGGAGTAGAACCCCACCGCTCGCTTACGGATCTGGCTTGGCTCCACCACCGTCTGCCCTGCGTCGGTCAGCAGTGAGTGGATCACTCGCCCCTGCCCACTCCTCTTCTCCAGGCCGAAGAAGAAGCTAGAGGGAGTGTCCATCTCTGCGACGGTCTGGAACCGGGACCTGACCAGTGCGCCTTGTACTCTCACCTCGAACAGGTCGGCGAGAGACGCCTTTTTCCTTTTGAGGACTTCAACATGTCCTCGATCTCCTGTGGACTCACTCAAACTTTCTAGGTCCACTATTTCAGCCTCCAGGTCCTTCATAGATCTGGTGACGTCTCTAGTGACGTTGAAAGTGTGCTGCTGACAAAGAAGTTTAATTTCAGTCTTACCACGGTCCCACCACTGCCTAAGATTGTTAAAATCACTCTTCCTCAGCCTAAAAACATTCCAGAAATAAAACAGCACCTCCCTAAAATTCCTATCGAAAGTTAAAACTGAATTAAAATGCCAATACGCGCTCCTGGGTAAAAAGTTCCTGATAAAAACATGACATAAAACCAAAGAATGATCAGTAAAACCAGCCGGAACAATGCTGCACATTTTAAAAATACTAAAATGGTGCTTAAAAACATACATGCGGTCTAACCTGGCTGAGGAGATCCTCCCCTCCCTAAGGTGGGACCATGTGTAAAAATAGCTTCCTCTCTGTTCCGGCCGTTGGAGCATAAACATTTATTAAAACAACAGTAAAAAGGTCGAACCGTGCTTTCACTAGGAACAGCCTCCCCTCGACGATGTGTTTGACCTCCAGTGACTTGGGACTGAAGGCCCTGGAGAAGAGGAAGCCCACTCCTCCGCTGAGGTTGGTGTTGTGGCTCAGGAGGACTTCCCCCCCCCACTCCCTCCTCCAGTCCGCCTCGTTGGTGCTGTCGCTGTGCGTCTCTTGTAAGAAGAGAACATCGTTACCTTTCATCTTGTTCAACTCATAAATAGATGTTCTCTTCTTACAATCTCTCGCCCCATTCACGTTTAAAACTCCGACTCTGAATGTGCTCATTAAAAGAAAAGAGTTTAAAAAAAACAAATAAAACTTAAAAACAACAAATCAATTAAAAGACACATTGGAGCTCTCCACCCCCTCCTGCTGGATGCAAAGCTTGACCTTTAATAAAAACGTTTTCACTCTAAAAATCTCCTGCATATCTAAGTGTTTCTTTGCCATGTGACAGCGGCAGGAGTAGTCAAAGGCCACGAGGTCAGGGAAGAACTCCCTGACCTCTACATCTCTTTTATTTTTCGTCTTGTGTAAAAACACGCTGATCTCGTCAGCTGTGTATAAAACTTTTCACGCTGCCGAACCCGACCTTCTTCCCAACTCCTCCACGCTACACGGGGTGTCACCGGCCATCTTCATGCCGTGACTCCTCGTGTAGGTGAGCGGCGGCACCGCGTCGATCATGACGCCGCGCACCCCGGGGAGACACCGGCAGGGGGAAGACACCCAGAGAAAGAAACCCACTGAATACCAAACAAAATAAACTAAACTAAAGTGAACTAATAAACCACATTCAATAAATACATGTACCTATAAAGAAACGAACAGACAGAGACACATACACGCTCCTTCAGCCGCTCTCACGCACACACACAACCTGCCTCACAGCGCGAACTGAGAGAGAGAGAGAGAGAGAGGAGAGGGAGAGAGGGAGAGAGGGAGAGAGGGAGAGAGGAGAAGGAGAGAGGGAGAGAGAGAGGGAGAGAGAGAGAGAGAGAGAGGAGAAGGAGAGAGGGAGAGAGAGAGAGAGAATAAGATAAACTACAATCAACATGGGTTTAGATCTTCAGGATTATGACTTGTAAAAGCTTAGAGACACAATAATAAGTGGAAAGCATGAAATAGAACAAAAGGATAAAAACAGCTTCCATGATAAAAAATAAATAATCTAAAAATAGATAACTAAATAAAAAGATTAAAGTATAAAGCATGCAATAGGAGAAAAAGAAAAGAAAAAAGACCCAGCTTCCATGATATAAAATAAATAACATTTAAAAAATGTAGAATGTTTTTTAGTGTTCATTCTGATTGTACCTCTTTGCAGCGGCTGTGAAAAGCCGTCTCCATCTTCCTCCTGCTCTCCGGGTTGTGGCACCTCTTCATCAGAGGGTGGTAGTGAGGATACTCAAGCGTGACCTTGTAGCGGCCGTCCGCCGCCCGCTCCAGGGCGTCCAGGTAGCTGTTGGCGAGCCCCCCTTCACGCAGAGGGCAACGCCGTCAAGGACAAGGTCAACGCGCCGGAATGAAGCACCATCCCCTCATGACCTCACCCAGACATCCCTCATGACCTCACCCAGACATCCCTCATGACCTCACCCAGACATCCCTCATGACCTCACCCAGACATCCCTCATGACCTCACCCAGACATCCCTCATGACCTCACCCAGTTCGTGCTCGGAGAAGAGGAGGAAGGTGTGGTCCTCGTTCAGGTTGCGGTTGAACTCGATGGAGAGGTCGCTGATGAGCTTGTAGGTTCTTTTGAGTTCCTGGAGAGGAGAAGAAAAGAAGGATCTCCAGAATGTGACGTGATTATTGAACATTTATATTTTCCCAATGATCAAACTTCAGGCATTGAATGTGGTATCGCTGCAGTGTTTATGCTCAAAGGTAACGTGTGTTGCGTCACCTCTTGTACGTCTCCAGACAGGTGCAGCCCTCTCCGCTTGCCTAATGTCACAAGTCGGTCCAAGAACCTCTTCTCTTCAGGTGAAAGGAATTCTGGGAGATTTGTCTGTTAAAGAAATGTATTTAAAATCACTTTGTTCAACAATTCCTATTTTCTTTAATAATGTATGTCCACTCCTGCATGGGATCATATTTGGCATTAATCACAGTTTGCATTTATTTTCGAGGTCACAAGGTCATGAGGTCATAAGGTCATGAGGCCACAAGGTCATGATGTCATGAGGTCACAAGGTAACAAGGTCATGAGGTCACAGGGGACCAGGGTAGTGTGCCTCAGGGGGCCAGGGTAGTGTGCCTCAGGGGGCCAGGGTAGTGGGCCTCAGGGGGCCAGAGCGGGCGACGTGGAGTCTTGTTTGAAGCTGCTGGCTAAGGTTGAGCGTAGGTACAGTCAGATTGTAATACATGCCGTTGGTAACGACGCCCGAGCCCGTAGGTCGGAGGTCAGTCAGATGAATGTGGATCGGTGTGTGCTTATGCCAAGACGTTGTCGGACACCGTAGTTCTCTCTGGCCCTCTCCCAAATTTGCAAACTGACGAATTTTATAGCTGAATGTCGTCTTTCAACCGCTGGCTGTCGAAGTGGTGCCCAGCGAATAAGGTGGGCTACGTAGACAACTGGAGAAACTTACCGAAGTAATTCTACTCGGCCCTGAGCACCTCAGAGATCAATTATCTGGTGATGTGATTTCTGTAGATGGCATTACTCTAGCAACCATCACCACTGTAAAGAATCTCTGTTATCTTTGATCGGGACTTGTCCTTTAACTCCACGTGAAGAACATCTCAAGGACTGCATTCTTCCATCTACGTAATATTTCTAAAATCAGGAACATCTTGTCTCAAAAAGATGCAGAAAAATTGGTTCACGTTGCTGCTCTATAAGTCTCTTAGGTCAACTCCTTATTATCAGGCTGCTCTATAAGTCTCTTAGGTCAACTCCTTATTATCAGGCTGCTCTATAAGTCTCTTAGGTCAACTCCTTATTATCAGGCTGCTCTATAAGTCTCTTAGGTCAACTCCTTATTATCAGGCTGCTCTATAAGTCTCTTAGGTCAACTCCTTATTATCAGGCTGCTCTATAAGACTCTTAGGTCAACTCCTTATTATCAGGCTGCACTAATAAATCTCTGAGGTCCCTCCAGTTAATCCAGAATGCTGCAGCTCGTGTTCTCACTAAACTAAGAAAAGAGATCACATTACTCCTGCACTAGCTGCTCTGCACTGGCTCCCTGTAAAATCAAGAATCACTTTTAAAATTCTTCTCTTGACCTACAAAGCCTTAATTGGTGATGCACCATCATATCTTAAAGAGCTTGTAGTACCGTATCGCCCCACCAGAGAGCTGCTCACTAAATGCGGGGCTACTTGTAGTTCCGAGAGTCTTAAAATGTAAAATGGGAGCCAGAGCCTTTAGTTATCAAGCTCCTCTTTTATGGAACCAGCTCCACCTTCAGTCCTGGAGGCAGACACAGTCACCACCTTCAAGAGTAGACTGAAGACTTTCCTCTTTGACAGAGCTGATAGTCAGGGCTGAGTCAGGTTCACCTGGTCCACACCTGGAGATGCTGCTAGAGGCTGATAGCTGCTGGGGATGTTTAGGATGCACTGAGCACCTCTCTCCTCTTCTCTTTCTCCTATGGATGAATCTTCATCTCTCCATCACACATGACTAACTCTGCTTTCTCCCCGGAGTCCTTCTGACTTCACGTCTCATGGGGTCATGTGACCCTCTGAGACGGCATAGATCCATCTGCTGATGGACCTTCCATGGTTGGACCGTGAATTTAACTCTAAATATGTCTTCTGGTCACATGACGTCTATTGTTCTGTCCACCTGGAGAGGATCCTCCTCTGTTCTCTCCTGAAGGTTTCTTCCCTTTTTCCCCCTGAAGGGTTATTTGGGAGTTGTTCCTGATCCGATGTGAGGTCAAAGGTCAAAGGTCAGGATGTCTATGTGTACAGACTGTAAAGCACTCCGAGACTAATTTGTAATTTGTGAAACTGGGCTATACAAATAAACTGAATTGAATCGATGAACGTCTCACATCCAGGAATGCCGGGAGTACCTGCAGCGCCGTGAGGCGCCTGAACACATCTTCCCTCATGCTCATCTCCACGTCGAACCCCGACAGCCTCTTGTCGGCCTCCGTGCTCGCCGCCCGGACGTCTTTGGAAGGAGACACGAACTGAGGGAAGTCCAAGACGTGGAGCGAGGCTGGGGAACGGAAAGGGGAATGGGAAGGGAAACGGAACGGAAGGGGAGGAGCAGGAAGGGAAGCGGAGGAAGGGAAGGGAACGGAGGGAGGGAAGGGAGCGGGAAGGGGGAAAGCAGGAAGGGAAACGGGAAGGGAAACGGGAAGGGGACAACAACCTCTGTGAGCGATGCAGCATCAGGAAACAGATGCCAGGGCGCTGGCGCTCCCAGGGCACCCAAACGGGGGAACGCTGGGCGTGTCGGTCGGGACTGTGTTCACTGTTCAGCCTGCGGAGGGATACGCATCCGGGCCCCAAAATGTAGTCGCTACACACCAGCGTTCAAAAGCTCACACTTTGATTTATTAAATAAATAAAACATAACATAGAGGTTTGTTTTTTATTTGTTATAGTTGATACTTGATTTTTACAGAAATACAACCTTCAAAAGTAACAATGCATAATAATAAAACCTCAAAATAAATAAAAATAAAGTAGAAATGAACCTACCACATTAGTTAAGTAGAGACTTCATTACACCAGAGAATAGTCACTACCACATTAACTATGGAGAGACTTCACTACACCAGAGAATAGTCACTACCACATTAACTATGGAGAGACTTCACTAACCAGAGAATAGTCACTACCACATTAACTATGGAGAGACTTCACTACACCAGAGAATAGTCATGACCACATTAACTATGGAGAGACTTCACTACACCAGAGAATAGTCACTACCACATTAACTATGGAGAGACTTCACTACACCAGAGAATAGTCATGACCACATTAACTATGGAGAGACTTCACTACACCAGAGAATAGTCACTACCACATTAACTATGGAGAGACTTCACTACACCAGAGAATAGTCATGACCACATTAACTATGGAGAGACTTCACTACACCAGAGAATAGTCATGACCACATTAACTATGGAGAGACTTCACTACACCAGAGAATAGTCATGACCACATTAACTATGTTAAGGCTCGTTCTATACACTTAACTATTGGAGCTCTCATGGCACATTTGTTTGTTTGTTTGTTTGTTGACACTCACATGCATAGTCCAGCTTGGCGTGAGCCAGGGCCCTCAGGGTGTTCTCCACGGAGACGCTGTCCATCTGCACAGACGCCACCTCGTCGTAGGCCGCCTTGACCCGGGCCATCAGGCCATCCGTGGCGGTGCGGATCTCTTCCGGGCTCAGGTCCCACCTAAGGGTGCTGGGCTGAGCGCAGCAGGCCGGGGGGGGCAGCTGGCTGCTCTGGAGAGGTTCAGTGACCCTGGGAGAAGCAGACCTCGGATGGATTGAACTTGACAGGTGTGTGTCGGGGGGGGGGGCATTCCTGAAGGTCAAGCCTGGAACCGTGCTGCATTTCTTTCATGCCGAGCGGTGACCTTTTCCACTTAATGGTGGGTTTCACGGCCGAGGGCAAATGCACGTGTTTGGTTAATTAGCAAGGCAGCAATGGCAGAAACGTATAAACATTTAAGAGATTCATTTATTTTAAGAGCACGTGGCGCGCGGCGCCTTCAGCGGTTTAAGAGGTGCTGACTGGAATCAGCACCTCAAACCAAAGCAACACATATGACCCCACGCAGAGCGGAGCGCTGACCCTGAAGCAGGCACACACACACACACACATATATACGTATGCATGTATATATACATATATACATGCATTCATACATATATACATACATACATACATACATATATACATATGTATATATGTATGTATATGTACCTGCAGAGAGCCCGGCACACCTCAGCTCTCCGGAGGCCACGTGCCGCCGGGTTCATGCGGCCCTTTGATCTTTATTCCGTGCAACAACAAAAAATAAAAAAATAAAAATAAAATCTAAATCAAAGCCAATAAGTTTCTTCTTCTCTTACTGCGCGGGCAGCATCGAGCAGCGGGCTCCTTCTGTGCACACACACACACACACACACACACACACACCGCTTCTTAGTTCCGGTGATAAGGGCGCACGCGCAGAAGAAGAGCCGTCCGACCGGAGCAGCTGGAGAAGAGCTCAGGTAGGCGGATGCTTCTGGAACAACGCTATTTATACATGTGCTTGTTGGGGTTTGAAGGTCGCAGGGTGTGTGTGTGTGTTTGTGTGTGTGTTTGTGTTTGTGTGTTTGTGTGTGTGTGTTTGTGTTTGTGTGTGTGTTTGTGTGTGTGTGTGTGTGCAGCAGGTAAACATGGCCGTGGAGAGGCATCTGGCGTTCTCTATCGTTCAGTTCCTTCGAGATCAGACGCACCGCGGCGCTCTGAACTCTGACGAGCAGGAGAGCCTCGAAGGTTGGTCGTCAACAACAACAACAACAACAACAACAACAACTCCCCTCACGGTGTGCTCTGTGTCCTCAGTGGCGATCCAGTGTCTGGAGACGACCTTCAGGATCAGCTCCAGTGAACGCCACCTCGCCGCCATCTTCACCAGCTCGCTGCTGACGGTTCCCCCGAGAACACGTTCCCCAAGAACATGTTCTCCAAGAACGTGGTTCCCCGAGAACACGTTCCCCAAGAACGTGTTCTCCAAGAACGTGGTTCCCCGAGAACACGTTCCCCAAGAACATGTTCTCCAAGAACGTGGTTCCCCGAGAACACGTTCCCCAAGAACATGTTCTCCAAGAACGTGGTTCCCCGAGAACACATTCCCCAAGAACATGTTCTCGGGGGAACATGTTCTCGGGGAACCACGTTCTCAGGGGAACATGTTCTCTGGGTTCCTGCTCTAACATAGAACATGGTTCTCTGGGTTGTGTGTGTGTGTCCTCTGAGGTTGTGTGTGTGTGTCCTCTGAGGTTGTGTGTGTGTGTCCTCTGAGGTTGTGTCCTCTGAGGTTGTGTCCTCTGAGGTTGTATGTGTCCTCTGAGGTTGTGTGTGTGTCCTCTGAGGTTGTGTGTGTCCTCTGAGGTTGTGTGTGTGTCCTCTGAGGTTGTGTGTGTCCTCTGAGGTTGTGTGTGTGTCCTCTGAGGTTGTGTGTGTGTCCTCTGAGGTTGTGTGTGTCCTCTGAGGTTGTGTGTGTGTCCTCTGAGGTTGTGTGTGTCCTCTGAGGTTGTGTGTGTGTCCTCTGAGGTTGTGTTTGTCCTCTGAGGTTGTGCGTGTCCTCTGAGGTTGTGTGTGTGTCCTCTGAGGTTGTGTGTGTGTCCTCTGAGGTTATGTGTGTCCTCTGAGGTTGTGTGTGTCCTCTGAGGTTGTGTGTGTCCTCTGAGGTTGTGTGTGTCCTCTGAGGTTGTGTGTGTGTCCTCTGAGGTTGTGTGTGTCCTCTGAGGTTATGTGTGTCCTCTGAGGTTGTGTGTGTGTCCTCTGAGGTTATGTGTGTCCTCTGAGGTTGTGTGTGTCCTCTGAGGTTGTGTGTGTGTCCTCTGAGGTTATGTGTGTGTCCTCTGAGGTTATGTGTGTCCTCTGAGGTTATGTGTGTGTCCTCTGAGGTTATGTGTGTCCTCTGAGGTTGTGTGTGTGTCCTCTGAGGTTGTGTGTGTCCTCTGAGGTTGTGTGTGTCCTCTGAGGTTATGTGTGTCCTCAGGCTGCCAGCGTGATGCAGAACCAACAAGTGCAGCAGCTGTGAGTGTCACAGTGTCTGTCGTCCCCCAGAGGGAAGACAGACGCTGTGACACCGTGTCCGTCAGCACGTCCAACGCCGAGGGGGGGGGGGGGGGGGGGGGCTTAATAGAGGCGTAAGTAGTAGTGAGGTACACAGACACACACACACACACACACACACAGGTACACACAGACACACACAGGCACACACAGACACACAAGTACACACAGACACACACAGGTACACACAGACACACACAGACACACAGGTACACACAGACACACACAGGCACACAGACACACGTACACAGACACACAGGTACACACAGACACACACAGGTACACACAGACACACACAGACACACACAGGCCCACAGACACACACAGGTACATACAGACACACACAGGTACACACATACACACACACACAGGTACACACAGGTACACAGGGACACACAGGTACACAGAGAAACACACGTACACACAGGTACACACAGACACAGACAGACACACAAGTACACACACACACAGGTACACACAGACACACACAGGCACACACAGACACACAAGTACACACAGACACACACGTACACAGACGCACAGACACACAGGTACACAGACACACAGGTACACAGACACACACAGGTACACACAGACACACACAGGTACACACAGGTACACACAGACACACACAGGTACACAGACACACAGGTACACACAGACGCACACAGGTACACAGGTACACACAGACACACACACACAGACACAGGTACACACATACACAGGTACACACAGACACACAGGTGTGTCTCCTCTGCCAGCAGAACCCGGAGCTCATCGAGCAGCTGAGGAACCTCATCAGGAGACGATATATTTACATATACATATGTCTATATACATATATAGACATATGTATATGTCTATATATACATGTATATAGACATATATATATAAATATATATGTATATGTGAATACTTACGTACATGTTGTTTTTTCCTTCTTTATTTGTAATAAATGTGCAAAAATTTGCAAAAAACTGTCACTTTGTCATTATGGGATGTTGTGTGTAGAATGTTGAGGAAAATAATGAATTTAATCCAGGGGCCCTTGACATTCTGCAGCTCGTGTTTTATATGCGCTCAGAGCCATCGGCCAGGAGGAGAACTCCTCCAGCATCTCGTCCTGCGTCTCCCACGGCAACCGGACACATTCACATCGCCTCGTGGAAGATGAGTTGCATCGACCGGTCAACTCCCATCGCTGCTTTCCACCAGTCCGGTTTCACTTGTTCCACGAGGACGGCGCCGCCTGCAGCCTGCGGCGTGTCCTTATCGCACTTTAGAAACATATATATAAACATCTCCCTCTTAAGCATATTTAATTGTTCATGAACTAGCGATGAAGTACACAGGTTGTTCATGTTGCATGCTCTTGAATCTGCTGTTTGAGATGTAGATGCGTTAAGGAGGCAGCTGAGCGTGTTATTCTGAGGCAGCCAGATGTTCAGTCTGAAAACATGAATCAAGTCTTGAAAAGAAACGTGGAGTCATTTCTCTAAATATGAGAGATACTTCTTAGAGTACAGAGGGGGGAAGTGTTCCTTGAAGAACATATATATATATATATATATATATATATATATATATAATAAATAAAATAAATATATATTTAATATATATAGAAAAAAGAAAAAAACTAAATATACATACATGGGGTATTGTGTGTGTTTAAGCCTCAGAAGAGGCCCCGTCTACAACAAGCTCAGCGTCGTCCACTAAGCCCTAACCCTGACTCTGGTGTCCACTAAGCCCTAACCCTGACTCTGGTGTCCACTAAGCCCTAACCCTGACTCTGGTGTCCACTAAGCCCTAACCCTGACTCTGGTGTCCACTAAGCCCTAACCCTGACTCTGGTGTCCACTAAGCCCTAACCCTGACTCTGGTGTCCACTAAGCCCTAACCCTGACTCTGGTGTGATGTCAACAATAGACCCCCTGACTCCGTGCTGATTACAGGTCTTTATTAACATTATGCACATTTACATCTTCAAAGAAAGGATTTATATTATTCACAAGTCATTTTAAAATGTTGGTCCGTCTCTAAATCAAAAACAGGCTCCTGACCTCTAACCCTGTATAACCCTAAACTCTAACCCTAACCCTAACCTCTAACCTCTATAACCCTAACCCTCTAACTTCTAACCCTCTAACCTCTAACCCTAACCCTAACCCTCTAACCCTAACCCTAACCCTCTAACCTCTAACCCTCTAACCTCTAACCCTGTATAACCCTAACCTCTAACCCTAACCCTCTAACATCTAACCCTGTATAACCCTAACCTCTAACCCTAACCCTCTAACCCTAACCCTAACCCTCTAACCCTCTAACCCTAACCCTCTAACCTCTAACCCTAACCCTCTAACCTCTAACCATCTAACCCTCTAACCCTAACCCTCTAACCTCTAACCCTAACCCCTAACCTCTAACCCTAATCCTCTAACCCTCTATAACCCTAACCCTCTAACCTCTAACCCTAACCCTCTAACCTTTAACCCTAACCCTCTATAACCCTAACCTCTAACCCTGACCTCTGACCCTAACCCTCTATAACCCTAACCCTCTAACCCTGACCCTAACCCTCTATAACCCTAACCCTCTAACCCTGACCTCTGACCCTAACCCTCTATAACCCTAACCCTCTAACCCTCTAACCCTGACCCTAACCCTGACCTCTGACCCTAACCCTCTATAACCCTGACCTCTAACCCTGACCTCTGACCCTAACCCTCTATAACCCTAACCCTCTAACCTCTAACCCTAACCCTCTATAACCCTAACCATCTAACCCTGACCTCGGACCCTAACCCTCTATAACCCCAACCCTCTAACCCCTAACCCTGACCTCTGACCTCTGACCCTAACCTCTATACCCTAACCTCGACCCTAACCCTGACCTCGGACTCTAACCTAACCTCTGACCTAACCTCTGACCTACCAACCCCTTTGCTGCTGCTGTAGGGGCAGACCACGCACACCTGGGCCACGTCGTCGTACTCGTACGTCCTCTTCAGGAACGTGTCCCTGAGTCTCAACCCGGAGATGCTCTGGAACAGAGAACAGAGAGAAGGAGAAGGTGAAGGAGAAGGTTAGAGCGAACGTTAAGAGAAGGTTAGAGAGAACGTAAAGGAGAAGGAAAAAGAGAAGGAGAAGGTTAAAGAGAACGTAAAGGAGAAGGTTAGAGAGAACATAAAGGAGAAGGAAAAAGAGAAGGAGAAGGTTAAAGAGAACGTAAAGGAGAAGGTTAGAGAAAACGTAAAGGAGAAAGAGAAGGAAAAAGAGAAGGAGAAGGCTAAAGAGAATGTAAAGGAGAAGGAGAAGGTTAAAAAAAGGAGAAGGTTAAAGAGAAGGAGAAGGTTAAAGAGAAGGTAAAGGAGAAGAGAAGGTTAAAGAGAACATACAGGAGAAGGTTAGAGAGAACATAAAGGAGAAGGAGAAGGAAAAAGAGAACGTAAAGGAGAATGAGAAGGAAAGAAGGAGAAGGTTAAAGAGAACATAGGAAAAGGAGAAGGAAAAAGAGAAGGAGAAGGTTAAAGAGAACGTAAAGGAGAATGAGAAGGAAAGAGAAGGAGAAGGTTAAAGAGAATGTAAAGGAGAAGGAAAAAGAGAAGGAGAAGGTTAAAGAGAACGTAAAGGAGAAGGTTAGAGAGAACGTAAAGGAGAAGAAAAAAGAGAAGGAGAAGGTTAAAGAGAATGTAAAGGAGAAGGAAAAAGAGAAGGAGAAGGTTAAAGAGAACGTAAAGGAGAAGGTTAGAGAGAACGTAAAGGAGAAGAAAAAAGAGAAGGAGAAGGTTAAAGAGAACGTAAGGAGAAGGTTCGAGAGAACGTAAAGGAGAAAGAGAAGGAAAAAGAGAAGGTTAAAGAGAACGTAAAGGAGAAGGAGAAGGTTAAAGAGAAGGTAAAGGAGAAGGTTAAAGAGAAGGAGAAGGTTAAAGAGAAGGTAAAGGAGAAGAGAAGGTTAAAGAGAACGTAAAGGAGAAGGTTAAAGAGAACGTAACAGAGAAGGAGAAGGTTATAGAGTAGGAGAAGGAGAAGCTTAAAGAGAACGTAAAGGAGAAGGTTAAAGATAATGTGAAGGAGAAGGTTAAAGAGAAGGAGAAGATTAAAGAGAAGGTTAAAGAGAACGTAAAGGAGACGGTTAAAGAGAACTTAAAGGAGAAGGTTAAAGAGAAGGAGAAGGTAAAGGAGAAGAGAAGGTTAAAGAGAACGTAAAGGAGAAGGTTAAATAGAAGGAGAAGGTTAAAGAGAACGTAAAGGAGAAGGTTAAAGAGAACGTAACGTGAAGGAGAAGGTTATAGAGTAGGAGAAGGAGAAGCTTAAAGAGAATGTAAAGGAGAAGGTTAAGGAGAAGGTTAAAGATAACGAAAATGAGAAGGTTAAAGATAACGTAAAGGAGACGGTTAAAAGAGAACGTAAAGGAGAAGGTTAAAGAGAACGTAACGGAGAAGGAGAAGGTTATAGAGTAGGAGAAGGAGAAGCTTAAAGAGAATGTAAAGGAGAAGGTTAAAGATAACGTAAAGGAGAAGGTTAAAGATAACGTAAAGGAGAAGGAGAAGGTTAAAGAGAAGGAGAAGGTTAAAGGGAACGTAAAGGAGACGGTTAAAGATAACGTAAAGGAGAAGGTTAAAGAGAAGGAGAAGGTTAAAGAGAAGGTAAAGGAGAAGAGAAGGTTAAAGAGAACATAAAGGAGAAGAGAAGGTGAAAGAGACAGTAAAGGAGAAGAGAAGGTTAAAAAGAACGTAAAGGAGAAGGTTAAAGAGAAGGATAAGGTTAAAGAGAAGATTAAAGAGAAAGTTAATGACAATGTGAAGGTTAAAGAGAACGTAAAGGAGAAGGTTAAAGAGAACATAAAGGAGAAGGTTAAAGAGAACGTAAAGGAGAAGGATAAGGTTAAAGAGAAGGTTAAGGAGAAGGAGAAGGTTAAAGAGAACGTAAAGGACAATGTGAAGGTTAAAAGGAACGTAAAGGAGAAGGTTAAAGAGAATGTAAAGGAGAAGATTAAAGAGAACGTAAAGGAGAAGGTTAAAGAGAACGTAAAGGAGAAGGAGAAGGTTAAAGAGAACGTTAAGGAGAAGGTTAAAGAGAAGGAGAAAGTAAAGGAGACGGACGCGAGCCAGCCGTGGGGTTCTCCTACCTGCAGCCCCTGGACGGAGGAGAGGAGTGTGAGGGGCAGAGGGAGGAAGGCCCCTGGGCTGAGCTTCCCCAGCTGGCGGCCCGACACGCCGCCCCAGTGGATGGACCTGGTATTACACATCTCCAGCTCCAGGTCCATGGTTCGTTCACTAGGACGACAACAAGCACAGCGCTGGTCACCGTGGCGACGGGCGTCAGGCGGCGGCGGTGCGACGGCGGTTCTCCGTACCTGCAGTTGGTGATCTTACAGGTGATATCAAACGGCTCCTCCAGGTTCACCGTGTCGGGGATTGTTTCCAGAGACAGCCGGATGTCTCCATACCCCGGAGCCTGGAAGACAGACCATAAGATGAGAGGGGGAGGGGCCACTGGGGGGGGCTCTCAGAACGACCTCCCACCATCCTCTGCAGCTGGCTGGTCTGCAGCCTCCCCCTCTCCCCCAGGTTGGTCTTCCACACGATGTCCAGCTTCCCGATGACCGTCACGCCCTTGATGACACCGGCCTTCTCCGCGTGCTCCGGCTTGGGCTTCAGGCAGTACAGGTACTGCCGCGTGTCCGTGGGCTGCAGGTACGACATCTTGCCAAACGTGGACTCCCTGGCGGCAGGAAGAGGAAGAAATGAGGAACACCAGAGACACCGAGTGGAGCGGGGGAGCGGTCATTTACCCGTCCTCTGCGCCCGCCACCGTGTTGAGCTCCGTCACGTTGTACATCACGGAGGGCTCCAGGGAGACCTTCTCCATGAACATGGGCGACGTGGTGATGTTCTGGATCTGGGCCTCCAGGAACACCTCGTCCGTCTGGATGCGCAGAGGGCAGAGGTCAGAGGGCAGAGGTCAGAGGGCAGAGGTCAGAGGGCAGAGGGCAGAGGTCAGAGGGCACGGCCTGGCTCGGTGTCGTCGCCCCCGAGCCGACCGAGCATCCACCGGCCGCCACCGAGCAGGTAGGGAGGGTGGGTGGGCCTTAAAGGGGAAGTATGCGTCGCTCCATGTCATTTAACGTCTGAGCTAATGTGAAGCTTCTGGGGTCCGAGTTTGACAAAACCAGTGGGCACCTAAGGGTGCCGTCACTTAAAGACCCACTGGAGGGGACGGACTCAGACAGCTGGAGCTTAAGAACAGGAGGCGCCACTTCCCCTGGAGGGACCTCCGTCCTTCAGGGGAGGCCACCACTCCACTCACAATGAAGTACTGGGTGTAGAAGTACTGGGTGTAGAAGTACTGGGTGTAGCAGTAGGGGTGTAGCAGTAGGGGTTGCACCATGACAGGCGAGTCTTAGCCACTCCCTCATGTTCAACTATAACACGTTTTATAAAGTATTGTCAAGGTCAACCCCCAACGCCACCTCTCACTGACGGTGACGTCACTGCTTTAAGAGACTCTGTCCTAGAGTATTTAAACTCAGTGCAACCTCTACTGTAGAAACACAGAAGCAGAGATTAGTCCATGCTGCGGTCATCATGACATCAGACCTCAGCCCCTGATCACAGAGCGCCACGAGGGGACGAGGTCACGCCATGCAAAGCTATTCACACCGCCTGGTGATGGTTAATCAATGTGTCGACCCAAAGGTCAACGATTGGAGGGAGAGAGAGAGAGAGAGAGAGAGAGAGAGGAGAGAGAGAGAGAGAGAGAGAGAGAGACAGAGAGACAGAGAGAGAGAGAGAGACCTTCATCCCAGGGAGTCAGAAGAAAACGACAATCAAAAGCGTTGTGCATATTCATTCAGTGCACACTCATGATTTGATGAGGAAGAGCAGACGCAATGCCCCCCCCCACTCCACAATTAAACGCCACAAACGTGGGTTAAAAGGTCGGCGTGTGAGTTAGCAAAGGAAGCGTGAGAAGAGAGCGGCTTCACGAGGAGGAGAGACACTCCCCATCGTCTACTGTGCACCTCCTCTCCAGCGCCCGAGAGAGAGAGAGAGAGAGAGAGAGAGAGAGAGGGAACATTTACCACAGTACTGAGGTCGCTCTGATGGAGAAAATAAAACAACAATGAGCAGTGGAGTCAGGCGCCGTGAGGCCACAGTGAACACAACAACAACAACTCGATGAAGAGGAGGAGGCCGCAGCCTGCTACCTCGAAGGAAACAATGCAGCGTGCTTATGACATCATCATCCTGTGATACGAGCTGATACTATCTATGGAAACACTACGAGATGAAGACGGGTAACCGACGATGACGAGGGGCGGACTCACCTCGGCGTTGTAGAACTTGGTCTTCACGTCCAGCGGCTTCAGCACCTGATGGAGGAGACACTGCAAACTGAAGGCCGCCGTTTTCTCCTGCTGAGCCTCCATCTCAAACAAGCTCTACGGCCCACAGCTGAGGGCTGGGGGGTAACCGTGGGCAACGCCCACAATCACAGCCGGGTGGCAATTGCTCCAGCGGGACGTGCGACATGTCTCACGTCCCGCCGCGCACGCCACGCCGCGCACGCCACGACACATCTCACCGCGCACGGCGCTCACCTGGAATTTGAAGAACTTCCGGAAGTAGAGCTTCTCCCCGTACTGCGTGGTGTAACTGACGGCACACACCAAGCTGGGGGGAGACGAGGAGCGTGAAGATCAGGAGGAGGGGGGGGGGGAGGAGGGGGAGGAGGAGGGGGGGCTCACATGTGAGTCCCGATCTCTTTGACCTCGTGGTGGATGACGTCGTCGATGCAGCTCTCCGGTTGAAGCTCGGCCATCGCGGAGTTGGAGGCCGACAGGTTGAGCCGCTGAGAGCTGGTCTGCAGGTCGGCCTGGGGCACAGGAGAGGAGAATTGTGGGTAAAAAATGGAGAGTGAAGCATGTAACAACTGATAGAAAGCTCTCTCTGCACCCCCCCACCTTGACGAGCACGTCCTTCACCACCTGGCTGCTGTCGTTGTGGACGCTGATGTAACTGGAGAACGTCTCGCCCAGGAAGATGTTCCTGGAGAGTTTTAAACAAGCCGTTGGCCCGGGGTCAATCCGCGGCGCCTCATTGCTCGATCCGCGGCGCCTCATTGGTCGATCCGCGGCGGCCAACTCACCCGAAGTTCTGCGGCAGCGTGAGCATCTCTCCCAGCATCAGCGCCTCGGCCCCCGTGATGGTGGAGGGGTCCTCCCGCATCAGCTGCTCGAACACGCCCCCTCAGAGAGAAACACCCAATGAGACTTCAGAACCATCATCAGACAACCACCTGAACCATCAACCACCTGAACCATCAACCAACTGAACCATCAACCAACTGAACCATCATCATCAACCAACTGAACCATCAACCACCAACTGAACCATCATCATCAACCAACTGAACCATTAACCAACTGAACCATCAACCAACTGAACCATCATCATCAACCAACTGAACCATCAACCACCAACTGAACCATCATCATCAACCAACTGAACCATCAACCACCAACTGAACCATCATCATCAACCAACTGAACCATCAACATCAACCAACTGCGTGTGAAGGATGAGCTTCATGCACTTCCAAAGGCCTGAACAAGGAAACCCAGTACAACACGGTTGTACACGGCTCCCTGGAGAATGAAGTCAAGTGGACTGACGTTCCCCGAGTTGTCCTGACGGTGTATAAAGAATAGAGTTCATTGACAGACCGTGTTTACATGCATTTGAATGTGAGTCGGACTGAACTCTAATGATCCGTTTGATGTCAACACCATTGTCCGACTGTGCGGTCCGACTACGATCCGACTGACACCCCTGGATAACTCAATCCGATCCGGTTGATAATCCGACTATCGCCGCATGTAACAGTGAAACGGATTAGGAACCAGACTTTGCGTTTTTGCATGCGCACGCAAGCGGAAATGGCCGTATCACCATGAGTTGTAATGCAACAGCGCCACCTATCATATCGGAGGTGACGTGCTGTCGGCCAATGATTCAAATTACTCACTGCCATGTATACTGGGATAAGAGCAGATCCCCCAAAAGATAGCATGGGGGGGGGCTAGCAAGAGAGCCTTCAGTTATCAAGCTCCTCCTCTTTTATGGAACCAGCACCACCTTCAGTCCTGGAGGCTCCGCCCCCTCATGGACACTGAAGACTTTCCTCTTTGACAGAGCTGGTAGTCAGGGCTGAGTCAGGGTCACCTGGTCCACAACTGGAGATGCTGCTAGAGGCTGAGAGGAGGGGGACGCTAGGACACACTGAGCTCCTCTCTCCTTATGGACGCTTAGGATACACTGAGCTCCTCTCTCCTCTCTCCTTATGGACGCTTAGGATACACTGAGCTCCTCTCTCCTTATGGACGCTAGGATACACCGAGCTCCTCTCTCCTTATGGACGCTTAGGATACACCGAGCTCCTCTCTCCTTATGGACGCTTAGGATACACTGAGCTTCTCTCTCCTTATGGACGCTTAGGATACACTGAGCTCCTCTCTCCTTATGGACGCTAGGATACACCGAGCTCCTCTCTCCTTATGGACGCTTAGGATACACTGAGCTCCTCTCTCCTCTCCTCTCCTCTCTCTTTATGGACGTTTAGGATACACTGAGCTCCTCTCTCCTTATGGACGCTTAGGATACACTGAGTCCTCTCTCCTCTCCTCTATCGTCTCATGGGGTCATGGGGTCATGTGACCCTCTGAGAGGCGTAGATCCTCTCTGCTGATGGAGCATCAGGTCTGGGTCCTGAGTTCCTGCTACCAGCTGCTGCCCTGTTGGGACTCCGCCCACAGTCGGGAATCCTCCTCTCCTCCTCCACCTAATGGAGGGTGGAGGTTGTTAGGTGGTAATAGTTTATTTTGATAACATCTGCAGAGGTTTATGTTTTAAATTGATACATATAGAAAGATATTATAATAGAAAATATTAGGGAGAATATTGACATTAATGTATTATGAAGCAAAAGGGTAATGTTTACTCTATGCAAATGTAAATGGCAAGAATTAATGTATGTTGATGAGAGTGACTGTGTTAGTGTTATAGATCGACGGAGCCGGTTGAAATCTGTGACGTGACTGACAATAACAAAGGACTTTTATTGTGAAGGTGACTTTAATGCAGACCATAATAGTCTGGACTTTTATTGTGAAAATACTTGACCCGAAATACTTGACCGGAAATGACGTTTTGAACAGAGTGACAAAACTTCTGGAAAAGGAGGGATTCTCAGGGGGGACAGGTAAGTGAAGGTGGTTGGAGCGCCTCGAGGAGAGCACAGCTTTGATTGTTTGTTTTACACTTCTTGCCATTAAATGTTAATAACTTAATACATGCGCGTCCGGAAGCCTGTTTTCCACCATCTGCGGAGTGCCCAGTTTCAGAACACCTTACAAGGTCTCCATGGTGGAATATGCCGACTATGAACTCTTCATCTTAACTGTAATCTGTCTTCTGGTCACATGACCTCTATGCCACCTGTCCACCTGGAGAGGCTCCTCATCATCTCTCCTCAAGGGGTCTGACCTTCACCCTGAAGGGTTGTGGGGAGTTGTTCCTGAACCATGTGAGGTCAGAGGTCAGGGTGTCTATGTACAGATTGTAAAGCCTCCGAGACACATTAGTAATGTGTGTAATTGGGCTCTACAAATAAACTGAATTGAAGAGACACAGAGACACTGAGACAAGAGACACTGAGGGGAGCCGGGCGGTGTTGCGCCCCCTAGTGGTGCGTGGCGGCGGTGAGCCGGCTAACTGCCATGACAACGCTGGTCTCTGCAGCTTCTCGAGCCACAGGTGTGAAGGCCGTCTCTCACCTGGCAGATCTCGGTCTTCACACGTCACGGGCATGTTGGTGAAGAGCGTCGGTTTGGTCAGCCGCATGACTGTGAAGCAGAGGGCAGAGGTCAGAGATCAGGACACACTGAAGGTCAGAGGTCAGGACACACTGAGGGTCAGAGGTCAGGACACACTGAGGTCAGAGGTCAGGACACACTGAGGGTCAGGACACACTGAGGGTCAGAGGTCAGGACACACTGAGGGTCAGAGGTCAGGACACACTGAGGGTCAGAGGTCAGGACACACTGAGGGTCAGAGGTCAGGACACACTAAGGGTCAGAGGTCAGGACACACTGAGGGTCAGAGGTCAGGACAAACTGAGGTCAGAGGTCAGGACACACTGAGGGTCAGGACACACTGAGGGTCAGAGGTCAGGACACACTGAGGGTCAGAGGTCAGGATACACTGAGGGTCAGGACACACTGAGGGTCAGAGGTCAGGACACACTGAGGGTCAGAGGTCAGGACACACTGAGGGTCAGAGGCTTAAGTTCCATGAACTAGACGCCTCCCCTCAGAGGCCCTTATAACTCACTAGTGATGTAATCATCATGGTTCGTGAAGCTCCCTCCACCCAGCGGGGCGAGGGAGCTTCACGCTCACCGAACCTATGGAACGGTCTGAGAGGAGGAGGAGGCACTGAGAGGAAGAGGAGGCTCTCCGAGAGGAGGAGGAGGCGCCGAAAAGAGGAGGGTTATCGTGGATGATTAGATGTTGGAAATGAGCCTGGAGTCAGCTCTCAATTACATGACAGGTGAGTGCACCTGATCCAGAAGCTCACTGGAAGACGCTCCGCGTCTTGACGTACGTACGTACGTGCGTGCGTGCGTGCGTGCGTAGCCGGATACCAGCTACCGACACAGACAGTTATGAAGCACTCTTACAGAAAAATAACAAATACATAACAACGGAACGGACTCTAATTCTGAAACGATATGCTAATGTGGCTAACAGGCTAGCTGTCTATATGGTATAGATATTACTGTAAAACACAATAACAGCGTCTTTGAATCTCTTTGGAGGTTGTGTGTTCACATGCTACGGTATGTTCACATTCACATGACATACAGTTCACATGCTACTATGTGTTCACATGCTACAGTATGTTCACATGTATGTTCACATGTTCACATGTCTACATGTGTCATGCTAGCATGTTCATAATGTAGCATGTGAACATAATGTAGCATGTGAACATAATGTAGCATGTGAACATAATGTAGCATGTGAACATAATGTAGCATGTGAACATAATGTAGCATGTGAACATAATGTAGCATGTGAACATACCGTAGCATGTGAACATAATGTAGCATGTGAACATACCGTAGCATGTGAACATAATGTAGCATGTGAACATACCGTAGCATGTGAACATACCGTAGCATGTGAACATACCGTAGCATGTGAACATAATGTAGCATGTGAACATACCGTAGCATGTGAACATAATGTAGCATGTGAACATAATGTAGCATGAAGCTCAAGCTGCCGCTGTCATTAGCAGCTAGACGCCTCAACACATGACAACACACGGACTGGAATCACAACTACGTCATCAGGTAATCCATCGCGAGGACATGAAGTACCTTTTAATGCCAGTAGGTGTTCCTGTTTCGCTTGATTTACTTCCATGTTGACAGGGAAAAGGTCTTTTTCGGGGCGATACTAGCTACTATGCTAGCTGCTTGTTGTCACCGGCTAGCTTTGTGAACTTTGACCCTACCGGAAACGTTTCTTCTTCTCTGTATTATCGGGCGCTCTTAAAGACGCTCTACTGCCCCCACAGCCTGGGGGTGTACTACCAGAGCAGAAAGACAGGCTACGTCCGATACAAACGGTCCATTAAAATTAACGGAAGTGACGTGCTCTTATTGTGAAAGGCTCTGGTAATCCCGCTGTGATGGCCGCGCCTTGCAGCCCTTTCACAGTAAAAGTCTGAATACTGTCTTATATTTTGAAATATCACTGTCTGTAATAGTAATGTTTTTTGTTGCCGGCACAAACAAAGGGACATAACTGTGTTTATTGCACATTGGTAGCTCTGATTATTAGTTAATAGATTCATACAAGTAATATAAGCTGTAATGGTGATTTTGTAAATATTTTATTTATTTTCCATCGAGTTAATGTGAAACATATTTTTCATTAATACACTATATCCTCATACGGATCATAGGAATAGTATTTGTTGTGGAGGTAATGACTACGGGATACAAATAAACAATACAAACGTATTGAATTAACTCAATTCATCGCTCATTATCTTCATTTACAATTACTTTACTTGAAATTTGAATGTGTACAAAATAAATAATACACAAACTAAAGATATCTGTAAAGCTACTGAGAAGCCGAAAGCGAGTGTTTACACAGTAGAGGGCATAAAATACCACATGCCCATCAAACGACACATCACGAGCCTCTAGCAACATGACCTCTGACCTCTGACCCGCTTTATGACAGACTGAGTCTCCACTCGGGTCCTGGCTGTAGTGACTTCATCCAGAGCCTCAGGACACCGACCGGCCCGTTGAGGCACCACAAGCAGTCCCACCAGGACCCCACAAGACCCCCACATGTGGCCCTGCAGCGCCAGAGCAAAGTGCTCCTGGACATTTCGGGGGGGTATAATGACTTGAAGGGGCGTTTTCATTTTGCAAATCCAGAACGCTGCTGTGTTTTTGTGTTGCAAGTTGTTGTTTTAAACAAAAAAACGTGTTTCATTTTTAAACATGAATGAATGCATACAAATAAACTGTTGATCTTTCTTTTAAAATACTTGTGGACTCTTGCGAAGTTTGGATGATGGCCATAAAGATGTTGTATCTGGGTCGGCCCAGTAAGACCTCAGTATTTCTAATATTCTGGGAGTTATATATAATATATAAGAGGTTTTTCATGACTTTCTATAACCACAGGGTGCAGACTGAATGTGTTCTTTGCAGCCGGAGATTATGAATATTCTCCCAGACTGCTGAATAAATGTAATTGTTATATCCCAAAATAATTTTGAGGTGGAGAAAACCTCAGCTGTACTTTAAAAAGTTTGAAAGTTTGTCTCTATCGATCGACCGAGAACTTCCCTTTGTGGAAGCTTTAGTGTGTGCAGCATTTAAAGGTTGGATACTAAAATCCTGCCTTGGATCAACTCTCTAAAACCAGTAGATAACTCTTCCTCTTTATTGATTATTGACTGTATATATCATATTTTAAAAACATTACTGTGAGTTTCCCCTGCGGGTTCTCCGTGTTTCTTCAGAAGCCTTCTCCGGTTATCTGAAGCCAAAGATACTACATGGGTGTGAAGTACGCTGCTCAGGTCGCTAAGAAGGGTCTATAGTCCACAGCGATGGGGAAATCTTCCTTTTTTGTGGATTATTGTGAACAAGCTTTTTGTCATTCGTGTCTTTTTTGTCATTCTTGTCTTTTTTGTCATTCTTGCAGCCAGTAGGGCTTCCAAATAGTCGAGGAGCGATATTACTGAAATCTTTAATAAAACTCAGACGGGCAGCCGTCGTCTCCAGGGCCCGACCGGATCTAAGGCCTCTTATTACGCCTGGAGCCTCCTGCAGGGAAATCTCTTGAGCCAGTAAGTCCATAGAGGGCATCGTTGTACATTAAGTCTGGTTCTATGTCTTTATTGGTAGAAAATATGAATCCACTTGAACTTAAATATTTATTACTAAAAAAACACAAGTAATACAAAATAAAATACAATGCAAAATAACAATACAAAAAAATAGATGAATATGAAATATTTAAAATTCAAATTGAAGCTTAAATTAAAATAAAATATTAAACATTTTAAATTACAAAAAAACATAAATAATACAAAACGAAATTTAAAATTAAAAAAAGATAGAAAATAAACTATATGAATACAACATATTTTTAATCGAAATTAAAATGAGAAAAAAAGGATAATAAATAAATACATTATACAAAATAAAACATAAAAAATATCTAGCACAAAATACATCGTCCACGGCAAAATCAGCAAATTCCTCGACTGTACAATATTCAATCTATCAAATTGCCGCGCTGATACCGTTAATCCGCTAGAGGGCAGCACCCGCAGAAACGCGGCCGATCCGCCCCCGAAGAGAAGAAGTTCACGCCGCCTCCAGCCCGCTGCCGCTCGTCTCTTACCCGACGGGAGCCGCTCGTCTACTACCCGACGGGAGAGGCCGCTCGTCTCCTACCCGACGGGAGCCGCTCGTCTCGTCTCCTACCCGACGAGAGCCGCTCATCTCGTCTCCTACCCGACAGACCGTTCTCCTGGAGAACGAGCCCGAGAGGAAGCGGCGTGTTGGAGAGCTCCGCCCGGACCAAGCGGCCCGAGCCACCCGCTAGTTGCTCGCCGAGAGGGGGTCCTCTTCTCTCGCTGCAGGAACATGAGCTTTCTCTTGTGAGTCGCGTTTCTTCCCGGCTCAGGCCGCGTAGTGTCGGGTTCATGTTGTCATGTCCGTTGGCTTTAACGCAGCTAAAGCTAGCGTAGCTAGCAAAGCAATTGGAAGGGATGCGACTACTTGCTGGACTCACTTGAATGTTTTACAGTGATATCTTGAAAAAAAAGTAAGGATAATTAACGTCGCGCATCGACATTAGATTATTGGTTCTTTGGTTGTATTATACTGACCCCAGATCAGAGGTTAACGGGGCTTGGTAGTCGCGGCTGGCCTGGGTATTTACTGGCGGGAACGCGTCGTTGAACCCGTTGATCAGATGGACAGCGAGCGGCCTCCGGTCACGTGATGCGTGTCTACCAAAACAACCCGAGAGGAGGACGTCACATGTCATACATGTCCTTACATGTCATGTGTAATGGGGGCCTCGTGTCCCCAGAGGGGGTGGTCCTGGTCCGGTCCTGGTCCGGTCCTGGTCCGGTTCTGGTCCCTCCCAGCGCAGCAGGAGCCCGGCTGCTTCAGTAGCTGTTTGTACTCGTATTAAAGATCCAGACTTGTCTCCTCACGCTCTGGTCTTCCTCCCAGTGGAAACCGCTCCTCCAGGACCTTCAAGCCCAAGAAGAACCTCCCGGAGGGCTCCCACCAGTACGAGCTGCTGAAGCACGCCGAGGCCACGCTGGGCAGCGGAGACCTGCGGCTGGCGGTCGCGCTGCCCGAGGGGGAGGACCTGAACGAGTGGGTGGCGGTCAACAGTAAGGCTCCTCCCCCTCCTGAGGGCACCTTGAGGCGCCGCCTCCTGGCAGACCACCTGCACCTTCTCCTCCACCTGCACCTCCACCTTCTCCTGCACCTTCTCCTCCACCTGCACCTTCTCCTCCACCTGCACCTCCACCTTCTCCTGCACCTGCACCTTCTCCTCCACCTGCACCTCCACCTTCTCCTCCACCTGCACCTTCTCCTCCACCTGCACCTCCACCTTCTCCTGCACCTGCACCTTCTCCTGCACCTGTGCCTCCACCTGCACCTCCACCTTCTCCACCTGCACCTCCACCTTCTCCTTCTCCTCCCCCTCCTGAGGGCACCTTGAGGCGCTGCCTCCTGGCAGACCACCTGCACCTTCTCCTACTCCTGCACCTCCACCTTCTCCTTCTCCTCCACCTGCGTGTCTCCTTCCCCTGCGTGTCTCCTTCCCCTGCGTGTCTCCTTTGTCCTGCGTGTCTCCTTCTTGTGTTTCTCTTCCAGCCGTGGATTTCTTCAACCAGATCAACATGCTGTACGGCACCGTCACCGACGTCTGCACCGAGGATAGCTGCTCCGTCATGTCTGCCGGGCCCAAGTGAGTCCACCGCCTGGGGGGGGGGACCACGTGGGACCACATGAGACCCCATGGGGTCCCATGTGGTCCCACGTGAGACCCCATGGGACCAGAGGCGTGACCCGTGTCGTGGTCTTCAGGTACGAGTACCACTGGGCGGACGGGACCAACATCAAGAAGCCCATCAAGTGCTCCGCCCCCCAGTACATCGACTACCTCATGACCTGGGTCCAGGACCAGCTGGATGACGAGACGCTGTTCCCCTCCAAGATCGGTAGGCCTCGCCCCAAGAGCCCACCGAACAACACAGATTCATTATCAGGAGGTGGAAAAGCAACAATTATTAAAGAACCACTATAGAAAAGCCTTTGTTCAGGCTGGACGAGCCACTGAGACGAGGAAGTCGAGTGAGGCGCGAGGCGCGAGCTCTAGACGGCTTTAGCGGCCGATCGAAGACGAGCAGAGGCTTATGTCAACGGGGGCGGAGCCTCTGCAGAGTTAGGGTGGCGGCCAACTCAAATACTTATCTGCTCCATCCATAGGAGGAGGCCCAATGGTTTATAACTGGTCGTCATTTTATTGAAAAAGGAGCCTCATTAAAAACTCCTCAGCACAGCTGAAATATATATTTGTGTTCCGACTAAAACCAACTTAAAAAGCAGTCGTCCAGCGTGAGGAGGCTCCTCCTCCTCCTCCTCCTTCTGAGTGATGGATGTTGCTCTGCAGCTCATTCTGTGCTACACTTCCCTTTTTAAAATCTTTTTAAAAAGACGTTTGCCATCTGAAAAAACCCACGTGGCTCCATTGATTCTTTTTTGTGGCCATTTTAAAACTGCAACTGTGTGCAGACGCCCCGTGCTCCTGCAGAGCGCCTCTAGTGGTCTGTTGGTCACAGCTCCCCCCCCCACAAGGTGTCCCCTTCAAGAGGAACTTCATGTCGGTGGCGAAGACCATCCTGAAGCGCCTGTTCCGCGTCTACGCTCACATCTACCACCAGCACTTTGACTCCGTGATGCAGCTGCAGGAGGAGGCCCACCTCAACACGTCCTTCAAGCACTTCATCTTCTTCGTTCAGGTACCCTCCTCCTCCTCGCTCTCTGGTTAGTGAAGTCTCTCCATAGTTAATGTGGTCATGACTATTCTCTGGTGTAGTGAAGTCTCTCCATAGTTAATGTGGTCATGACTATTCTCTGGTTAGTGAAGTCTCTCCATAGTGTGTAGAGGCCCATCTCCATGTTCTAGTGGTGCATTGTGTTATCGCCTTAGAAGACTAGAACACCCTTTAAATCCTTTTGATGTGAGCGCAGCTGAAAACAGTTATGCTGCTGAGAGAAGCTATAAAACTGGCCTTTGTTTGTTAGATTTTATATTCACATTTTATAAATAAAAGTGAGTTTTCATGGAAAACACAAAATTGTCTGCGTGAGCCCAAACTTTTGACCTGTCGTGTACATTTTGAATGTTGATTTTTATTGTTGTGATGACCCCCCCCTCAGGAGTTCAACCTCATCGACAGGAAAGAGCTCGTCCCCCTTCAGGAGCTGATCGACAAGCTGACGACCAAGGACACCAGATAAGCGGCAACGGCATCCTTTTATTTTTTTATTATTGGTCTTATTTTTTGGGGTACACAGACACCCGGCCCTGGCTGCATGGACGCAGCACACACTGTTTCCATTGGGGGGATGCGTCTACCAGGGAAGAAGAAGAAAGGCTCCATGGGGCGCCATCAGGGACCACACACTCCATGGAGCCACAGATTAACAGATTCTCTCGTTTTCTATTCCACTTCACGGATTCTTCTTCATTGAGATTCCTATTTCTAACTCGCCTGCAGGGACGGAGAAGAGAAGAGAAGCAAGTTTATTTCTTCATTGTTCGACATCTTGTTGCTCTTCACATCTGACAGAACAGAATACTCCTAAGTGCCTGGCATGGCTCCTCGTCGCCCTCTATCTCCAGCTGGAAGCCGATGAAGGCCGTAACCCACTGACGGCAGACTCCTCCTCCTCTCCCACGCTGCTCTGATTCCTGCTGAACGCTTTCACACCGGCTGTACATTTTGGGTGTTTTTATTAAAAGTTAGAAAGTGGCTAAACGAATATGTGGAAGGACGTGAGGCTGGAGTCGCGTCGCAGCAGGATTACAAAGCTGCTGCTCCTCCTCCTCCTCCTCCTCCTCCTCAAAGTGACAAGGAAAAGTCTTCAAGGGATCTGAAACCTTTTTAATGTGTAAATAAATGTCCTCTAATGGAAGCAGAGACCTGTGTTTATTAAAGTTGAAACCTCCAGTTTAAAATAAGACTACAATATATTTATATATATATATATATATATAGGAGTAATAATTCCCATGTTCTCTCACTGGCCGTGAAGCACTTTGACCCCTGACCTCTTCTGCCTGAATGTTTATTCTGTGTATCATGTGACTGATCAGAGCTTATTCCCCTCCATCATATTTCCACAAAAATGAATGTTGAATTGCTAAATGTCTTTTTTTGATGTGTATTGTTGTTTTGATGGTCTGGAGTGTAGTTTACCTGCGATGCGACACTCGACCGGTTCCTTCAACACAATAGTCTTTTTAGGATCGGTGAAAGGACCCTGTTCTATATCTTTGTACGTTTAATGCTCAATGCACACATGTAAATACTGAGGGCGACGGTCTGCAGCGAGCAAGGAGTGGTAGCTTTTGGTTTAAAGAATGCTTCAAGTCTTTTTAGAGGCTCCTCCCCCTTTATTTAGATATAAAACAAATGTTTGTTTTTATTGTGGAGTATCTTTTTCCACGGCCTTTATTGAACTATTCTGAATGTTTACTGCTCACCAGATAAGACAAAATGTACTAAAAGTCCAACGCGTTGACGACAGTTGGCTCCTCCCCCTTCTGAGATAGTGGAGGGCGTGTTTGTCCAGACTGGCTCCTACATATCGGGTTTCACTGCTACTGAATGGATTCATGCTGTTTACAAGGAAATAAAGGTGGTCTCGACTCTGAATGAATTGTACATGTACTGGACACAAGAAAGAAATACTAGTTCACAGGTCAATAATGTGCTTTTTACTCCACTAAATGTCTTGCTTCACAGCTTGATTAGTCCATAGAGGGAGATTCATTGTTATGGATTAAAACCATCTAACAACTACAAGAGATCATCAACATAAGGATAATGAATACTGTGACCTCTTGTTGCTCATCTTGTGCCTTTATTGAAGATAAATTTACTTTAGTTGTGGTACAGTGTATATTATTTATTATTTAATTTCCTCCAATGTTAAGGGTACTTGAGCACAATATTTCAATTTCATATTTCTTTATAAACTTTCATTCCTACAAATGTCAGAGCTTAACATTTAATTAACCGTAATAACAGTAAAGTTACTTTTGGCTCTTCCAATATACTTTTACTTACTCTTATATTACATTAAATGTAACATTCTTTGTCCTTCTTCCGGGGTCACGTGCCTGGAAGCAGCTGCTTCGTGGGCGGAGCCTCAGCTGTCGAGAGCCCGCCCCGCCCCCTTTCTGACATCAGTTCCCGCCACAACTTTAAACAACAAGGAGACTTTCCCGCTGCAGCGCGTGCATCAAGGACGTCTCTTCTCCATGTCTCTGGACCCCAAGAGGCCGCGCGCCGCCCCGGCGGAGAGCAAGATACGACGGGTCTCCGTCGAGGGGAACATCGGTGAGTGGCCGAGCCGCCCCAATGTGGCGGAGAGCCGCCCCAATGTGGCGGAGAGCGCCCCAATGTGGCGTCCCGGAGGCCGAGCCGCCCCAATGTGGCGGAGAGCCGCCCCAATGTGGCGGAGAGCCGCCCCAATGTGGCGGAGAGCCGCCCCAATGTGGCGGAGAGCCGCCCCAATGTGGCGGAGAGCCGCCCCAATGTGGCGTCCCGGAGGCCGAGCCGCCCCAATGTATTGGTCGAGCGCGCGCTCGACGTGTTCCATGTGTTTGTTGTTCTACTGCCAATGCCGCTTTGACACTTCGGGGTTGTTGCCCCTTTGTGTGGCGTCAGCGGAGGCCACGTTCATGCCTGTTGGCCAGCAATGTGGCGTCGGAGGCCGAGCCGCCAGGTGGTGCAACGTCCAGACGCGCGCTCGACGTGTTCCATGTGTGTTTGTTGTGTGTGTGTGTGTGTGACACTTCCGTGTGTTGTTGTGTGTGTGTTTTCCTTTGTGTGTGTGCGTGTGTGTGTGTGTGTCCACGTTCATGTGTGCTGTTGTGTGTGTGTGTGTGCTGGGAGGTGGTGTGTGTGCCCATCGCCGTGTGTGTGCAACGTGTGTGTGTGTGTGTGTGTGTGTGTGTGTGTGTGTGTGTGTGTGTGTGTGTGTGTGTGTGTGTGTGTGTGTGTGTGTGTGTGTGTGTGTGTGTGTGTGTGTGTGTGTGTGTGTGTGTGTGTGTGTGTGTGTGTTCCATACAACTACTTTTTTTTTTTAAAGTGTGCAAAGTTAAAGCCAAGTAGACACTTTTTATTTAGTGACGTTTTCTTAGTGCATTGTGTTAGAACTGGACTGTCCAGTGTTTATTAATGAAGTAACTTGTGTGCAATAAGCCCCGCCCCCAGCCAGCGTGTAAAGGTAGGTTCACGTGGCTGCGTCTGGTTGACATGTTGAGTCAATGCAAAGCTGCGACGCGGTTTTTTTTCCTGCGTGCAGCGCGTCGGGCGCCACAGAGCAGCACGGACAGAGCGGATGTCTCGGGGCGAAACGAGTGAACAGAGCGAACCAACGCAGCTTCTCGACGCGCGAGTTGAAATTTTCCAACTCGAGCGGCAGAAACGCGTGAGTCATAGTGGCACAGGGCGACTCACAGGGCGACTCACAGGGCGACGAGTGAAGACGCAACATCTCAGTCTGGTTAAGGAAAAGATTCCTATGGCTGAAGAAGTGGGCGCGATAAGCCACGCCCCCGCTGCGTCGCCTTTTTTCGACGCGCGTCAGAATCCTGCGTCAGGCGCGTCGAGAATTTTTTCGACGCGTCCGGTGTGAACGCACCATGAGGCTCTCTACCCGCGTGCAGGAGCTGACCACGTCTCAGAAGAGCGGCGGCAACGTGCTGCAGATGATGTACCGGCAGCCGCAGCGCTGGGCCTTCACCTTCCAGAGCTACGCCTGCGTCAGCCGGCTGCGCGCGCAGATGAGCTCGGCCAATGGGAGGCTCCGAGAGCAGCAGGACCCCGTGCAGTTCTACGAGAGGTCCATCTACAGCGACCGGTACAGCCCCGTTACGTCAAGGAACATGTTCTGTTACGTCAAGGAACAAGTTACGTCCATGTCCTTAATGTCCATGTCCTCCCTGTCCTCTCAGGTACGTCTTTGCAGCCAACCTGTATGAGACGGAGTGCCTGGATGAGACGGAGTGGTCCATCTACCAGGACGTCCACGGCTGGCTGCACACCCAGTTCGGGACGCAGCTGCAGCTGGACGCCATCATCTACCTGCGCGCCTCGCCCCAGGTGGGCCGCTCTCTCGCCGCGTCGCTCGCCCAGAGTCCCATCGAGCCAACGGCGTTCTAACGGCGTTCCTCTCCTTCTGCCAGATGTGTCTGCAGCGGCTGCACCTGAGGGGCCGGCAGGAGGAGCAGGACGTCCCTCTGGAGTACCTGGAGAAGCTCCACTTCAAGCACGAGAGCTGGCTGCAGCACGGGACCATGAGGTGGGCCGAGGAGGAAGTAGCCCCGAGGCAGACAGGAAGTAGCCCCGAGGCATACAGGAAGTAGCCCCGAGGCAGACAGGAAGTAGCCCTGAGGCATACAGGAAGTAGCCCCAAGACAGACAGGAAGTAGCCCCGAGGCAGAAGTAGCCCCAAGGAGGAAGTAGCTCTGCGTTGCCGGCGCCTCTGACCCTCCTCTTCCTCAGGATGGAGTTTGAGTACCTGAAGGACGTTCCGGTCTTGACCATCGAGGCCGACGAAGACTTCCAGGGGAACGAGAGCAGGAGCGCCGACATGATGGCGAAGGCGAGTCGTCGTCGTCGTCTTCTTCTTCTTCTTCTTCTTCAAAGAAGAAAAAATATTATTATAGATAATTATTTATAATAGAAAATAAATATGTATACTTTACTCGCATAATAAATATAAGTCGAGCTACATTTATATATGAGAACAAAGGAAATGTAACTTTATTGGTATTGTAAATGTTCAGGTGTTTACTTTGAAACTGTTGCACACTCAGCTGATGCTACCTGTGTACCTGTGTACCTGTAATGCGTTCTGAAGATGTGACCCCATGACCTCTGAGGCGTCTCCTGTTGCAGCAACGCGTTCAGAAAGAAACGGCAGCAGCTCGAGAACTTTAGAACAGAGTCAGGGGGAGAGACGTGCAGACGGAGACGTGCAGATGTGGAGACGTAGACGTGGAGACGTAGACGTGGAGACGGAGACGTGCAGACACGTAGACGTGCAGACGTGGAGACGTAGACGTGCAGACGGAGACGTGCAGACGTGGAGACGTAGACGTGCAGACGTAGACGTGGAGACGTGCAGACGTGGAGACGTAGACGTGCAGACGTAGACGTGGAGACGTAGACGTGCAGACGTGGAGACGTAGACGTGCAGACGTGGAGACGTGGAGACGTGGAGACGTGGAGACGTGGAGACGTAGACGTGGAGACGTGCAGAGGCGTGGACGGAGCGTGGAGCGGCAGGACGTGGAGACGAGGACGTGGAGACGTGGAGACGTGAGACGGGAGACGTGGACGTGACGTGGAGACGAGCGGAGACGTGGAGACGTGGAGACGAGACGTGAGGCGGGAGACGTGAGCGTGGGAGCGGAGACGTGAGACGGGAGACGTGAGACGTGGAGACGTGAGCGTGAGACGTGAGCGAGACGAGCGTGGAGACGTGGAGACGGCGTGGGACGTAGACGTGGAGACGAGACGCGTGGACGGAGACGTGGAGACGTGAGACGGCGGAGACGTGGGCGTGGAGACGTAGACGTGGAGACGTGCGGGACGTGCGTGCAGCGGAGACGTGGGCGTGCAGGCGAGGACGTGACGGACGGGACGAGACGGAGACGAGACGGAGACGTGCAGACGGAGCGTGGAGACGTGGGCGTGAGGCAGACGGAGACGGAGCGTGCAGACGCGTGGAGACGAGACGTGAGACGGAGAGGCGAGCGACGGAGACGTGCAGACGCACACAGGGCTCTGGTCTCTCCTCTAGTCCCAGGTGTGTCCTCCACCCGGCTTCCTGAACGTGTTTTTCCGGTTGTAAATGGAGAAGGAAGCTGACTGCTGCTTCTGTTTCAGGTGAAGGAGTTCTTGAGTACGTTGTGAACCAGCAGGAGGAGGAGCAGGAGGAGGAGCAGGAGGAGCAGGAGTGTACATTTTTATAACCATAACTTGTTTATTCTTGTATTGAGTCCCAGATGATCTGATGATTCTTTTAACAAACATTAACTTGTGTATTTATGATTGTTTTTTATCGCGTGTCTGTCGGGATGACAATAAACTTTAAATGCTCAATTCATTTTTCTTGGTTTTCTAAATATGACCCAAAGAGTACGTGAAGTTGAACTCTTCCACCAGATGTCAGCCAACAGGCCACACCTTTACCTGGGCTGCTGGAGGGCTCTATATATATATATATATATATATATATATATATATATATATATATATATATATATATATATAATTGCTGTGTGTTTATTAAATCCCCTTGACTGTAAAAGAAACATTAACCAGAACTGACAGTTGAATCATATTTATATATTTTCAAAGTAGAACTAATCCCATGAAATCCATTTAAAGTCCCAAAAAGTGCTTCGAACGTCACTCAGATCTACTTATTATCTGGAGATTACGTCATGATGCAGTGACTCTCGGACACGCCCCCCCCCCCCCCCCCTGCGCGTCACCAGGAGGCGGGATGGCGCTTTAAATATGGACTCGGACACGCAGCGCGCTCTGAGTCTCCACGCGCCCACAGACGGACTGACCCACTTGGAGAGGACACCTGAACCCGAACCCGACCCGAACCCGGACCCGGACCCGACCCGGACCCGGCAGGAGGAGCGCCGAGGAGCCGCCGCGACCTGTTGCTCTTTAGTTCCGGTTCTCTCTCTTCAGACTTCTAGTATCACATTTATCATATCTGTGATCACGTGACCGGCGGAAGAGCCGCAGCCCGCCAACAAGGCGCCATGAGCGGCGACAAGAAGTGAGTGTGTCCGCCTCTTTGTCCCGTTCCCGGTGGGGGGGGGGGATCGGGTGTCACGTGACTGGTTAACCGGCCAACGGGACCGGTGCTGCCCGGCGGCGGTGGACCACCGTGCGTAAACCGTTCCGTGGCTCGTGTGCGTCGTTGGCCACAGCTGCCGGAAGTGTGTGTGTGTGTGTGTGTGTGTGTGTGTGTGTGTGTGTGTGTGTGTGTGTGTGTGTGTGTGTGTGTGTGTGTGTGTGTGTGTGTGTGTGTGTGTGTGTGTGTGTGTGTGTGTGTGTGTGTGTGTGTGTGTGTGTGTGTGTGTGTGTGTGTGTGTGTGTGTGTGTGTGTGTGTGTGTGTGTGTGAGAGAAGATCCGCCGGATCCATGTGGATCAGCCCGGTGGCCGTGAACTCGTCCTAATCCATTTGTCCAGAGAGAGAGAGACTTCCGTCATGACCCCACGTGACCCCACATGACCCCCACATGACCCCACATGACCCCCACGTGACCCCCACATGACCCCCACATGACCCCACATGACCCCCACGTGACCCCCACATGACCCCCACATGACCCCACGTGCCCCTACATGACCCCATGACCCCACATGACCCCCACATGACCCCACATGACCCCCACATGACCCCACATGACCCCACCCCACATGACCCCACGTGACCCCACATGACCCCACGTGACCCCACATGACCCCCACGTGACCCCACATGACCCCCACATGACCCCACATGACCCCCCATGACCCCCACATGACCCCCACGTGCCCCCACATGACCCCCACATGACCCCACATGACCCCCACGTGACCCCCACATGACCCCCACATGACCCCACGACCCCACATGACCCCACATGACCCCCACGTGACCCCACATGACCCCACATGACCCCACATGACCCCACGTGACCCCACATGACCCCACATGACCCCACATGTTCCCCACATGATCCCCACATGACCCCACATGACCCCACGTGCCCCCTCATGACCCCCACATGACCCCACATGACCCCACATGCCCCCACATGACCCCCACGTGACCCCACATGACCCCACATGACC
>CM070090.1:19447167-19474667 GCA_036178185.1 Liparis tanakae | reverse complement strand
AGACCAGTACAGAGAGAAGTCCTTTATCTGCTGCCATTAAGAGGTCATTCGTAATCTTCACAAGTGCTGTCTCTGTGCTGTGGTGTTTTCTAAATCCTGACTGAAACTCTTCAAATAAACTATTCTGATGTAGAAAGTCACACAACTGATTTGCGACCACTTTCTCAAGGATCTTAGAGAGGAAGGGGAGGTTAGAGATCGGTCTGTAGTTAGCCAAAACCTCTGGATCCAGAGTGGGCTTCTTCAGGAGAGGTTTAATTACAGCTACTTTGAAGGAATGTGGTACGTGGCCTGTTAACAAAGACACATTAATAATATCCAAAAGAGAGCTGCCAATTAAAGGCAAAACATCTTTAAGCAGCCTAGTCGGGATAGGGTCCAAGAGACAGGTAGACGTGTTAGAAGTAGAAACCATTAAAGATAATTGGTCACGGTTGATGGGAGAAAAGCCATCTAAATATATACCAGGACATACAGGGGTTTCCAAAGCCATTCCACTTGAGGACAGATTGGCACTGGTTAAGGGCAAGAGATTATTAATCTTGTCCCTAATAGTTAAAATCTTCTCATTGAAGAAGTTCATAAAGTCATTACTACTGAGGTCTATAGGAATACTGGGCTCCACAGAGCTGTGACTCTCTGTCAGCCTGGCTACAGTGCTAAAGAGAAACCTGGGGTTGTTCTTATTCTTCTCTATTACTGATGAGTAATATTCTGCTCTGGCATTGCGGAGGGCCTTCTTATAAGTTTTAAGACTATCTCGCCAAACTAAGCGGGAGACTAGAGACCAGAGAGACTAGAGACCAGAGAGACTAGAGACCAGAGAGACTAGAGACCAGAGAGACTAGAGACCAGAGAGACTAGAGACCAGAGAGACTAGAGAGACTAGAGACCAGAGAGACTAGAGAGACTAGAGAGACTAGAGACCAGAGAGACTAGAGACCAGAGAGACCAGAGAGACTAGAGACCAGAGAGACCAGAGAGACTAGAGACCAGAGAGACCAGAGAGACTAGAGAGACCAGAGAGACTAGAGACCAGAGAGACTAGAGACTAGAGACTAGAGACCAGAGACTAGAGAGACTAGAGACCAGAGAGACTAGAGACCAGAGAGACCAGAGAGACTAGAGACCAGAGAGACTAGAGACTAGAGACCAGAGAGACTAGAGACCAGAGAGGACTAGAGAGACTAGAGACCAGAGAGACTAGAGACCAGAGAGACTAGAGACCAGAGAGACTAGAGAGACTAGAGAGACTAGAGACCAGAGAGACTAGAGACCAGAGAGACTAGAGACCAGAGAGACTAGTGAGACTAGAGAGACTAGAGACCAGAGAGACTAGAGACCAGAGAGACTAGAGACCAGAGAGACTAGAGACCAGAGAGACTAGAGAGACTAGAGACCAGAGAGACTAGAGACCAGAGAGACTAGAGACCAGAGAGACTAGAGACCAGAGAGACTAGAGACCAGAGAGACTAGAGACCAGAGAGACTAGAGACCAGAGAGACTAGAGAGACTAGAGAGACTAGAGACCAGAGACTGAGAGACTAGAGAGACTAGAGACCAGAGAGACTAGAGACCAGAGAGACTAGAGAGACTAGAGAGACTAGAGACCAGAGAGACTAGAGACCAGAGAGACTAGAGAGACTAGAGAGACTAGAGACCAGAGAGACTAGAGACCAGAGAGACCAGAGAGACTAGAGACCAGAGAGACCAGAGAGACTAGAGACCAGAGAGACTAGAGACCAGAGAGACCAGAGAGACTAGAGACCAGAGAGACTAGAGACTAGAGAGACTAGAGACCAGAGAGACTAGAGACCAGAGAGACTAGGAGACCAGAGGACCAGAGACTAGAGACCAGAGAGACTAGAGACTGAGACCAGAGAGACCAGAGAGACTAGAGACCAGAGAGACTAGAGACTAGAGACCAGAGAGACTAGAGACCAGAGAGACCAGAGAGACTAGAGACCAGAGAGACTAGAGACTAGAGAGACTAGAGACCAGAGAGACTAGAGACCAGAGAGACTAGAGACTAGAGAGACTAGAGACCAGAGAGACTAGAGACCAGAGAGACTAGAGACCAGAGAGACCAGAGAGACTAGAGACCAGAGAGACTAGAGAGACTAGAGACCAGAGAGACTAGAGACCAGAGAGACTAGTGAGACTAGAGAGACTAGAGACTAGAGAGACTAGAGACTAGAGACCAGAGAGACTAGAGACCAGAGAGACTAGAGACTAGAGAGACTAGAGACCAGAGAGACTAGAGACTAGAGAGACTAGAGAGACTAGAGACCAGAGAGACTAGAGACCAGAGAGACCAGAGAGACTAGAGACCAGAGAGACTAGAGACTAGAGAGACTAGAGACTAGAGACCAGAGAGACTAGAGACCAGGAGACCAGGACTGAGACTAGAGACTAGAGACTAGAGACCAGAGAGACTAGAGAGACTAGAGACCAGAGAGACTAGAGACCAGAGAGACTAGAGACCAGAGACTAGAGACTAGAGACCAGAGAGACTAGAGACCAGAGAGACTAGAGACAGAGAGACTAGAGACCAGAGAGACTAGAGACCAGAGAGACTAGAGACTAGAGAGACTAGAGACTAGAGACCAGAGAGACTAGAGACCAGAGAGACTAGAGACCAGAGAGACTAGAGACTAGAGAGACTAGAGACCAGAGAGACTAGAGACCAGAGAGACTAGAGACCAGAGAGACTAGAGACAGAGACAGAGAGACTAGAGACCAGAGACTAGAGAGACTAGAGACCAGAGAGACTAGAAACCAGAGAGAGACTAGAGACCAGAGAGACTAGAGACTAGAGACCAGAGAGACTAGAGACCAGAGAGACTAGAGACCAGAGAGACTAGAGACCAGAGAGACTAGAGACCAGAGAGACTAGAGAGACTAGAGAGACTAGAGACCAGAGAGACTAGAGACCAGAGAGACCAGAGAGACTAGAGACCAGAGAGACCAGAGAGACTAGAGACCAGAGAGACTAGAGAGACTAGAGACCAGAGAGACTAGAGACCAGAGAGACTAGAGACCAGAGAGACTAGAGAGACTAGAGACCAGAGAGACTAGAGACCAGAGAGACTAGAGACTAGAGACTAGAGACCAGAGAGACTAGAGACCAGAGAGACTAGAGACCAGAGAGAGACTAGAGACTAGAGAGACTAGAGACCAGAGAGACTAGAGAGACTAGAGAGACTAGAGACCAGAGAGACTAGAGACCAGAGAGACTAGAGACCAGAGAGACTAGAGACTAGAGACAGAGACTAGGAGACTGGAGACTAGAGACCAGAGAGACTGAGACCAGAGAGACTAGAGACCAGAGAGACTAGAGACGAGACTGAGAGACTAGAGACCAGAGAGACTAGAGACCAGAGAGACTAGAGACTAGAGACTAGAGGACTGAGACCAGAGAGACAGAGAGACTAGAGACCAGAGAGACTAGGACTGAGACCAGAGAGACTAGAGACCAGAGAGACTAGAGAGACTAGAGACAGAGACAGAGACTAGGACTGAGACCTAGAGACCAGAGAGACCAGAGAGGACTAGAGACCAGAGAGAGACTGAGACCAGAGAGACTAGAGACCAGGAGACTGAGACCAGAGACTAGTGAGACTAGAGAGACTAGAGACTAGAGAGACTAGAGACTAGAGACCAGAGAGACTAGAGACCAGAGAGACTAGAGACCAGAGAGACTAGAGAGACAAGAGAGACTAGAGACCAGAGAGACTAGAGACCAGAGAGACTAGAGAGAGAAAAGACCAGAGACCAGAGACCAGAGAGACTAGAGACTAGAGAGACTAGAGACCAGAGAGACTAGAAACCAGAGACTAGAGACCAGAGAGACTAGAGACTAGAGAGACTAGAGACTAGAGACCAGACCAGAGAGACTAGAGACCAGAGACCAGAGACCAGAGACTAGAGACTAGAGACCAGAGAGACTAGAGACTAGAGACCAGAGACCAGAGAGACTAGAGACTAGAGAGACTAGAGACCAGAGAGACTAGACCAGAGACCAGAGAGACTAGAGACCAGAGAGACTAGAGAGACTAGAGACCAGAGAGACCAGAGACTGAGACCAGAGAGACTAGAGACCAGAGAGAGCAGAGACCAGAGACCAGGAGAGACCAGAGAGACTAGGAGACTAGAGAGACTAGAGACCAGAGACCAGAGAGACTAGAGACTAGAGAGACTAGAGACCAGAGAGACTAGAAACCAGAGACCAGAGAGACTAGAGACCAGAGACCAGATTGTAGAGCTGTGTCTCCAGGAGGTCTCTGTAGACCCGGGTCACAGGTGTGATGGGGGGGGGGTCTAAGCCTCTCAAAGCTCCCTCTCTCTCTCTCTCTCTCTCTCTCTCTCACTCCCCCTCTCTCTCTCTCTCTCTCTCTCCCTCCCCCTCTCTCTCTCTCTCCCTCTCTCTCTCTCTCTCTCTCCGGTGGGAAATGAAAAGAGTGTAAATCTTAATCTGGTTGGAAGCCGTTTGCAAAGCGTACAATTATCACCTGGACCACCTGGGGGGGGGGGGGGGGGGGGGGCACATACCTGGGGAAGGTAAACAAACATCCAGACTAGTCTAGTGGCTCTGGTCATGAGAACACAGGAAAGGGTGTGTGTGTGTGTATACACACGTGTATATATATATATATATATATATATATATATATATATATATATATATATATACACAAGCTGGATGGACGTACAGAAGAGCGTGCGCCTCCTCTTCTCCTCTTCTCTTCTCGCAGAGGGGGGGGCGAGGGGCGGCTTCTGTTTCCACCTATGGGACGCGGAGGTCAGGAGGTCTTTGAGGTCTTTGAGGTCAGGGGGTCAGGAGGTCTTTGAGGTCAGGAGGTCGGGGTGTGACCCCCCCCCCCCCTGTCTCCTCCTGTGCAACATGCACACGTCTAGACCTCCGCTTGTTGGATTTGTTTCTGTTTGTTTTCCCTCCATCTCAATCCTCATAAACCTGTAGACCCACAACACAGACCCACAACACAGACGCACAACACAGACGCACAACACAGACGCACAACACAGACGCACAACACAGACACTAAATGCGGGGCTACTTGTAGTTCCGAGAGTCTTAGAATGTAAAATGGGAGCCAGAGCCTTTAGTTATCAAGCTCCTCTTTTATGGAACCAGCTCCACCTTCAGTCCTGGAGGCAGACACAGTCACCACCTTCAAGAGTAGACTGAAGACTTTCCTCTTTGACAGAGCTGATAGTCAGGGCTGAGTCAGGTTCACCTGGTCCACACCTGGAGATGCTGCTAGAGGCTGATAGCTGCTGGGGACCTTTAGGATGCACTGAGCACCTCTCTCCTCTTCTCTTTCTCCTATGGATGAATCTTCATCTCTCCATCACACATGACTAACTCTGCTTTCTCCCCGGAGTCCTTCTGACTTCACGTCTCATGGGGTCATGTGACCCTCTGAGACGGCATAGATCCATCTGCTGATGGACCATCCATGGTTGGGTCCTGAGGCCCTAACACCAGCTGTGCCACTGCCCTGTTGAGACTCCGCCCACTCCTCCACTCGGGAGGTCTCCAAACTCTCCATCGTGGAATATGCCTAAATATGAACTATTGATAAACTCTGTCAGATTCCTTGAATGTATTTTAACTCTAAATATGTCGTTCTGTACACATTACATCTATTGCATCTGTCCATCCTGGAGAGGGATCCTCCTCTGTTCTCTCCTGAAGGGTTCTTCCCTTTTTCCCCCTGAAGGGTTATTTGGGAGTTTTTCCTGGTCCGATGTGAGGTTTTGGGTCAGGGATGTCTATGTGTACAGATTGTAAAGCACTCTGAGACAAATTTGTAATTTGTGAAACTGGGCTATACAAATAAACTGAATTGAATTGAATTAGACGCACAACACAGACGCACAACACAGACCCCGCCCCCCCCGCCCCCCGGTTGCGTAACGTTCTCCTGGAGTCGCTTTGTTTTCACATTTTTCTCACAAGGAAGTAGAAAAGAAAAATACTTCCTGTTCCCTGCTGTCGCCTGCAGGCGTGTGACATGAGGTGCTCGCTTCCTGTACAGCAGGGGTCCCCAAACACCGGTCCGCGGCCTGGTACCGGTCCGCGGCTCAGTTGGTACCGGGCCGCAGGAAAAAAAACAGAATGAAAAAAAAGTTGTAATTTTTTTTTTTTTTATCAGTCGGGAAAATATTTTATTTTGAAAAAGGACCGGATACAGCCGTGTGTACGTCTGAGCTGCGTTCAGGAGTCGGACCGGTCCGTGGCTCAAAGAATGTTGGAGACCACTGCTGTACAGGACTGTCTCAGAAAATTAGAATATTGTGATAAAGTTCTTTATTTTCTGTAATGCAATTAAATAAACTAAAAGGTCATGCATTCTGGATTCATTACAAATCAACTGAAACATTGCAAGCCTTTTATTCTTTTAATATTGCTGATTATGGCTCACAGCTTAAGAAAAGTCAAACTCTAAACATTAGAATATCATGATAAAGTATTCTCTAGGGTATTCAACTCATCACTTGAATGTCTCATGAACTGGAAACACCTGCGAGGGGAAAAGAAGCAGCGGACAGTTCAGAGGGTCCAAAGTCCTCTTTCCAGACCAAAGCAAGTGTTGAGTTTCATCTGGAAGTCAAGGCCCAGAGTCTGGAGAAAGGCTGGAGAGGAGCAACATCCCAGTGGATCAAATCCAGTGGGAAGCTCCCAGTCAGTGATGGTTTGGGAGCCATGCCAGCTGCTGGTGTTGGTCCACTGGGTTTCATCCAGTCCAGAGTCAATGCAGCTGTGGACCAAGAGACTTTAGAGTCTGCTGAAAAGCTCCATGGAGATGAGCATTTCATTTCCCAGCATGATCTGGCACCTGCCCAGTGTCAGAACCAGCAGTAACTGGTGTCCTGACCATGGCATTACTGGCCTCCATTGGCCTGAACCCCAGAGAGAATGTGTGGGGTGTTGTGAAGAGGAAGCTGAAAGACACCAGACCAACAATGCAGATGAGCTAAAGGCGCTAGTGAAGCCTCCTGGGCATCCATAACACCTCAGCAATGCCACAGGCGGATTGCCTCCATGCCACGCCGCATTGATGCAGTAATCCGTGCTAAAGGATTCCCAACAAGTCCTGAGTGCGTTAATGGACATTTACAATGTTTGATTTAGTTTTGCTGTTATTAATCTTTATTTTACTTGGTCTGAGGAAATATTCTAATATTTAGAGATAGGATATTTGAGTTTTCTTAAGCTGTGAGCCATAATCAGCAATATTAAAAGAATAAAAGGCTAGCAATATTTCAGTTGATTTGTAATGAATCCAGAATGCATGACATACAGAAAATAAAGAACTTTATCACAATATTCTAATTTTCTGAGACAGTCCTGTACATCTAAAACCCTCCGATGCTTTACGGCGACTATGGGTCAGTGGGTAGCAGGCCCGTCTATCAATCACGGGGTTGGAGGTTCAATCCCCACCCTAGTCGATGTGTCCTTGAGCAAGACTCTTAACCCTGAGTGACTCCCTGGAGCTGCTCTGCGGTGTGAATGCAACAGGATTGTAAGTCGCTTTGGATAAAAGCGTCAGCTAAATGACATGTGATAATAATAATAGTAATAACACATGATTTTTAATTATTCATCAAATCATTAAATAGTCCGGCGGACCTTCTGTCTGTTCCTAACGGGCCTCTCCTCCTCCTCCTCCTCCTCCTCCTCCTCCTCCTCCTCTCCTCCCTCCTCCTCCTCCTCCTCCTCCTTTCCTCAGTCTCTCCAGCCGAAAGGATCCGCTTCATCCTGGGCGAGGAGGACGACGGCCCCCCCCCGCCTCAGCTCTTCACCGAGCTGGACGAGCTGCTGGCTGTGGACGGCCAGGAGATGGAGTGGAAGGAGACGGCCAGGTGAGACGGACAGGTGAGACGGACAGGTGAGACGGACAGGTGAGACGGACAGGTGAGACGGCCAGGTGAGACGGACAGGTGAGACGGACAGGTGAGACGGACAGGTGAGACGGCCAGGTGAGACGGACAGGTGAGACGGACAGGTGAGACGGCCAGGTGAGACGGACAGGTGAGACGGACAGGTGAGACAGGGTCTTTTGTGGCGCTGCCAGGTGAGAACCGTTGTCCCTGAGTGCTGCTGGTGGTCTATCCCCCTTTCTCAGCCCGTGGAGCGCGACCGGTGAAGAAGAGGAGCTCGTGTTCGTCATCAAGTTCATAAACTTTAAAGTCTGAGACTCATTAATTTAAAGCTTGATGTGCAGCGACCTTCACAGCGACCTTCAGTGACCTTCAGCGACCTTCAGTGACCTTCAGCGACCTTTACAGCGACCTTCATGCTCTACTTCTGTGACATGCATCTCAACATGTGTGTGTGTGTCTGTGTGTGTGTGTCTCTGTGTGTGTCTCTGTGTGTGTCTCTGTGTGTCTCTCTGTGTGTCTCTGTGTGTCTCTCTGTGTGTCTCTGTGTGTCTCTCTGTGTGTCTCTGTGTGTCTCTCTGTGTGTGTCTCTATGTGTGTGTCTCTCTGTGTCTCTGTGTGTGTCTCTCTGTGTGTGTCTCTGTGTGTGTCTCTCTGTGTGTGTCTCTGTGTGTCTCTGTGTGTGTCTCTGTGTGTGTCTCTGTGTGTGTCTCTCTGTGTGTGTGTCTCTGTGTGTGTCTCTGTGTGTGTCTCTGTGTGTGTCTCTGTGTGTGTGTCTCTGTGTGTGTCTCTGTGTGTCTCTGTGTGTCTGTGTGTGTCTCTGTGTGTGTCTCTGTGTGTGTCTCTCTGTGTGTGTCTCTGTGTGTGTCTCTGTGTGTCTCTGTGTGTCTCTGTGTGTGTCTCTGTGTGTGTCTCTGTGTGTGTGTCTCTGTGTGTCTGTGTGTCTCTGTGTGTCTCTGTGTGTGTCTCTGTGTGTCTCTGTGTGTGTCTCTCTGTGTGTCTCTGTGTGTGTCTCTGTGTGTGTCTCTGTGTGTGTCTCTGTGTGTGTCTCTCTGTGTGTGTCTCTGTGTGTGTCTCTGTGTGTGTCTCTCTGTGTGTGTCTCTGTGTGTCTCTGTGTGTCTCTGTGTGTGTCTCTGTGTGTGTCTCTGTGTGTGTCTCTGTGTGTGTCTCTGTGTGTGTCTGTGTGTCTCTGTGTGTCTCTGTGTGTCTCTGTGTGTCTCTGTGTGTGTGTCTCTGTGTCTCTGTGTGTGTCTGTGTCTGGTCTGTGTGTGTCTCTGTGTGTGTCTCTGTGTGTGTGTCTCTGTGTGTGTCTCTGTGTGTGTCTCTGTGTGTCTCTCTGTGTGTCTCTGTGTGTCTCTCTGTGTGTCTCTGTGTGTGTCTCTGTGTGTGTGTCCTCCAGGTGGATCAAGTTCGAGGAGAAGGTGGAGGCGGGGGGTGAGAGGTGGAGTAAGCCCCATGTGGCCACGCTGTCCCTCCACAGCCTGATGGAGCTGAAGAGCTGCCTCCAGACGGGCGGCGTGCTGCTGGACCTGGAGGCCTCCACGCTGACGCAGCTCGTGGGTACGGCAGCCGCAGCCCTGACCCTACCCCTGGTCCTGACCCCTGACCCTACCCCTGGTCCTGACCCCTGACCCTACCCCTGGTCCTAACCCCTACCCCTGGTCCTGACCCCTGACCCTACCCCTGGTCCTGACCCCTACCCCTGGTCCTGACCCCTGACCCTACCCCTGGTCCTGACCCCTGACCCTACCCCTGGTCCTGACCCCTACCCCTGGTCCTGACCCCTACCCCTGGTCCTGACCCCTGACCCTACCCCTGGTCCTGACCCCTGACCCTACCCCTGGTCCTGACCCCTGACCCTACCCCTGGTCCTGACCCCGACCCTACCCCTGGTCCTGACCCCTGACCCTACCCCTGGTCCTGACCCCTGACCCTACCCCTGGTCCTGACCCCTGACCCTACCCCTGGTCCTGACCCCTGACCCTACCCCTGGTCCTAACCCCTACCCCTGGTCCTACCCCTGGTCCTAACCCCTACCCCTACCCCTGACCCTACCCCTGGTCCTGACCCCGACCCTACCCCTGGTCCTGACCCCTGACCCTACCCCTGGTCCTAACCCCTACCTCTGGTCCTGACCCCTACACCTGGTCCTGACCCCTGACCCTACCCCTGGTCCTGACCCCTACCCCTGGTCCTGACCCCTGACCCTACCCCTGGTCCTAACCCCTACCCCTGGTCCTACCCCTGGTCCTGACCCTACCCCTGGTCCTGACCCCTACCCCCTGGTCCTGACCCTGACCCTACCCCTGGTCCTGACCCCTGACCCTACCCCTGGTCCTGACCCTGACCCTACCTGGTCCTGACCCTGCTACCCCTGGTCTGGACCCCTGACCCTACCCTGGTCCTGCCTGACCCCTGGTCCTGACCCACCCCTGGTCCTGACCCCTGACCCTACCCTGGTCCTGACCCCCCTGGTCCTGCTACCCCTGGTCCTGACCCCCTGGTCCTGACCCTACCCCTGGTCCTGACCCTGACCCCTACCCCTGGTCCTAACCCCTACCCCTGGTCCTGACCCTGACCCTACCCCTGGTCCTGACCCACCCCTGGTCCTGACCCCTACCCCTGGTCCTGACCCATGACCCTACCCCTGGTCCTAACCCCTGACCCTACCTCTGGTCCTGACCCCGACCCTACCCCTGGTCCTGACCCCTGACCCTACCCCTGGTCCTAACCCCTACCCCTGTTCCTGACCCCTGACCCTACCCCTGGTCCTGACCCCTACCTCTGGTCCTGACCCCTACCCCTGGTCCTGACCCCTGACCCTACCCCTGGTCCTACCCCTGACCTACCCCTGGTCCTGACCCCTACCCCTGGTCCTGACCCCTGACCCTACCCTGGTCCTGACCACCTCTGGTCCTACCCCACCCTGGTCCTGACCCCTGACCCTACCCCTGGTCCTGACCCCTACCCCTGGTCCTGACCCCTGACCCTACCCCTGGTCCTAACCCCTACCCCTGTTCCTGACCCCTGACCCTACCCCTGGTCCTGACCCCTACCTCTGGTCCTGACCCCTACCCCTGGTTCTGACCCTGACCCTACCCCTGGTCCTAACCCCTACCCTTGGTCCTAACCCCTACCCCTGGTCCTGACCCCGACCCTACCCCTGGTCCTGACCCCTGACCCTACCCCTGGTCCTAACCCCTGACCCTACCCCTGGTCCTGACCCCTACCTCTGGTTCTGACCCCTACCCCTGGTCCTGACCCGCGACCCTACCCCTGGTCCTAACCCCTACCCCTGGTCCTAACCCCTGACCCTACCTCTGGTCCTGACCCCTACCCCTGGTCCTGACCCCTGACCCTACCCCTGGTCCTAACCCCTACCCCTGTTCCTGACCCCTGACCCTACCCCTGGTCCTGACCCCTACCTCTGGTCCTGACCCCTACCCCTGGTTCTGACCCTGACCCTACCCCTGGTCCTAACCCCTACCCTTGGTCCTAACCCCTACCCCTGGTCCTGACCCCTAACCCTACCCCTGGTCCTGACCCCGACCCTACCCCTGGTCCTGACCCCTGACCCTACCCCTGGTCCTAACCCCTACCTCTGGTCCTACCCCTGGTCCTGACCCCTGACCCTACCCTCCTGGTCCTGACCCCTACCCTCCTGGTCCTGACCCCTGACCCTACCCCTGGTCCTGACCCCACCCCTGGTCCTACCCCTGACCCTACCCCTGGTCCTACCCCTGGTCCTAACCCCTACCCCTGGTCCTGACCCTGCCCTACCCTGGTCCTGACCCCTGACCCCTACCCCTGGTCCTGACCCTGACCCTACCCCTGGTCCTGACCCCTGGCCCTACCCCTGGTCCTGACCCCTGACCCTACCCCTGGTCCTGGTCCCCTACCCCTGGTCCTGACCCTACCCCCCTGACCCCTACCCCTGGTCCTGACCCTACCCTCCTACCCCTGGTCCTACCCTGACCCCTACCCCTGGTCCTACCCTGACCCTGGTCCTACCCTGACCCCTACCCTGGTCCTGACCCCTGACCCTACCCCTGGTCCTGACCTACCCTGGTCCTACCCCTGGTCCTACCCCTGACCCTACCTGGTCCTACCCCTGGTCCTACCCTACCCTGGTCTGACCCTGGTCCTGACCCCTACCCCTGGTCCTGACCCCTGACCCTACCCCTGGTCCTGACCCCTGGCCCTACCCCTGGTCCTGACCCCTACCCCTGGTCCTGACCCCTACCCTTGCTCCTAACCCCTACCCCTGGTCCTGACCCCTGACCCTACCCCTGGTCCTGACCCTGACCCTACCCCTGGTCCTGACCCCTGACCCTACCCCTGGTCCTGACCCCGACCCTACCCCTGGTCCTGACCCCTGACCCTACCCCTGGTCCTCCTACCCTGGTCCTGACCCACCCCTGGTCCTGACCCCTGACCCTACCCTGGTCCTGACCCCTGACCCTGGTCCTACCCCTGGTCCTGACCCCTACCCTACCCCTGGTCCTCCCTACCCCTGGTCCTGACCCCACCCCTGGTCCTGACCCCTGACCCTACCCCTGGTCCTGACCCCTGACCCTACCCTGTCCTGGTCCTACCCCTGGACCCTGACCCTACCCCTGGTCCTGACCCTACTGGTCCTACCCTACCCCTGGTCCCTACCCCTGACCCTACCCCTGGTCCTAACCCCTACCCTGACCCTGACCCTACCCTGGTCCTGACTGACCCTACCCCTGGTCCTGACCCCTACCTGCTACCCCTGGTCCTGACCCCTGACCCTACCCCTGGTCCTAACCCCTGGCCCTACCCCTGGTCCTGACCCCTACCCTGGTCCTACCCCTGGTCCCCTACCCCTGGTCCTGACCCCTACCCTGGTCCTGACCCCTACCCCTGGTCCTGACCCTACCCTTGGTCCTAACCCCTACCCCTGGTCCTGACCCCTACCCTGGTCCTAACCCCTACCCCTGGTCCTGACCCCTAACCCTACCCCTGGTCCTGACCCTGACCCTGGTCCTCCCTACCCCTGGTCCTGACCCACCTGGTCCTACCCACCCTGGTCCTGACCCCTACCCCTGGTCCTACCCCTGTCCTGACCCTACCCTGGTCCTGACCCTACCCCTGGTCCTGACCCCTGACCTACCCCTGGTCCTGCCTACCCTGGTCCTGACCCCTACCTCTGGTCCTGACCCTACCCTGCTACCCACCCTGACCCTACCCCTGGTCCTGACCCCCCTACCCCTGGTCTTGACCCCTGACCCTACCCCTGGTCCTGACCCCCTACCCCTGGTCCTGACCCTACCCTGGTCCTGACCCCTGACCCTACCCCTGGTCTGCCTACCCACCCTACCCCTGGTCCTGACCCCTGACCCTACCCCTGGTCCTAACCCTACCCCTGGTCCCCTACCCCTGGTCCTGACCCCTGACCCTACCCCTGGTCCTGACCCCCTACCCTGGTCCTGACCCCTGACCCTACCCCTGGTCCTGACCCTGACCCTACCCTGGTCCTGACCCTACCCTGACCCTACCCCTGGTCTGACCCCCTGACCCTACCCCTGGTCCTGGACCCCTGACCCCCTGTCTGACCCTACCCCTGGTCCTGACCTGACCCACCCCTGGTCCTGACCCCTACCCCTGGTCCTGACCCTCCCTACCCCTGGTCCTGACCCCTGACCCTACCCCTGGTCCTGGCCCCCTGACCCTACCCCTGGTCCTGACCCCGGCCCCCCCCCCGGTCCTGACCCCACCCTGGTCCTGACCCTGACCCTACCCCTGGTCCTACCCTCTACCCTGGTCCTGACCCTACCCTGGTCCTGGACCCTGACCCTACCCCTGGTCCTGACCCTGACCCTACCCCTGGTCCTAACCCCTACCCTGGTCCTACCCTGGACCTGACCCTACCTGGTCCTGACCCTACCCCTGGTCCTGACCCCTACCCTGGTCCTGACCTACCCTGACCCTACCCTTGGTCCTAACCCCTACCCTGGTCCTGACCCCCTACCCCTGGTCCTGACCCCTGACCCTACCCCTGGTCCTGACCCCTACCCCTGGTCCTGACCCCTGACCCTACCCCTGGTCCTAACCCCTACCTCTGGTCCTGACCCCTACACCTGGTCCTGACCCCTGACCCTACCCCTGGTCCTGACCCTACCCCTGGTCCTGACCCCTGACCCTACCCCTGGTCCTAACCCCTACCCCTGGTCCTACCCCTGGTCCTAACCCCTACCCCTGGTCCTGACCCCTACCCCTGGTCCTGACCCCTGACCCTACCCCTGGTCCTGACCCCGACCCTACCCCTGGTCCTGACCCCTGACCCTACCCCTGGTCCTGACCCCTGACCCTACCCCTGGTCCTGACCCCTACCCCTGGTCCTGACCCCTGGTCCTAACCCCTACCTCTGGTTCTGACCCCTACACCTGGTCCTGACCCCTGACCCTACCCCTGGTCCTACCCTACCTGGTCCTACCCCTGGTCTGACCCCTGACCCCCCCTGGTCCTGCCCCTACCCCTGGTCCTACCCTGTCCTACCTGGTCCCACCCCTACCCTGGTCCTACCCGGTCCTACCCCTGACCCTACCCCTGGTCCTACCCTGACCCTACCCCTGGTCCTGACCCACGACCCTACCCCTGGTCCTAACCCCTACCCCTGGTTCTGACCCCTGACCCTACCCCTGGTCCTGACCCCTACCCCTGACCCTACCCCTGGTCCTGACCCCTAACCCTACCCTACCCCTGACCCTGACCCCTACCCCTACCCTACCCCTGACCCTGACCCCCCTCTCCTCAGAGCTCATCACTGACTCCCAGATCTCGTGCGGCGGCCTGCGTGCCGACCTGAAGGAGCAGGTGACCTTCACGCTGCTGCGGCGCCATCGCCACCAGACCAAGAAGTCCAACCTGCGCTCGTTAGCCGACATCGGCAAGAGCGTCTCCAGCGCCAGCCGCCTGTTCAGCAGCCCGGAGAACGGTACCCCCGTCTTCATCACTCCTCACCCTCCTCATCACTCCTCACCCTCTTCATCACCCCTCACCCTCCTCATCACTCCTCACCCTCTTCATCACCCCTCACCCTCCTCATCACTCCTCACCCTCCTCATCCTCTTCATCACTCCTCACCCTCATCAGCCCTCACCCTCTTCATCACTCCTCACCCTCCTCATCACTCCTCACCCTCTACATCAGCCCTCACCCTCCTCATCACTCCTCACCCTCTTCATCAGCCCTCACCCTCCTCACCCTCATCATCGAGCAGCACGGTGGCTCAGTGGTTAGCACTGTCGCCTCACAGCAAGAAGGTCCTGGGTTAGAATCCCGGTCCGCCCGGTCGTCCCAGGTCCTTTCTGTATGGAGTTTGCATGTTCTCCCCGTGCCTGCGTGGGTTTCCTCCGGGTACTCCGGTTTCCCCCCCCATCATAAAGACATGCACACAGCTTTCAACCCGGTTCGTATGGATGTGAATGAATGTTGGTGGTGGTCGGAGGGGCCGTAGGCGCTGATTGGCTGCCACGCCTCCGTCAGTCGGCCCAGGGCAGCTGTGGCTACTGATGTAGCTCACCTCCACCGGGATGACTGTGTGTGTGTGTGACTGGACTCTGGACTCTGTAAGCGACTTTGGGTACTTAGAAAAGCGCTATATAAATCGAAATCATCACTCCTCACCCTCTTCATCACTCCTTACCCTCTTCATCAGCCCTCACCCTCCTCATCACTCCTCAACCTCTTCATCACTCCTCACCCTCCTCATCAGCATCAACCAAGAAACCTTTTCTTTTTCCTGATTATTTCCTAATTGTTGTCTTTTCTCTGCTTTTCCTTCCCTTCCTTCCTTCCTTCCTTCCTTTCCTTGGTGGGGGGGGGGTGCTGTAGCACGCAGCCCAGTGGAGACACCCCCCCCCACCCTGTTCTAACCCCCTCAGCAGGAGCTGCAGCAGGGGGGGGGTGAGGTGCGTGTGTGTGTCTCTCTGTGTGTGTGTGTGTCTCTCTCTCTCTGTGTGTGTCTCTCTCTGTGTGTGTGTGTGTGTCTCTCTCTCTCTGTGTGTGTCTCTCTCTGTGTGTGTGTGTGTGTGTCTCTCTCTCTCTCTCTGTGTGTGTCTCTCTCTCTGTGTGTCTCTGTGTGTCTCTGTGTGTGTGTGTGTCTCTCTCTCTCTCTCTCTGTGTGTCTCTCTCTCTCTGTGTCTCAGTGTGTGTCTCTGTGTGTCTGTGTGTGTGTGTGTGTGTGCGGGTGTGTGTGTGTGTGTGTGTGTGTGTGTGTGTGTGTGTGTGTGTGTCTCTGTGTGTGTCTCACCCGCATACTCTAGTCATGTTGATGCACAGGTCAGGTTAAGATTTGGTGGCATAATGAATCCTGTGAACAGGCTTATACAGACCATGTCCAGGATGTGGTTCAGGAGCAGCTCAATTTTGGGGCTGTTTGCAACTCCATATTCCAGATTGTTACTTTTTAAAACCATAAGCCGGTAGCTCATGCCCTTAGGGTTCTGAGAAGTGTTGTATTAGTGTAATGTCCTACTTGTTTTTGTCATGTCATGGGCCGGTACTGCACTGCACTTTGTGTTTGGGTCTTGTGGGGTACAAGGCACCCCGTTGCCAGTCGTTGGTTTGAGAGGCACGCACCGCTTCATCCTTATGGGATGCATTCCATGTTGGTTTTCTTAATGTTGGTCCTTTGTAAGTTGTCAACCTGTAAGGTTTTCTTTGGCATACACTCTGTAGTCAGTGCTCATGTTTGATAACATTCAGTGGGGGTGAATGTAACAGAGTTAGAAATACATTTCTTCTTTTCAAATGTATTTTATTTTATTTTCTCTTTTTGTTGTTCAACAATATTGTTAAGTGTTTGTGAATTTTATTTTAATGAGTTATTTTTTGTCTGTCTGTAGAGTCAGACTCGACCCAGATAACTGAGTGATCCATTCAATGGTTCTCCTCTCCGAGTCCACAGGCACCGCATCAGTCAAGACGTTCTGTCCGTCTCCCACAGTTACAGGGGGCTCTCTGTCACTTTCAGTGTCGAAGCGTTCACGAGCCACGCTGCAAGGCTCACACCCTTTCTCAGACACCTCTTCTGTCTCACCATCATCATCTCCTGAAACTGAGGATCCTGTAACTAGCGGGGATGAAGCCAAGTCAGACATTTCACGTGTCCCCCACAGGGAGGAAATTAACCTGCATCAGCAAGTTCCTGTGGATCACCTTCTCCCGTCCAGTGACTGTGTCGCGGATTCTGTATGTGTGTGTCTCCGTATTTAAATCCACTACAGTGTAGACGGTTGAGTCCCACCTGTCAGCAAGCTTCTTTTTACCTCTTTCCTTTCTGTTGGCCAGGAGCACCCTGTCACCGACCTTGATATTGGGTCCCTTTACTCTCCTGTTGTACAACTGTGCATGTCGATTCTGCTCTTTTGTAGCATGGACCTGAGCAATATTCATTGCTTCTTTCAGGTCATCAGCAAGACTCGCCACATACTTCTCGTAGCTCATCACGGCAGAGTCATGAAGAACAGTACGAACGAGGACATCAACGGGCAGGCGGGGAATCCGGCCAAACATGAGGTAGAAGGGAGAATAACCTGTCGTCTCATGTTCCGTGCAGTTATACATGAACGTCAGAGTCTGTAAGCGTCGTGGCCAGTCAGCCTTCTCTTCAGGGGGCAGTGCTCGAATCATGCCACCCAGGGTCCGATTGAAACGTTCCACACTCCCATTCCCCATTGGGTGATAAGGGGTTGTGTGCGATTTCCTGACACCCGAGACCCTGAGAAGCTCACTAATTAGCAGACTCTCAAAGTTAGCACCTTGATCACTATGGATCCTTTCCGGAAATCCATAGATACAGAAGTAACGGTCCCATAGAACCCTAGCCACCTGCTTAGCTGTTTGATCTTTACATGGAAACGCTTGAGCCATCCTCGTGAAATGATCAGTTATCACCAAAACATCGACAGATCTGTTTCTGGAGTCCTCAGCCGACCAAAAGTCAATGCAGACCAGCTCCAGTGGTCGGGTTGTTTTTATGCTCTCCAGGGGGGCTCGACCTTCAGGCTCGACTGTCTTGCTTACGACGCATCGCTGACAATGACGAACATAGTCTCTTACATCCCTGTCGAGGTTTGGCCAGAAAAACCTTTGTCTCGCCAAGCTGAGGCTCCTGGACTGAGCTTGATGTCCGGCTTTATTGTGAATCCCCTGCAGAACCTCAGTCTTCAGTGAGTCAGGGACAACGTATTGGAACCGCCTTGCTTTGGTCTTCTGATCCATCCTTCATGGTCAGCCTATCCCAGTGTTTCAGGTACCTCATGACCAAGACAGACTCATTAAATCTTTCTCTCCTAGAAGGCCTCCGATGCCTCTCGACATAGGACAGAACACGAGAGAGGGTTCTATCCTCCAACTGCTTATCACAGAGGTCTTTCAGGGTGTAAGCAGGCAAGGCGTCTAGTCCGGGCGGAACCAACTGGGGTAAGTGCTGCAACACCTCAACAGCACGGGCTCTCGGACCAACATCCCACTCAATATGTGACTGTAGTACAGCGGACACGTCCTCCTTTGCAATAGACTGACTGTGCATGCGCAGCGGGCTGGATGCAAACTGGCCATGGACATCGTTACTCTGAGGGGAGGGCTCCCTGTCATGACTGGATGACCGAAAGGCATTTTGGACTGAGAAACTTGACATATCCTTGACTTCGGCAAGGAGACCCGCATAGGGCTCAGCGAGCAACCTGTGGCCAACACTCTCTTTGACAAACGGCACACGGCTCAGGGCATCAGCTACAATGTTCTGTGGGCCCGGAACATACTTGATGTCAAAGTCGTAACTTGCCAACTTGGCCACCCAGCGTTGCTCACAACAATCTAGCTTCGGCTTTGTCAAAATGTGAGTCAACGGGTTATTATCGGTCCAGACAGTGAATTTGTGACCTTTCAGCCAGTGACTGAACTTTTCGCAGACTGACCATTTTAAGGCTAGAAACTCCAACCGATGAGCTGGGTAGTTCTTTTGGGACCGAGATAATGACTTGCCGGCAAAAGCAATGGGCCTGGCTCGTGCTTCACCCTCCTGAATTTGAGATAGAACCGCACCTATGCCATCCAGGGACGCATCGGTTGACAGCATGAAGGGACGGTTAAAATCAGGGTGAGCCAAGACAACACTATGAACCAGTGACGCTTTCAGACCTTCAAAAACCTGTCCCTGCTCCGGTGTCCAATCAGTCGCATACAGCTTCCTGCTCGACGGTTTGTTTTTGTGTTGTTTACCTTTTCTCTTCGCACCTTTCAATAGGTCAAACAGTGGCTTGGCCATTGCAGAGTATCCAGGCATGAAGTGTTGATAGTAGTTTACCATCCCTAAGAAGGACCGTATGTGCTTCGGGGACGGAGTCATCAGGCTCCATGAGATCAGTGCTCGTCATGTTGGTGATGCTCTCAACCTTGTTGGGGTCGGTTGAAACACCATTCTCATCAACAATATGGCCAAGAAACTTTACAGACCTCCTGAGGAAGAAGCACTTTTTGGGGGCTAACTTCAAGTTGTGTCTGCGCAGCCTCTTAAATACCATCTCCAGGCGCAGCAAGGCCGTCTCCTCATCAGGCGCAAACACCAGCAAGTCATCCAAGTAGCATAAGAGACTCAAATAATTTTGGTCACCAAAAATGCTTGTCATCATGCGCATAAAGCTCCCGGGACTGTTACAGAGGCCCTGCGGCAGACGGTTGTACTCACACGGGCCCATGGGAGTGGGGAAGGCAGAGTACTTTCTGTCGTCCTCGTGAAGCGGCATGTTGTAAAACCCGGAGGTCAGATCCATTGTGCTGAAATGGCAGTTCCCCCCTAGTGCTACCAAACAATCTGCCTGGTGGGGAAGGGGATGAGCATCCTTCAGTGTCCTTTTATTCAACAATCGAAAATCCGTACAGATGCGGAGATCTCCGTTTTTCTTCCACACAAGCACCAATGGTGAAGCGTATTCACTGGTTGACTTTCTGATGATCTCTTTTTCCTCCATCTCGCTCAGCACCTGACGCAGCTGTTGGTACTGGCCCGGGGGCACTCTCCTGTATGGGAGTCTGAATGGCCTGTTATCCCACAGGTGTATGCGATGTACAAAGTCTTTTGCCTCTCCACAATCGAGATGGTGGCGTGAAAAGATGTCCTCATACTGCATGACAAGGTCAGCCATCCTCCTCTTACCATCCAGACACCTCACAGGATTCGACGTCAACAGTACTAAGCCCAATAGAGCCCAGCCTTTCTTTGGAAGAGTCTGCGTTAGCAGCAGGAGGCACGGCTGATTGGCTGCAGCCAGCCAGGGGGACCTCTGTCTGTCCAGCAACCTCCATGTCCTCAAGCGCTGCACACGTATACACATCAGCCAACTTTGCATTTCGCCTCAAGAGCACAGGTCTGTCAGACGTATTGATGAGCTTCAGCGGAACCCGCCTGTCTCCATAAAGTGTTGTCACAATCTTTGCGACCAGAACACCCCTAGGAGCTGAGCGGGATGAAGTGGGCTCGGTCATGACGGTGCTACCTGGGGAAATAACAGTATCCTTGGGTAGTTTTCCCCAGATAAGATATTCACGGCCAGACTCGAGGCAGGTGGCTGAGTTACATCTGACTGCACCGACCTTGTCAGGAACATCTCCACCTTTCCATGGGCTCAGACCTGAGAGCATGGACAGAAAACTTTCAGTGTCCGAGTCTTTGTCTGGGCAAGGACCAGATACAGTTTTCCAATAGGACTTGCAGAGTTTAGACTGGCGTAAGATGTGTTTTATAACATTAGTCCCTATAATCAACTCATCATGCTGTCCAGGGACAACGAGTGTTGGAACAAACATCTTAGAACCATACACTTCCATCTCCACACCAAAAGCACACTTGGGCCTAACACAAAGTCAACAAGGACCACATTGACAATGTGTTCTTGGTCAATTATCACTCCAGCATATCTCAGTTTCATCTCAGCTGTTTCATTAATGCTACACGCCATGGAGCCACTGTCCAACATGCCACCTATTGTAATAGTCCCACCCATTACCACAGGTGTGTAGAATAGACTGTCACTGCTGCCAACTCTGTGAATATTCTGATAAACAACCACCTCAGATGTATCACACGAGTCTCTCACAGAGGTGTACACAGTCTCAGCGTCAGACATGTCGTCTGTTTGGGAGTTTGTTGTGCGACCTGTACTGCCTCCCTCTGAATACAAGTCGGCTAGTTTCCCTCCGTCTGGTATTGGGTTGAATCTTTGGCCGGGCAGTTCAGTTTGGTGTGGCCGGGGGCATGGCAGCCAAAACAAAGTCTCTCGGACATACAGTGTGAGATGGTGGTGTGGCTCGAGTCATTGCAGGCCTTACAAACTGCCTCTCTGGAACGCTTGTCATGAGAGGGACGCTGGAATCGTCCACCTCGAGTTGGATGCACAGTGTCGCACGACTGCATTTTCTCCATCATCTCCTGGAACATGTCGACCATACGGGTGAGAAGTCTCTCCTGACTGTTGGAGGTTTTTTGCCACGGCTGGCACAGAGGGACGACTCGGAGCATGACAGAGTTCACCTGGAACCGGGACGGATGCTGGAGAAGAGCAAAGGGGATGACACGCATGATGCTGGGTTTGGAGATAGGAAGGTGAGGGGCTCTGTGTAAGGCACTGCACTGCCTGGCCATTCGATGGCTGACTGGGCTGTTCAGAAGCAACTGCGGTGATGTAGCTCTTCAGTTGTGCAGTACCCGCGGCACCGCCACTAGCCCTCAACTCGCGCTGATACCCATCAATCCTCAGCTGAACATCACGAGAGCGAGGTCGGCAGCTTTGTTCAGTCTGATCCAGGAGTCCACTGGGTTTTCTCTATGCTCAGGCAAGGTAGCATAGAAGTCTGCGAGAGGAAGACATGAGGAAGTGACACTGAAGGAGTGGAGAAGAACATTATAAAATAATAATGTATCCTTTATTGATCCCATAATGGGGAAATTCATCTCTGCATTTGACCCATCCTTCGTTATGAAGGAGCAGTGGCTGCAGTGAAGCAACTGGGGGGGTTCAGTGCCTTGCTCAATGACACTTCGGCCTGCAACTAATGGGGAGAGCGGGGATCGAACCTGCTACCTTGCGGTTACAGGACGACCACGCTCCCCACTGAGCTAAACTGCAGTTTTGTATAATTTCAGGTTCTTGTTTGACATTAAGCGCAGGATCACTACGCAAGGCAATCTTCACAACCTCTCTGGCCTTGCCCATCAAAGGGCTCATAACTTCTTCTGCTTGGTCACACAGAGGAATCTCTCGTTTTCGGAGATGTGTTTTAGTCATGTCAATCCAGTCCTGGGCTGCGTATCTGTCAGTAGTGTCACCTCTGAATGTCTGAAGTCCTTTATCAGAGTTCACATGGACTGTCCCATGTTGGTCAACCGTACGTTGTGTGGTCTGGGTGGTAGTAGTCTGGGGATCACTGTTCATGTTTACAACACCAGCTGATATTCATCTCTCTACAATAGACTCAACAATTTGAACACCTAACTTCCCTACCATGTCCGTGAGATGGTTTATGGCATCAACATCCCTGTCAGGAGTTGACGTAAGAGGACCCCTCATCAACCCACCAACAGGAGTACCATCTGGGCTCTGACCTAGCCCTGTATCACAATTACCCGGTGTTAGTTTAGAGTATCCCACATTCCTACTGTCAGAAATATGACTGAGCCAGGCACCCCTCCCCTTTGCCATCTTAGGGCTAGCAAACTCATCCATTGTTGCTATAGCGATCGTTTTTATAACCAATAAATGTACTTGCGTTGTGTATTTAGAACCAAAACTTAGTAAAAATGAAATGAATATACAGAAGAAAAAAATAATATATATATATATATATATATATATATATATATATATATATGTATCAATCAAAAGTCATTGACACACTGAGATCAAACAATTTAAAGCACTACAATCCACAATCTCTTAAAAACCTGATATGACCACAACGCTAGCAAAACATACGACAGGACGGCCGGAAGTGTCGAGACCCGATGGCGCCAAAGAGACATGAAACAAAAGATACCTGCTGCGTGTTTCTAGGATCTAAAGATGTATCTGAATCATCTCCTGACGACCTCAGAAACACGAACAGGCAGACACCGCGTCCCAACACAAACAGCCACACTTACAAAGAACACAACGACACAGCGGAAGACGATCTTAGGACTCAACTCGGCCTCACAGACACAACTCTGGTGAGGGGGAGGCGGGACCAAGGGACCGGAAGTGCAACCGAGGTGGGACGCAACTTCCGCAGGAAACAGATTTTTAAAGATAAAAGATAAAAATAACTCATTAAAATTAAATTCACAAACACTCAACAATATTGTTGAACAACAAAAAGAGAATAAAATACATTTGAAAAGAAGAAATGTATTTATAACTCCGTTACATCTCCTTGCAGGCAGCCCCACCACGGCCCACAGGAACATGACCTCCACCAGCCTGAGCGACGCCCCCGACAACAGGGACCAGGTGTGTGTGTGTGTGTGTGTGTGTGTGTATTGTGTGTGTGTGTGTGTATACATTTGTGTGTGTAGTTTGTCACACTGTCAGCATGAAGTTGAGCTGCCGGCGTTCAGCTCATAATTGTAGGAAAGGGTGTCAAGAGCAACACACTGATCCTCTCCCCTCCCCCCCTCCCCCAGCTGAAGAACAAGTTCATGAAGAAGTTGCCCCGTGACGCCGAGGCGTCCAACGTGCTGGTGGGCGAGGTGGACTTCCTGGACGCGCCCTTCGTGGCGTTCGTGCGCCTGCAGCACGCCGTGATGCTGGGCGCCCTGACCGAGGTGCCGGTGCCCACCAGGTACGCGCCGCCGGTCGCCGTGACGCCCCGGCTCCGCCCCGGCTCCGCCCCCGGCGCCTTGTTTCCTCACTAACGCCTCGTTTCCTCCCTAACGCCTCGTTTCCTCGCCGCCTAGGTTCCTCTTCGTCCTGCTGGGTCCTAAAGGCAAAGCCAAGTCGTACCACGAGATCGGACGCTCCATCGCCACCTTGATGTCGGATGAGGTACTGCAGCTAACTAGCTCACTAGCTCACTAACTAACTAGCTCACTAGCTCACTAACTCACTAACTAACTAACTAGCTCACTAGCTCACTAACTCACTAGCTAACTAACTAACTAGCTCACTAACTCACTAGCTAACTAGCTCACTAGCTCACTAACTAACTAGCTCACTAGCTCACTAACTAACTAGCTCACTAGCTTACTAGCTCACTAACTAACTAACTCACTAGCTCACTAACTCACTAGCTAACTAACTAACTAGCTCACTAGCTCACTAACTCACTAGCTAACTAACTAGCTCACTAACTCACTAGCTAACTAGCTCACTAGCTCACTAACTAACTAGCTCACTAGCTTACTAGCTCACTAACTAACTAGCTCACTAGCTCACTAACTCACTAACTAACTAGCTCACTAGCTCACTAACTCACTAGCTAACTAGCTCACTAGCTTACTAGCTCACTAACTAACTAGCTCACTAACTAACTAGCCTCACAGCTCACTCAGCCAACCAGCTCAGCTCACTAACTAACTAGCCCACTAACTAACTAGCTCACTAACTCACTAGCTAACTAGCTCACTAGCTCACTAACTAACTAGCTCACTAACTCACTAGCTAACTAACTAACTAGCTCACTAGCTCACTAGCTCACTAACTCACTAGCTAACTAACTAACTAGCTAACTAACTAACTAGCTCACTAACTCACTAGCTCACTAACTAACTAGCTCACTAGCTCACTAACTCATTAGCTAACTAGCTCACTAGCCCTACTGCGGCGCTGTCTATGGCACGCTCATGAAATACCCGATAGTCTGGCCTCCTCCTCTCCTCCTCCTCTCTTCCTCTCCTCCTCTCCTCCTCCTCTCCTCCTCTCCTCCTCTTCCCTCAGTCCTCAGTCCTCGTCCCTCCTGATTGGCTGCCGGTGGTTCTTGTCCTCCAGGTGTTCCACGACATCGCCTACAAGGCCAAGGACCGCCAGGACCTGCTGGCCGGCATCGACGAGTTCCTGGACGAGGTCATCGTGCTGCCGCCCGGCGAGTGGGACCCCAGCATCCGCATCGAGCCCCCCAAGAGCCTGCCCTCGGCCGACAAGAGGTGTCCGATCCGCCCGGCGACAGCCTTTGATCCGCCCGGCGACAGCCTTTGATCCGCCCGGCGACAGCCTCTAATCCGCCCGGCGACAGCCTCTGATCCGCCCGGCAATAGCCTCTGATCCCGCCCGGCGACAGCCTCTGATCCGCCCGGCGACATCCTCTAGTGCCACGTTAGGAAGGACAAGTCCTCTAGCGCCACGTGACCCAGGAGGACGCGTCCTCTAGCGTCACGTGACCCAGGAGGACGCGTCCTCTAGCGTCACGTGACCCAGGAGGACGCGTGTCCGTCCCCGCGGCGTCGTGTCCTGCCCTCAGCGGCGTGTCTGCCCTCAGCGGCGTCGTGTCCGCTCCCGCGGCGTCGTGTCCGTCCCCGCGGCGTCGTGTCCGTCCCCGCGGCGTCCTCTTCCCCTCTCTGACCTCCGTCTCGTGATGAAGGAAGAACCTGTACTCCGGCCTGGACGGCCCTCAGATGAATGGCGACGCCCCCAACGAAGGAGACGGCCATGGAGGGGGAGGCGGCCACGAGGTGGGGGAGGAGCTACAGCACACCGGAAGGTAACGGGGGGGGTAACAGAGGGGGATACCAGGAACATTCATTCACAACATATGTTGACTTTTAATTTATTCAAATATGGAATATCTCTCTCCCCCTCTCTCTCACCCCCCCTCTCTCCCTCTCTCTCCCCCTCTCCCCCCTCTCTCTCCCCTCTCTCCCACCCTCTCTCTCCTCCCCCTCCTCCCCCTCTCTCTCCCTCCCTCCCTCCTCTCCCTCCTCCTCCTGCTCCTCCTCCTCCTCCTTCTCCTCCTCCTCCTCCTGGTCATCCTGCTCCTCCTGCTCCTCCTGCTCCTCCTCCTCCTCCTCCTCCTCCTGCTCCTCCTGCTCCTGCTCCTCCTGCTCCAGGTTCTGTGGAGGCCTCCTCCTGGACATCAGGAGGAAGATCCCTTTCTTCTGCAGCGACTTCTCCGACGCGCTGCACCTCCAGCTGCTGTCGGCCATCTTGTTCATCTACCTGGCCACGGTGACCAACGCCATCACCTTCGGAGGGCTGCTGGGGGACGCCACGGACAACATGCAGGTAGGCCAGGAGGAGGAGGAGGAGGAGGAGGAGGAGGAGGAGGAGGAGGAGGGCTGTAAATATCTCTCTCCCGCCCTCTCTCTCTCCCCCCCTCCTCCCCCCTTCTCTCTCCCCCGCTCTCTCCCCCTCCCTCCCCCCCTCTCTCTCCCCCCTCTCTCTCTCTCCCCCCCCTCCCCCAGGGTGTTCTGGAGAGCTTCGTGGGCACGGCCCTGTGTGGCTGCGTGTTCTCCCTGCTGGCCGGTCAGCCTCTCACGGTGCTCAGCAGCACGGGGCCGGTGCTCGTGTTCGAGAGGCTCCTGTTCAGCTGCAGCAGGTGAGGATGGAGGGCGAGGGGGCGGGGCCTGGGGCGGGGGGCGGGGCAGCTGGAGGGGCCTGGAGCAGGGGGGGGGCATTTAGAGGTTGTTGTCGTTGTGCCGTCGACACACACACACACACACACACACAGAGACACACACACACACACACGCACAGCGCCCTGAGTGTGGCCGTAGTCATGACGCCCTCATCGGTTACATAGTGTCTCTATGGTCCTTTGATCGTGTCTCCATGACTACAGCAGCTCTGTGGAGGAAACGCTTGACATTTTATTTTGAAAGGGCTCCAGATCAAAATGAATGTTCACTAAAGGTTAGAACTAACTTCACTCCCCAGAAGATGAAGTGAATGTGGCCGACGGTGTTTCATTGTGAAGGCCTCTGAATGCCCCCCCCAGGGACAACGGGCTGGACTACCTGGAGCTGCGGCTGTGGATCGGCCTGTGGGCCGCCGCCTTCTGCCTGGCGCTGGTGGCCACGGACGCCAGCTTCCTGGTGCAGTACTTCACGCGCTTCACGGAGGAGGGCTTCTCCGCCCTCATCAGCTTCATCTTCATCTACGACGCCTTCAAGAAGATGACCAAGCTCGCCCAGCACCACCCCATCAACGCCGGTTACCACGACGACCGGGCCACGCTCTACGGCTGCAGCTGCACGCCGGGTACGGAGCGCTACCCACAATCCTTCACTCTGGGCCAAAGCTTCCATGTATACATATACATATATTTACATATATGTATATGTATATATTATATTACATTACATTACATGTCATTTAGCAGATGCTTTTAGGAAGTCTCTACATCTTCACCGGAAACTGAAAACACACCTTTAGACTATATCTGGATTAAACACAGACTTGCACTTTAGTAGCACTTGAATGTCTCTTATTGTGGTACTTTAGTAGTTTGACTATGATGAGGAAATGTTACTTTCTGTATTCTTGTTGTTCTTAGTTTGTACTCTAGGTTGAAATGCACTTATTGTAAGTCTCTTTGGATAAAAGCGTCTGCTAAATGACATGTGATGTAATGTAATATATGTATATATACA
>CM070090.1:19394667-19444667 GCA_036178185.1 Liparis tanakae | reverse complement strand
GGGACCCTGAGATAGAGGAGTGGTCATGAGATAGAGGAGTGGCCCTGAGATAGAGGAGTGGTCATGAGATAGAGGAGTGGCCCTGAGATAGAGGAGTGGTCATGAGATAGAGGAGTGGTCCTGGTCATGAGATAGAGGAGTGGTCCTGGTCATGAGATAGAGGAGTGGTCCTGAAATAGAGGAGTGGTCCTGAGATAGAGGAGTGGTCCTGGTCATGAGATAGAGGAGTGGTCATGATATAGAGGAGTGGTCCTGGTCATGAGATAGAGGAGTGGTCATGAGTTAGAGGAGTGGTCCTGGTCATGAGATAGAGGAGTGGTCCTGAGATAGAGGAGTGGTCATGAGATAGAGGAGTGGTCATGAGATAGAGGAGTGGTCCTGGTCATGAGATAGAGGAGTGGTCATGAGATAGAGGAGTGGCCCTGAGATAGAGGAGTGGTCATGAGATAGAGGAGTGGTCCTGTTCATGAGATAGAGGAGTGGTCATGAGGATAGAGGAGTGGTCATGAGATAGAGGAGTGGTCCTGAGATAGAGGAGTGGTCCTGGTCATGAGATAGAGGAGTGGTCATGAGATAGAGGAGTGGCCCTGAAATAGAGGAGTGGTCATGAGATAGAGGAGTGGTCCTGTTCATGAGATAGAGGAGTGGTCATGAGGATAGAGGAGTGGTCCTGAGATAGAGGAGTGGTCATGAGATAGAGGAGTGGTCATGAGATAGAGGAGTGGTCCTGGTCCTGAGATAGAGGAGTGGTCCTGAGATAGAGGAGTGGTCCTGAGATAGAGGAGTGGTCATGAGATAGAGGAGTGGTCCTGGTCATGAGATAGAGGAGTGGTCATGAGATAGAGGAGGGGCCCTGGTCATGAGATAGAGGAGGGACCCTGAGATAGAGGAGTGGTCATGAGATAGAGGAGTGGCCCTGAGATAGAGGAGTGGTCATGAGATAGAGGAGTGGCCCTGAGATAGAGGAGTGGTCATGAGATAGAGGAGTGGTCCTGGTCATGAGATAGAGGAGTGGTCCTGGTCATGAGATAGAGGAGTGGTCCTGAGATAGAGGAGTGGTCCTGAAATAGAGGAGTGGTCCTGAGATAGAGGAGTGGTCCTGGTCATGAGATAGAGGAGTGGTCCTGAGATAGAGGAGTGGTCCTGGTCCTGAGATAGAGGAGTGGTCCTGAGATAGAGGAGTGGTCCTGGTCATGAGATAGAGGAGTGGTCATGAGATAGAGGAGTGGTCCTGGTCATGAGATAGAGGAGTGGTCATGAGTTAGAGGAGTGGTCCTGGTCATGAGATAGAGGAGTGGTCCTGAGATAGAGGAGTGGTCCTGGTCATGAGATAGAGGAGTGGTCATGAGATAGAGGAGTGGCCCTGAGATAGAGGAGTGGTCATGAGATAGAGGAGTGGTCCTGTTCATGAGATAGAGGAGTGGTCATGAGGATAGAGGAGTGGTCCTGAGATAGAGGAGTGGCCCTGAGATAGAGGAGTGGTCCTGAGATAGAGGAGTGGTCATGAGATAGAGGAGTGGCCCTGAGATAGAGGAGTGGTCCTGAGGTAGAGGAGTGGTCATGAGGGTAGAGGAGTGGTCCTGGTCCTGAGATAGAGGAGTGGTCCTGAGATAGAGGAGTGGTCCTGAGATAGAGGAGTGGTCATGAGATAGAGGAGTGGTCCTGGTCATGAGATAGAGGAGTGGTCCTGGTCATGACCCACAGAGGTCAACAGGTGTGCTCTAGGGTCAACAGGTTTGCTCTAAGGTCAACAGGTGTGCTCTAGGGTCAACAGGTGTGCTCTTACTTCCTCCAAACCGCCGTGACTCCTAACCTCTGCCCTCCAGGTGAGGAAGCTGCTCAGCGACTTCGCCATCATCCTCGCCATCCTGCTCTTCTGCGGCGTGGACGCCTTCGTGGGCGTCGACACGCCGAAGCTCATCGTGCCGAGTGAATTCAAGGTGAGACGTCGGGGGGAGGGGCTTCACTTAGGGGAGGGGATTGATTTAGGGGAGGAGCTTCATTTGGTGGAGGAGCTTCATTTAGAGGAGGGGCTTCACTTAGGGGAGGGGCTTCACTTAGAGGAGGGGCTTTATTTAGGGGAAGAGCTTAATTTAGGGGAGGGGCGGTCTCATCCCTCTCTCCCTCTCTCCTCCAGCCCACCAGTCCTCTGCGGGGCTGGTTCATCCCTCCCTTCGGGGGGAACCCGTGGTGGGTGTACCTGGCGGCCGCGCTGCCCGCCCTGCTGGTCACCATCCTCGTCTTCATGGACCAGCAGATCACGGCCGTCATCGTCAACCGCAAGGAGCACAAGCTCAGGGTGGGTCGGCTCGTTGACCTTTGACCTCCACCACGGCAGAGTATGTATACATATATATATACATACATATTTATCATATTTATATAAATATATATGTATGTATGTATGTATATATATACATACATACATACATATGTATGTATGTATGTATGTATGTATGTATGTATATATATATATATGTATGTATATATATGTATGTATGTATGTATATATATATATATATGTATATATGTATATATGTATGTATGTATATATATATATTAGGGCTGGCCACGTTAACGCGTTAATCGTGCGTTAACGCATCACTGAATTAACGCCGACAATTATTTTATCGCGCGTTAACGCAGGTTTAATTATTTATTATTCTCCGCATCAGAGCTCAGCTGTGTTTCGCGCACATATCACCCCCCCCCCCTCAGCTGGGCCTGATCAGCTGTTGTGTGGCAGGTTGAACTCTCTCTCTAGTAGCTAGGTTAAACAGAGAGAGAGAACATCCCCCTTATGAGGAAGTGGTGTCATTGTGACGTCACGCCATATGAGGCGCAACAGCGCCCCCTCCTGGACAAATATAATGACATGCATCCATACATTTATCAACACTCAACATGGCAATAAGCTTTAGTTGTGTTTGTTTTGATACCATTGTTTAAGTGGAGATTTACACAAAGTATTTATTTGATTTAATTGCTATACAAATGCTGATGTTAAGTGTTTGTTTCACAACAGGTGTTATGGCCCTTTAGTTCATCTGGCAGAACATTTAAAATAAGAGTCAAGTTCTCTGAGGTGACAAACTGAAAGTGTTTTCTGGTGTTTCTCTCTAACAGGGCGACACATGTGATGCTCTTTAGTTCTCTGGATGCTCTGGAGCAACATTTAAAATACAAGTGATACACACTACAAATGCGATTAATCGCGATTAAAATTTTTAATCGTTGGCCAGCACTAATATATATATATGTATATATGTATGTATATATTATATATATATATATATGTATATATATATATGTATGTATGTATGAATATATATATGTATATATGTATGTATATATATATATGTATATATGTATATATATATATGTATATATGTATGTATGTATGTATGTACTGCGCCCACCAGGCCTGAGGTGTGACCTCTGCTGACCTTGCTGCCGTCCCCTCAGAAAGGGGCTGGCTACCACCTGGACCTGTTCCTGGTGGCGGTGCTGATGGTGCTGTGCTCCTTCCTGGGCTTGCCGTGGTACGTGGCAGCCACCGTCATCTCCATCGCCCACATCGACTCCCTGAGGATGGAGACGCAGACGTCGGCCCCCGGCGAGCAGCCGCGCTTCCTGGGCGTCAGGCGAGTCGTCACGCGGCTTTTCCACCGCAACATTATTTTGGGTTCCCGTGTGAAAATGTGTCTCAGAGGTCAGAGGTCACAAACCAAAACAGAAGTTTATGTCCACAATGAGGCCTTGAGGGAGGGGGAGCAACAGCGCCCCCTGGGGACGCCAAAGCACACAGATAACAAGCCACTCAGTCTGAGAGTCAGGAGAACCAAAAGTACAGGAAGTAGCCTGAACCATGACAAAGAGATGGAGGAAGGGGAAGCACAACACGCACAACGGGGAAGCACAATGGGCACAGTGGGAAAGCCCAACGGGCACAGTGGGGAAGCCCAACGGGCACAGTGGGGAAGCCCAACGGGCACAGTGGGGAAGCCCAATGGGCACAGTGGGGAAGCCCAATGGGCACAGTGGGGAAGCCCAACGGGCACAGTGGGGAAGCCCAATGGGCACAGTGGGGTGTAAACATGAAGCTCCAGAGTTTCAGCCGTTTCTCGTACAAATCCAAGTTATGGGAAAAAAGATGCAATCTTGAATGTGGTTCAATGGATTAAATGTTGTTGTTGTTGTTGTGTTGTTGTTGTGCTCCAGTGTTCCCTCAGAGTGTAACTGAGTGTTCTCTCGTCTCCAGGGAGCAACGCGTCACAGGGATCTGCGTGTTCCTCCTGACGGGCCTCTCCGTCTTCATGGCGCCTATCCTCAAGGTACGAGACCCCAGGCCCCGGTCCCGCCTCTTTAAGGCCCCTCCTCTTTAAGGCCCCTCCTCTTTAAGGCCCCGCCTCTTTAAGGCCCCTCCTCTTTAAGGCCCCGCCTCTTTAAGGCCCCTCCTCTTTAAGGTCCCGCCTCTTTAAGGCCCCGCCTCTTTAAGGCCCCTCCTCTTTAAGGCCCCGCCTCTTTAAGGCCCCTCCTCTTTAAGGCCCCGCCTCTTTAAGGCCCCTCCTCTTTAAGGTCCCGCCTCTTTAAGGCCCCTCCTCTTTAAGGCCCCGCCTCTTTAAGGCCCCTCCTCTTTAAGGCCCCGCCTCTTTAAGGCCCCTCCTCTTTAAGGCCCCGCCTCTTTAAGGCCCCGCCTCTTTAAGGCCCCTCCTCTTTAAGGTCCCGCCTCTTTAAGGCCCCGCCTCTTTAAGGCCCCGCCTCTTTCAGGTTCCCGCCCTCTGAGGACACACCCCCGGCCCTCGCTCTCGGGCCGAGGGCGGCGTGGGGGTCCGGCCTCGGGAGCGTCCCCAGAGCGGCCGCCGGATGTGTGTCGGTGCTGCGGCGCCCTCTGGTGGTCGCTGTGTGTGTTGCGCTCTTGATCCTGTTCCCAGCCTGTTGATGACGTGTTGTGCTCGTGTCCCGCAGTTCATCCCCATGCCCGTGCTCTACGGCGTGTTCCTCTATATGGGCGTGGCCTCCCTCAACGGCGTCCAGGTGAGCCCACCGTTAGCCACGAGCTAACGAGCTTCACCAGCTGAAGGAAGCTACGACTTACAGGAACAAGGGGGCGTTCCCTCGGTCGGCGTTGGCTCGCCTCCAGGCCACGCCTCCACCTCGAGAACTAGACCTCCCGGCCAATCAGAAGCCAGCCCGCTCCTCGGGGCTCATTAGCCCGTCATGCTCCTGCAGCGCCCCCTCCTGACCCGTTGTTGTTGTTGTTGTTGTTGTTGTTGTTGTGTGTGCATCAGTTCATGGACCGCCTCCAGCTGCTCCTGATGCCCGCCAAGCACCAGCCCGACCTCCTGTACCTGCGCCACGTCCCCCAGCGCCGCGTCCACCTGTTCACCTTCATCCAGGCGCTGTGCCTGGCGCTGCTGTGGCTCCTGAAGTCCACCGTGGCGGCCATCGTGTTCCCCGTCATGGTGAGCGCCGCCGCCGCCGCCGCCGCCACCGCCGCCGCCGCCTTCCTCACCCGTGCCCCCTGCAGGTGCTGGCGCTGGTCGCGGTGCGCAAGGCGATGGACTTCCTGTTCTCGCAGCACGACCTGGGCTACCTGGACGACGTGATCCCGGAGAAAGACAAGAAGAAGAAAGAGGACGAGAAGAAGAAGAAGAAGAAGAAGAAGAGGAGGAGCATCGACAGCGACATCGACTTCGTAAGTTCCCCCGCGGTGGGCGTGTCCCCGGTGTAGCTCCTCCCCTCGGGGTCCGTGTTGACGTGTCCTCCGTCCTCAGTCCGACTGCCCGTACGGCGACGCCCCGCCCACCATCACCGTCTCCACGGCGACGCGTGAGTACGCCTCCGGAGGCGGCCTCTTCCTCCTCTTCATCCTCCTCTTCATCCTCCTCTTCATCCTCCTCCTCCTCTTATTCCCCGTCTCTGCTGCTGACCTGCTTGACCTTTCAGAGTGAAGTATGTATTTAAAGACACCCTCTCTCTCCCCCCCCCTCTCCCTCCCTCCCCCCTCCCTCCCCCCCTCTCTCTCCCTCTCCCCCCTCCCCCTCTCTCTCTCCCCCCCCTCTCTCCCCTCAGGAGATCCAACCCAGACGTTCCTTGACCTTCAGTCGTTGTGCTGAGAACTACTTTGAGTCTCCCACGGTGGCCGAGTGAGTACCACTGGTATATATATATATATCTATGTATATATATATACATAGATATATATATATATATATATATATATATATATATATACATAGATATACATAGATATATATATATACATAGATATATATATATATATATCTATGTATATATATATATATACATAGATATATATATATGTATATATATATACATAGATATACATAGATATATATATATACATAGATATACATAGATATATATATATACATAGATATATATATGCATATATATATATACATAGATATATATATGCATATATATACATTTACATATATATGCATATATAGATAGATGTTATATGATATATATGTGTATATATATATATGTGTATATATATATATATATATATGTATATATATATGTATATATATATATATATATATATATATATATATATATATATGTATGTGCAGGCACGTGCACAGATAGAGCCCTAGTGGTGCTCAAGCTCCGCCCCTTTTGCCCCGGATGAGTAACGTGCCCTTTTTTCAGGAGGCACTTTTTTTGTTCATTCTTCAGTGATTAAGAATAAAAGTTTCTCTCTCAGTCATCAAGTCCCCCAAATGTGTTTTGATATCCGACGGGGCATTTGTTTGCCCCCGGTTTGTACTTTTGGTAAAGAAGGGAAGTTGATGTAGTGTGAATACATTCTAATTCGGTGCTGTGGCTTAGTGGGTAGAAGCACGTGTTCGGTGGACACAAGGTCCAAACATTTTTGAAAAATGATGTATTTCTTTTCAGAGGGGAGCGCATTTTTTTGCGCTCCTCTCTAAATGGCGCCCTAGGCGGCCGCCTAGACCGCCTGTAGGACCCCCCCCCCCCCCCCCCCGGTTCAGAGGCCACATGGGCCGGCCTTAGTCTGAGGACCGCTGCTCTGGGCTGTTGATGTCTGTCAATATCGCTCATTTTGAAAATGACGTAAGAGGACGATACGGATCAGAATCAGACGGCGAGGAGGGCGACACGTGGCTGGTGACGACCCATCAGCCAATCAGAACGCTTGTACTGTTGTTGCTAAATAATAATTCATCTTTCTTCATAAAGGAAGTTAAGATAGCGGTCTGATGCTGAAGAGGAGACGCAGGTCATATTGATGCTCATGCTTTAACTCTGTCACAACCTTTTTTGGGATGTGCCCTTTTTTGGGTTTGAGCACCTGCCCCCCAAAATGTCTGTGCACGTGCCTGTGTATATATATATATATATATATATATATATATATATATATATATATATAGATAGATAGATAGATAGATAGATAGATAGATAGATAGACAGACAAATATATATATGTATACATATATAGATAGATAGATAGATAGATAGATAGATAGACATATATATATATTTTTTTTTTTCTGTACTCGCTCCTTATATTTCCCTCTCCGTCTTTTCTCTCCAGTCTTAATCGAGGTCCGTGTACAAAAGGTTGGCCTCTGATTGGGGGCCTCTGATTGGGGGCCTCTGATTGGGGGCCTCTGATTGGGGGCCTCTGATTGGGGGCCTCTGATTGGGGGCCTCTGATTGGGGGCCTCTGATTCGGGCCCCGACGACGCTCTCCTCTGGAGGAAGAGTTCCCAAACGGACCTGTGAACCAAAGAAGAAGATTCTAGTTTTAACCGTGTTTTATTGTGTTATTCTACCTGAAGAGGCTTCATTCTATTGTTAATTCACGAGTTCCTGCAGGAAACAAAATGGCCACTTGAGGTCACGCAGTTTTCACTAATATGTCGTGAGCGTGTCGAGCGTCCAGATGCAGCCTTGTGTCGTTAGACACGGTTGTTCGTGTAATTATTATTATTTTTGGAATGGATTTATTCCAAATGACATCCAAAGAAAACCTTCTTTTTTTTTACGAGTGTTTTTATATCAGAACTCCTGGAATCCAAAGAGTGAAAACATTGGCGGAGGAGGCGGAGCCACATGAGCGCGCCTGTCTTTTCCTTTGCAGCCAGCAGGGGGCCCAGAAGGTCACCTTGTGTATTCATGGGCATACCATCACTCAGGGCTGAGAGAGAGAGAGAGAGAGAGATGATATATAATGTGTATATATAATGAAATGATCTGATCTGTTGGGCCATTATTGGTGATCAGACATTGATGTTATTGTTTCTGCTGAGGATCTGTGACTCTACGGTCCTTTCTGTCTGTGACTCTAGGGTCCTTTGTGTCTGTGACTCTACTGTCCTTTGTGTCTGTGACTCTACGGTCCTTTCTGTCTGTGACTCTAGGGTCCTTTGTGTCTGTGACTCTACTGTCCTTTGTGTCTGTGACTCTACGGTCCTTTCTGTCTGTGACTCTAGGGTCCTTTGTGTCTGTGACTCTAGGGTCCTTTGTGTCTGTGACTCTAGGGTCCTTTGTGTCTGTGACTCTACTTTCCTTTGTGTCTGTGACTCTAGGGTCCTTTGTGTCTGTGACTCTAGGGTCCTTTGTGTCTGTGACTCTAGGGTCCTTTGTGTCTGTGACTCTACTGTCCTTTGTGTCTGTGACTCTAGGGTCCTTTGTGTCTGTGACTCTAGGGTCCTTTGTGTCTGTGACTCTAGGGTCCTTTGTGTCTGTGACTCTACTGTCCTTTGTGTCTGTGACTCTAGGGTCCTTTGTGTCTGTGACTCTAGGGTCCTTTGTGTCTGTGACTCTAGGGTCCTTTGTGTCTGTGACTCTAGGGTCCTTTGTGTCTGTGACTCTACTGTCCTTTGTGTCTGTGACTCTAGGGTCCTTTGTGTCTGTGACTCTAGGGTCCTTTGTGTCTGTGACTCTAGGGTCCTTTGTGTCTGTGACTCTACTGTCCTTTGTGTCTGTGACTCTAGGGTCCTTTGTGTCTGTGACTCTAGGGTCCTTTGTGTCTGTGACTCTACTGTCCTTTGTGTCTGTGACTCTAGGGTCCTTTGTGTCTGTGACTCTAGGGTCCTTTGTGTCTGTGACTCTACTGTCCTTTGTGTCTGTGACTCTAGGGTCCTTTGTGTCTGTGACTCTAGGGTCCTTTGTGTCTGTGACTCTAGGGTCCTTTGTGTCTGTGACTCTAGGGTCCTTTGTGTCTGTGACTCTACTGTCCTTTGTGTCTGTGACTCTAGGGTCCTTTGTGTCTGTGACTCTACTGTCCTTTGTGTATGTGACTCTAGGGTCCTTTGTGTCTGTGACTCTAGGGTCCTTTGTGTCTGTGACTCTAGGGTCCTTTGTGTCTGTGACTCTAGGGTCCTTTGTGTCTGTGACTGTAGGGTCCTTTGTGTCTGTGACTCTAGGGTCCTTTGTGTCTGTGACTCTAGGGTCCTTTGTGTCTGTGACTCTAGGGTCCTTTGTGTCTGTGACTCTACTGTCCTTTGTGTCTGTGACTCTAGGGTCCTTTGTGTCTGTGACTCTAGGGTCCTTTGTGTCTGTGACTCTACTGTCCTTTGTGTCTGTGACTCTAGGGTCCTTTGTGTCTGTGACTCTAGGGTCCTTTGTGTCTGTGACTCTAGGGTCCTTTGTGTCTGTGACTCTAGGGTCCTTTGTGTCTGTGACTGGGGTCCACGCCGTAGAGGTACGTGGAGCGGCCTGCTGAGCCTCTGTGCGTGTCGGTGGCTTGATGGCCGTCTCACTGCTCTACTCTGGACGATGTGAAGATGTGAGTGACTCATGTTTGGATCCACGCTGATGGAGCGCCGTCTCCACGTGCTTCCGTTCACACGCTGGAGCTCCAGCTGATTTTAGGGTATTGATCCATATCCTGAAGGAAAAGGAGACTGCTTCTGGCCTCATATGCGGTGCAGACAATAAGGCGTTTTATGAATTCATGTGTTCACTACGGCGTGACGCGCCCGCCTGTTACAGCTGCTTATCGAACAGAAAATCATACAAACTTCCATTTTGTTGTATTGATCTGTATATCTTGACTTCCTGGTTCTGATGCCACAATTATATAATATTTTTGAACCAATTTTATACAAATCACTGTCTGTGCTCGACCAGCACGCAGAAGACGAGGAGAAGCCTTCGTCTCTCAGCTGGCGGCTTGAGCTCAATAAACCGTCCCATGATTCTCAAGAAGACTTCCTGTGTTTGTTTTCTTCCAATTGTCAAAGTTTTGCAACCAGATGGAGAGAGTTCTATATATTTGTATACATAAATATATATATATATATATATATATATATATATATATATATATATATATATATATATATATATGCACGCGCGCGTGCGTGTTGTGGCAACCCGGGGGACGTGGAGGTGAGATTCAGAATAAAATCAGGAGACTCAGAGACGCAGTGCAACAATAAAGGGTCTTTTAATAGAACGTGTAGGAAAAAGGGGGAATGGGCATCTAATGGAAACAAAGGATTCTTCCCGGTCGGGTCTTTGGTCGTCAGTCTCACACCTTCTGTGAGACAGTTGGTATCTCCTGGATGGGCAGAGCAGAGGAGAGGAGAGAGGGTCCAGTTACCTCTGGTCTGAGGCTCCTCCTCTCCTGAGGCTCCTCCTCTCCTGAGGCTCCTCCTCTCCTGAGGCTCCTCCTCTCCTGAGGCTCCTCCTCTCCTTCTCCTCTCCTCTTCAGCCAGCTCTCCCCTGATGCCTCCAGTGGAGGGAAGATATCCTCTGTCCCTCGTTAGCTGATGGGCTGCAGGTGTGACCACTGCCATGTGCCCATTGGCTGTAGCACCTGTACTGGGAAGTACGCTCCGTGGACCACTTCCCCAACCTGAGCTCTGGGATCACAGGCCGTTTCTCAATATGCGTACTTGTGCGTCCTTTCCTCTCCTTGTGTCCTTTCCTCTCCTTGTGTCCTTTCCTCTACTTGAGTCCTTTCCTCTCCTTGTGTCCTTTCCTCTCCTTGTGTCCTTTCCTCTACTTGAGTCCTTTCCTCTACTTGAGTCCTTTCCTCTCCTTGTGTCCTTTCCTCTACTTGAGTCCTTTCCTCTCCTTGTGTCCTTTCCTCTCCTTGTGTCCTTTCCTCTCCTTGTGTCCTTTCCTCTCCTTGTGTCCTTTCCTCTACTTGTGTCCTTTCCTCTACTTGTGTCCTCATGGACTCGTGTCTCCTCATCAGTCTCAGCCGGGTACATGTTCCAATTCAAAGTTCTCTTCTCTCTCTTCATGGTCAAAATGCCGGATGTGACTCCTCCCACTTTACCCAGGATGCATCAGAGGAGACTTGTGCGTACTCTGGCCAGCATATATCCCACAATGCATTTCACCAGCAGCCGGAAACAATAGCGGAGGAGAAAATAAACTACTGACAGATGACTTTTTATAAATACTGTTGTTGAGTCAGGAATGTCATTTTAGGAAGTTTTGTTTATTCGACTGTAAAAAAAATAATTTACACTGAATGAATAGAATAAAGTCAGGAGAAGAACAGCTGATGTGGTGACGTCATCAAATAAGCAGCCGGTCCAATCGCAGAAAGACCGTCCTCCCGTCCTCCAGAGTCTGGACCCCCAAGACCAGACCCCCAAGACCAGACCCCCAAGACCAGACTCAGAAGAACACAAGTCTGCAGTCGTGTTCTTTGACTTGAGAAACGGCCCTAATGTCCTCTCTCAGGCCTTTTCTCTCTGAGCAGCCTTGTGGTTTCTCCTCCCATCCCACCCTCCACCTCCTCCTCCACCACCAACACCTCCTCCTCCACCACCAACACCTCCTCCACCTCCTCCTCCACCACCAACACCTCCTCCACCACCAACACCTCCTCCACCTCCACTACCAACACCTCCTCCACCACCAACACCTCCTCCACCTCCACTACCAACACCTCCTCCACCACCAACACCTCCTCCACCTCCACCACCAACACCTCCTCCAACTGGAGGAGGTCGTAACATCTGCCTCTCAATTTAAGAGTCAGTGGTGCTCTCATGTCTCTGGAGGTCTCCCTCTCCCGTCTCCCTCCCGTGTCCTTGAGCAAGGCACTGAACCCCCAGCTGCTCCCCGGTCTTCACTGCAGCCCACTGCTCCTTCATAAGGAGGAGGGTCAATGCAGAGGAGAATGTCCCACTGTGGGATCACTAAAGGATACATTGCTGTCTCCCTCTTGTGTCTCCCGTCTCCCGCTGCTGTCTCCCTCTCGTGTCTCCCGTCTCCCCTGCCTCTCGGCTCCTCCCCCTGGCCTATAAGGAGCTGCGAGGAGCGGCTGGCGCTCTGAGCGCCGCGGAGCATCCAGAGGAGCACGACGCAGCTGCTGTTGCCGGGTAAGAGAATACGTTTTCTGTCTTGTCTTCAACCTAAATGATGAGCTGACATGAGGAGAGACTGAACGACTTCATGAGATCAGAGAGAAACCATCAGAGAGAGCGATGGAACATGATTATTATAGATTATAAGAGAGAGAGTAACACTCTGAATCAAGTCATAAAAAGAACATTGTATTATTGGTTATTGATTATTGGTTATTGATTGGTTGTCAGTGTGACACGTGCCTCTGCCCCGTTGCTCCCGGTCGGCCGGCTGTGGAGATTGAACCGGCGGCGCCCGCTCACCGACGCTTCTCCGTCTGTCTGTCCCTCACTCAGGTAGCTCGCCATGACCCAGAATTCAAACGCCACTCTGGAGGGCCCCGCCCCTTCAAACGCCTCGGGCCCGGCGGCCCACCTGGACGTCGCCCACCTGGACTTCTACCTGCACGAGCCGCCCGTGGCCGCGGTCTTCACGGCGTCCTACCTGCTCATCTTCCTGGCGTGCATGGCGGGCAACGGCGTGGTGTGCTTCATCGTGCTGCGCGGCGGGCGCTCCGTCACCAACCTCTTCATCCTCAACCTCGCCATCAGCGACCTGCTGGTCGGCATCTTCTGCATGCCGACCACGCTGGTGGACAACATCATCACGGGTCAGGGGCCAGGGGTCACGGTTCAGGGGTCACGGTTCAGGGGTCAGGGGTCACGGTTCAGGGATCACAGGTTAGGGGTCACAGGTTAGGGGTCACGGTTCACGGTTCAGGGGTCATGGTTCAGGGGCGTGATGTTGTTCCTGCCTCGGGTCCCTTGTGTGACCTCTGACCTCTGGCGTCCTGCAGGCTGGCCGTTCGGCAGCGTGCTGTGTAAGCTCAGCGGGATGGTCCAGGGCGTGTCCGTGTCGGCGTCCGTGTTCACGCTGGTGGCGATCGCCGTGGACAGGTGAGGCGCCGCTAAGTGACTGGTGCGCCATCATGTTCCCATGATGCATTGCTCCGGTCTCCCGTGTCAGGTTCCGCTGCGTCGTCCACCCATTCAAGCAGAAGCTGACCGTCGCCACCTCCAAGCTGATCATCGTGGTCATCTGGGTCCTCGCCGTGTCCATCACCGGTCCCTCCGGGGTCGTGCTGCGGGTCACGAAGGAGCAGAGGGTGCGAATAGTCGGCGGCGGCGCCGCCGAGCCGCGCCCGCTCTACTGGTGCCGGGAGAACTGGCCCGACCCGGAGAGCCGGAGGATCTACACCACGGTCCTGTTCGCCAGCGTCTACCTCGCCCCGCTCGGCCTCATCGTAGTCATGTACGCCCGCATCGGCCTCGCCCTCTACGGGGCCGCCGCTCCCCTGGCGAGGGGCGGCGGCAGCGTGTCCGAGGAGGGCGCCGGCGCCGCAGAGGGCCGCCTCTCCGTGTCCAGGAGGAGGAGCCGGGTGGTCGTGATGCTGCTGGTCGTGGCGCTGCTCTTCCTCGTGTCGTGGCTGCCTCTGTGGACGCTCATGATGCTGAGCGACTACGCCCGCCTGACGGAGCGCCAGCACCGCCTCGTCAACATCTACGCCTTCCCCCTGGCGCACTGGCTGGCCTTCTTCAACAGCAGTGTCAACCCCGTCATCTACGGCTTCTTCAACCACAACTTCCGCAGAGGCTTCCAGGCCGCCTTCAAACTGCAGCTGTGCTCCGGGGGCCTCCGGCGCCAGAGGACCGGCTCCGCCCGCGTGCGAGGGAACGCCGTGGGAACGCCGGGGCACGGCGCCCGGCCCGCGGCGGGCAGGTCGGAGCTTGTGGGGAACGCAAAGCGCTCGCTCCATGACGGGGGCGGCCCGGCGGTTGGAGGCTGCCGCCGAGAGCAGGACCTGGTCCTGGAGGACCTAGACCACGTGTCCCAGATCTAGAGGGGCTGGACCGTGGACCCTCTCAGGCCCCGTGGCTCCTAGGGAACCGCCAGGAATCCACGTGGCTCAACGAGCCTCAACGAGCCTCAACGTGCCTCAATGAGCCTCAACGAGCCTCAATGAGCCTCAATGAGCCTCAACGTGTTCAAGCTCACTTTGGTTTTAGAGGCTTACATATTCTGTACCGCAACAATCAGGCAGCCTGTTGAGTAGAGATGTTGAGGTAGAGATGTTGAGTAGAGATGATTAGGTAGAGATGTTGAGTAGAGCTGATGAGGTAGAGATGTTGAGATGTTGAGTAGAGATGATGAAACAGAGATGTTGAGGTAGAGATGTTGAGTAGATATGTTGAGTAGATATGTTAATGTAGAGATGATGACGTAGAGATGTTGAGTAGAGATGTTGAGGTAGAGATGCTGAGTAGAGATGATGAGGTAGAGATGTTAAGGTAGAAATGTTGAGTAGAGATGTTGAGTAGAGATTTTGAGGTAGAGATCTTGAGTAGAGATTTTGAGGTAGAGAGGTTGAGTAGAGATGTTGAGGTAGAGATGTTGAGATGATGAGTATAGATGATGAGGTAGAGATGAGCAGTGTGTTGAGGTAGAGATGTTGAGTAGAGATGTTGAGGTAGAGATGATGAGTAGAGATGGTGAGTAGAGATGTTGAGGTAGAGATGATGAGGTAGAGATGACGAGTAGAGATGTTGAGTAGAGGTGTTGAGGTAGAGATGTTGAGTAGAGATGTTGAGTAGAGATGTTGAGGTAGAGATTATGAGTAGAGATGTTGAGTAGAGATGTTGAGTAGAGATGTTGAGATAGAGATGATGAGTAGAGATGTTGAGTAGAGATGTTGAGGTAGAGATGTTGAATAGAGATGATGACTAGAGATGTTGAGGTAGAGATGTTGAGTAGAGATGATGAGTAGAGATGTTGAGTAGAGATGTTGAGTAGAGATGATGAGGTAGAGATGTTGAGTAGAGATGTTGAGTAGAGATGTTGAGTAGAGCTGATGAGGTAGAGATGTTGAGTAGAGATGTTGAGTAAAGATGTTGAGATAGAAATGATGAGTAGAAATGTTGAGGTAGAGATGATGACTAGAGATGTTGAGGTAGAGATGTTGAGTAAAGATGTTGAGGTAGAGATGTTGAGTAGAGATGTTGACGTAGAGATGTTGAGTAGAGATGACCAGCCTGTTGCTTTGCTGCTTTCCAGTTGCATGTTTGAAGAATGTAAATGGAGCGTCTTGTCTTCCACGGTATTCCCTGTGATTGTTTCACTGTAAAATGGAAATAAAATGAAATAATAAAATAAAATTAATCTTCATCCTGAGGTGCACAAACACATAACTCCAACTTTGGAGAGTGTGCCATGTTCCAGGAGGAGGCGTCGGGGGGAGCGAAGTGAGAGAAATGAGAGGAATGAGAGAAATGAGAGGAATGAGAGGAATGAGAGAAATGAGAGGAATGAGAGGAATGAGAGAAATGACGCCTCATTTGGCAAAACAAAGCACACCAATAAAGAACGTGTTTGAACCTGACGGCTCCGCAGCACGAGGTCAGAGGTGACGAGCTGAGGTTAAAGGTGACGAGCTGAGGTTAAAGGTGACGTTAAAGGTGACGAGCCGACGTTAAAGGTGACGAGCTGAGGTTAAAGGTGACGAGCGGTCTATTAGGTGTGTGTCCCGTGGGAAAGAGGAAGTGGATTGTCTCCTCCACGGATTAGAAGCGCTAATCTCCCGAAGAAGCCATTAGTGCGCCTCCAGTGCAGCGCCTCCTCCTCCTCCTCCTCCGTTAGCTGCGCGTCGCTCTGCCTCAAGAGGCCTGAGAGCTCAGGACTTTCAGCTGAGCCCTTTGTTGATCTCCTGGGCGTCTGCAGCAGCTGCTCATACGAGCGCCATGTGGACGTCGTTGCCGCCAGCAACCTGCCGTCTGAACGGCCTCCTGCTGCCTGCGGGGACCGGGTCATTTCTCCGGACTCTTGGAGAGTTTGTAGTGAAAACCATGCGGTCTCTAACCTTCTCCTCAGCGTCGGGTGGTTGCAGTCCTTTCCTAGCAGCTTTAGTCACAAACTGGTCGAAACTTTCACCATCCGTTTGTATCTTTTCATGGAATCTATATCACGTGAGAATGGGGTTAGCTTTGGGCGTGACGTCTGCTTCAAACCTCCCATAGTACGTCTGGAGTACCTTTCTTCCATCTGCCGCGAGCGTCCATGTGTTGTACACCTCTCTGCCTTTCTCACCGATCCACAGGAGTAGATAGCTGCACTTTCCCTCCTCCTCTTTAGCGCTTAGCGGGCCGGAGAACATTAGCTCCAGATGGTGGCCAAACCTTCTCCATGCGTCGGCAGGTTGGATGACTCCCAATCCGTCCGTGGCGTGTTCTCCATCCTCCGTCGTCGGGTTCGATGAGAAGCAAGCTATTCTGACACCGTGTCGTGTTTCCTTGAAGGTACCGACATTTAGTTGTCTCAGTAAAACACTCGGTACTCGGGTTAGCATATACGGCGCAGCCTGCGTCCATCTTTATTCCGTGATCTTAACTCTGACCTCGATGACATCATCCAGCAGCGACACTTCCTTTAACCGGAAGTGAAGATACTACAATTATCCAGAACGTTATTATCCAGAACGTTATTATGCAGAATGTTATTATCTAGAACGTTATTATCTAGAACGTTATTATCCAGAATGTTATTATCTAGAACGTTATTATCTAGAACGTTATCTATATCATTATTATCCAGAATGTTATTGTCTAGAATGTTATTGTCTTGAACGTTATTATCCAGAACGTTATTATCCAGAACCTTATTATCCAGAACTTTATTATCTAGAACTTTATTATCTAGAACGTTATTATCCAGAACCTTATTATCCAAAATGTTATTATCTAGAACGTTATTATCTAGAACGTTATTATCCAGAACGTTATTATCTAGAACATTATTATCTAGAACCTTATTATCCAGAACGTTATTATCTAGAATGTTATTATCCATAACCTTATTATCCAGAACGTTATTATCTAGAATGTTATTGTCTTGAACGTTATTATCCAGAACATTATTATCTAGAACGTTATTATCTAGAACCTTATTATCTAGAACGTTATTATCCAGAACGTTATTATCTAGAACGTTATTATCCAGAACGTTATTATCTAGAACGTTATTATCCAGAACGTTATTATCCAGAATGTTATTATCTAGAACGTTATTATCTAGAACGTTATTATCTATATCATTATTATCCAGAATGTTATTGTCTAGAATGTTATTGTCTTGAACGTTATTATCCAGAACGTTATTATCCAGAACCTTATTATCCAGAACTTTATTATCTAGAACGTTATTATCTAGAACGTTATTATCCAGAACCTTATTATCCAAAATGTTATTATCTAGAACGTTATTATCTAGAACGTTATTATCCAGAACGTTATTATCCAGAATGTTATTATCTAGAACGTTATTATCTAGAACGTTATTATCTATATCATTATTATCCAGAATGTTATTGTCTAGAATGTTATTGTCTTGAACGTTATTATCCAGAACGTTATTATCCAGAACCTTATTATCCAGAACTTTATTATCTAGAACCTTGTTATCCAGAACATCATTATCTAGAATGTTATTATCCAGAACCTTATTATCCAGTACGTTATTATCTAGAACGTTATTATCTAGAACCTTATTATCCAGAACGTTATTATCTAGAACGTTATTATCCAGAACCTTATTATCCAGAACGTTATTATCTAGAACGTTATTATCTAGAACCTTATTATCCAGAACGTTATTATCTAGAACCTTATTATCCAGAACCTTATTATCCAGAACTTTATTATCCAGAACCTTATTATCTAGAACCTTTTTCTAGAATTATTATCTAGAACTTTATTATCCAGAACCTTATTATCTAGAACCTTATTATCTAGAACCTTATTATCCAGAACGTTATTATCTAGAACCTTATTATCTAGAACCTTATTATCCAGAACGTTATTATCTAGAACGTTATTATCTAGAACCTTATTATCTAGAACTTTATTATCCAGAACGTTATTACCTAGAACGTTATTATCCAGAACCTTATTATCCAAAATGTTATTATCTAGAATGTTATTATCTAGAACGTTATTATCCAGAACGTTATTATCTAGAACATTATTATCTAGAACCTTATTATCCAGAACGTTATTATCTAGAATGTTATTATCCAGAACCTTATTATCCAGAACGTTATTATCTAGAATTTTATTGTCTTGAACGTTATTATCTAGACTATTATCCAGAACGTTATTATCTAGAACGCTTATTATCAGAACGTTATTATCCAGAATGTTATTATCTAGAACGTTATTATCTAGAACGTTATTATCTATATCATTATTATCCAGAATGTTATTGTCTAGAATGTTATTGTCTTGAACGTTATTATCCAGAACCTTATTATCCAGAACTTTATTATCTAGAACGCTATTATCTAGAACGTTATTATCCAGAACCTTATTATCCAAAATGTTATTATCTAGAACGTTATTATCTAGAACGTTATTATCCAGAACGTTATTATCCAGAACGTTATTATGCAGAATGTTATTATCTAGAACGTTATTATCTAGAACGTTATTATCTAGAACGTTATTATCTAGAACGTTATTATCTATATCATTATTATCCAGAATGTTATTGTCTAGAATGTTATTGTCTTGAACGTTATTATCCAGAACGTTATTATCCAGAACCTTATTATCCAGAACTTTATTATCTAGAACGTTATTATCCAGAACCTTATTATCCAAAATGTTATTATCTAGAATGTTATTATCCAGAACCTTATTATCCAGAACGTTATTATCTAGAACGTTATTATCCAGAACGTTATTATCCAGAACATTATTATCTAGAACGTTATTATCTAGAACCTTATTATCTAGAACGTTATTATCCAGAACGTTATTATCTAGAACGTTATTATCCAGAACGTTATTATCTAGAACGTTATTATCCAGAACGTTATTATCCAGAATGTTATTATCTAGAACGTTATTATCTAGAACGTTATTATCTATATCATTATTATCCAGAATGTTATTGTCTAGAATGTTATTGTCTTGAACGTTATCATCCAGAACGTTATTATCCAGAACCTTATTATCCAGAACTTTATTATCTAGAACGTTATTATCCAGAACCTTATTATCCAAAATGTTATTATCTAGAACGTTATTATCCAGAACGTTATTATCTAGAACATTATTATCTAGAACCTTATTATCCAGAACATCATTATCTAGAATGTTATTATCCAGAACCTTATTATCCAGAACGTTATTATCTAGAACGTTATTATCCAGAACCTTATTATCCAGAACGTTATTATCTAGAACCTTATTATCCAGAACCTTATTATCCAGAACTTTATTATCCAGAACCTTATTATCTAGAACGTTATTATCTAGAACCTTATTATCTAGAACCTTATTATCCAGAACGTTATTATCTAGAACCTTATTATCTAGAACCTTATTATCTAGAACCTTATTATCCAGAACGTTATTATCTAGAACGTTATTATCTAGAACCTTATTATCTAGAACTTTATTATCCAGAACGTTATTACCTAGAACGTTATTATCCAGAACGTTATTATCTAGAACGTTATTATCCAGAACGTTATTATCTAGAACCTTATTATCTAGAACCTTATTATCTAGAACGTTATTATCCAGAATGTTATTATCTAGAACATTATTATCTAGAACCTTATTATCCAGAACGTTATTATCTAGAACATTATTATCTAGAACCTTATTATCCAGAACGTTATTATCCAGAACATTATTATCTAGAACCTTATTATCTAGAACGTTATTATCCAGAACGTTATTATCCAGAACATTATTATCTAGAACGTTATTATCTAGAACCTTATTATCTAGAACGTTATTATCCAGAACGTTATTATCTAGAACGTTATTATCCGGACGGATCCAGTCGGGTGATGTTTTATGTTTTATGATTTGATTCCAGGATGTTCTTCAGTTTCTGAATCTCACCACTTCTTCGTATTTCTTTAAATGCCCTGCAACCATTTATATATTTTAGCTTTTTAGTGTTTCTGATGACCGTTCTTAATTACTATTTTTTTTTTATGCTTTTAATATTTAATATGTGCTCTACAAAATAAACTCGCCCTGCTGAAATAATAGTTTCGAGTTAAAGTGTCATATTTCATAATATTTCATAACCCATCCCTGCATCGGTCCCAACGCCAATGAAAGGAGACTCGTAGAAACAGCTGTTCTGCTCCACCTAGCGGCCGCGGGCCCACATGACATGGACATTACTGACGGCAGTAATGACAATAATGACAATAATAATGATTATAATGATAATAGTAATAATTATAATGATAATAATGATTATAATGATAATAGTGATTTTAATGATAATAATAATGATCATAATGATAATAATAATAATGATTATAATGATAATAATGAAAATAATATTGATTATAATGATAATAGTGATTTTAATGATAGTAATAATGATAATCATGATAATAATCATTCTAATAATTATATTAATAATGATAATAATCACCAACCAGAGGGACTTTGGGCCGAATTTATTTTGCAAGTGTTTTAAGTGATACATGTTTCCAGTGATTGTCCTTACAATTATGTCCCCCCCCCCCCCTTTTCTCCCTTAACAACCGAGACAGTAAATAAAAAGAAATGTATTTTTATTAATTTTCACACAAACTGTACAATATGTGGAGAGTATACTGTAGCACGGGGACATTTACTGGACCCAGAGCTATTCCACCAGGCATCCGAAACAACAACGGGTTCCCTTGACTGCACACGTCCACTTCACGTGTTTATCAAAGGTGTATCGTCTCTAAAACCACATTCAGACTTTCTTTTCCTTCTCAATCTTTTCAAAAACACGGCCAAGCCCCGCCCACTTCAACGCCCACGGAGGCCTTTAGTCATACAATCAAATATATATGTATATATATATATATATATATATATATATATATATATATATATATGGGTTAAGAAAACTGGTGTTTTACATCATATTTATAGACGCAACCACGAGGACTACGAGATGAAGAGAGACGTTGGATGAAAAGGAAAAAGAGTTGGGGTCGCCGCGAAGACGTCGTCCCGCAAGCGGCTCGGCGAGACGGCCTCGCCGTCGGCTCCGCTCGGAAGAGGAGGAACCCGAGGCGAGGCGACAGAGGAAGAACACAGAAGCTGGAGAAGACCAGGGTCAGCCGTCGTCCTTCGCGGCGTTGACCTCCGGATCGCCGTCTAGATCCCGGAGGAGCTTCCTGCTCCTGCTCCTCGCCTCCTTGTTCCCTTTCCTCGGCTGCGCCGCGGACGGCTTCCCTGCTCACCGACGCAGAAACAACGACTGTCTGTGCGTTTATTCACCGGAGAGAAAGAAAACGCTCCACTCACCTGCCGACGGAGCGAGCTGGTCCTCGGCCGCCTCGTCCGTGACGATCCGCCGCCGGGCGCTCTCGAACACCGAGCGGATGACGATGGAGTCCTCGTAGATCTGCGGCGGGGGAACACAGACACGGAGAGTCCCAAACCACGAAGAATAAAGAAGAGGTCCAGGGGCTGAGGGGGCGGGGCTCAGGGGGCGGGGCCTCACCTGGGAGCCCTCCAGGTTGTAGGTCTGAGCATTGTGGCACAGGAGGAACACGTCCTTCTCCAGGTCCACCACGCTCCGGTACTTGTGGTTACGCACGCGTTCCTGTGGACACCATGAATAACACCGCGTCTGACCTTTGACCTTCTGGAGCGCCACTGTGTCCTCGAAGGTCACGGTGGCGCTCCACTCGGTGTCGAAGCGACTCCAACGATTACGTTTAATTTGGTCTCCGCGCAATTTGATCCGCCGACAGCTCGACGTCGCCGACGAGACCTCGGGGTGAACACCGTGTGATTAAAGGGCCGGCGTGTCGGATTTGGCGCCATCTAGTGGCGAAGCGCAGCAAGGCCGCCGCTAAACGTAATCGCTCTGCGCAATGTCCTCAATGTCCTCAATGTCCTCAATGTCCTCAATGTCCTGTCTCCTCTGACTCCGCTGAGTTCCGGTGAGACTTTGGGTTCGTCTTGTTGAGTATTGGATGCCCGCCGCGCCCCGCCCACCGCCATGTGTCCTGAGCGAGACACTTGACCCCGAGTTGACCCCAGAGCTGTGTGTCTGTGTGTGATTCTGAAGGTATTGTAATTAAAGGGCCAGCGTGTTGGTCCGGTCGGCGTACCTTGATCCTCCGGAAGTCCACCGGCTTCCGGATGAGCTCGTAGTACTCGGGCACCTCCTTCTTGGAGGGGAGCTGCACGAAGCCTTTGCCGATCTGTCGACCCGACCTGTGGACAGAGGAGCGGTCAGTGCGCGTGCGTGGGCGGCGCGGGGCGGCGCGGGGCGGCGCGGGGCGGCGCGGGGCGGCGCGGGGCGGCGCTCACCCGTCCTTGTAGTTCAGGACCACGTCCAGCAGGGCGCTCAGGGTGCGGGTGAGCTCCGGCGGGTTGGGGGGCAGCTTCTCCGCCGGCGGGCGCCCTCGCTTCCTCTTGACCTTCTCCCCGGCCTCCGGGCCGGCCGGCGGCTCCCGCCCCGCTCGCGCATCGCCTCTCCGCTTCTTCAGGCCCACGTCCTCCTCCTCCACCTCCTCCACCTCCTCCACCTCCTCCACCTCCTCCATCTCCTCGGGCTGCGGAGGAGCGACACACAGACTCAGCCCCGCGCCATGAGAGAGGCGCTCTGTGTCGGCGTCATGGACCGGGAGGGACGGGGAGACGCCGGCGGCCAGGCTCAGACTGAAGCGGAGCAGAGGAGCCGCTCCTCTTCGTCAGGAGGAGCGGCTCCTCTTCGTCAGGAGGAGCGGCTGTTTATTTATTCATCACAACAGAGGATGAATTTGCATGAATTCAGCCGCGGCGCCGTCTGAATCCAGGACGGATTATTCCATCCGGAGGCTTTGATGTCAGATGGCTAGCGAAGAGGAGGACGGCGGCTCTTCCTCTTTTCTGTTAGCGCACACAGATTGTGAATATCGAGAAAGATGCCGTCTCATAAAACACGAGATGACATCATCATAGCTGCAGAGACGTGGCGTTCGATGTCTGCTGCGTCCCCCGTTATTTTCAACCTTCTTTTTTTCCAATAACTGCTGCAACCGTTCCCACAGAGACAATGAGGCCAGAACGAGAGTCTGCTGCAGCAGGAGGAGGAGCAGAGGAGGAGAGAAGAGGAGAGGAGGAGAGAGGAGAGGAGAGGAGGAGAGGAGAGGAGAGGAGAGGAGAGGAGAGGAGGAGACGAGAGGAGAGGAGAGGATGAGAGAGGAGATGAGAGGAGGAGAGGAGAGGAGGAGAGAGAGGAGGAGAGGAGAGGAGAGGAGGAGAGGAGAGGAGAGGATGAGAGAGGAGATGAGAGGAGAGGAGAGGAGGAGAGAGGAGAGAGGAGAGGAGGAGAGAGCAAGCCGGACAAATCCTCCATGCATCCACCACACATGTACACATGTACACTCACACACACACACACACACACACACACACACACACACACACACACACACACCATCATATCATAAAGCATGCGGCGAGAAATGTTTTTTTTTTCTCTCTCAAGGACAAAAGATGAAAGCGATGCTGACAGGTTTTTATTTGGACACACACACACACGCACACACACACACGCACGCACACAACGTGCAGCAGCCAATATCCAAGCAACAAACAAACATGAAACAAGGAGACGCATGTGGCAGAGAGGATGGAGACAACAACAACAACACAACGACAACACAACACAACAGAGGTAACAAAAGAAACCCGGTTCAGCATCGCTGGGCTCAGGCGGAGGCGCTGCTCCCGGAGGATGGAGCTGGTCCTCGACATGCACGAGCCGGCTGAGCTACGTGTGTGTGTGCGCGCGCGTGTGTGTGTGTGTGTGTGTGTGTGTGTGTGTGTGTGTGTGTGTGTGTGTGTGTGTGTGTGTGTGTGCGCGTGTGTGTGTGTGTGTGTGTATGTGTGTGTGTGTGTGTGCTCCATGCCTGTGGTATCTCCATAACAAGCCTGCCTCTTTCCTGACTAATCTGGCAAAGATTCCCTCTCATCTGTTACACCACACACACACACGCACACACACTCACGCGCGCACACACACACACGCACACACACTCACGCGCGCACACGGCGCATCAGCTCGTCCTCCCGCGCACGGAGCTGCATGTCTGCGGGAGGAAGAGGAGGAAGAGGCTCGGCGTTACCTGCGCGCGGTCTGCAGGCGGGCTCCCGGGCTCGGCGGCGGGGGGGGGGGAGAGGATCAGCCAGCCTGCATCGCGGCGGGCGGCGAGTCTCTTCATCAGCTGATCGGAGCCCGGGGGACGCGCGCTGTTCACGGAGCCGTCAGCCGGCCGAGCGCGCGCGCCGCGGCCATGTCCTGCTGCTGAGTCCGGAAGGCCCGAGCTGCCCCCTGCGCGAGGCGGGAGACGGGGGTCCCCCTCTCTCCCTCTCTCCCTCTCTCCCCCTCTCTCCTCCCCTCTCCCCCTCCCCCTCTCTCCCTCTCTCCCCCTCTCTCCTCCCCTCTCCCCCTCCCCCTCTCCTCCTCTCCCCCTCTCTCCTCTCCCTCTCTCCTCTCCTCTCTCCCTCTCTCCTCCTCTCTCCTCTCTCTCCTCTCTCCTCTCCTCCTCTCTCTCTCCCTCTCCCTCTCCCTCTCTCTCTCTCTCCCCTCTCTCCTCTCTCCCTCTCCTCTCTCTCTCCTCTCTCCTCTCTCCTCTCCTCTCTCTCCTCTCTCCTCTCCTCTCCTCTCCTCTCTCCTCTCCTCCTCTCTCCCCTCTCCTCTCCCTCTCTCCTCCCCTCTCTCCCTCTCCCCCCTCTCCCTCTCTCCTCTCTCCCCTCCCCTCTCCTCTCTCCTCCTCTCTCTCCCTCTCTCTCTCCTCCCCTCTCTCCTCTCTCCTCTCCTCTCTCTCCTCTCCTCTCCTCTCTCCTCTCCTCTCTCTCCCTCTCTCCTCTCCCCTCTCCTCCCTCTCTCCTCTCTCCTCTCCCTCTCTCCTCTCTCCCTCTCTCTCTCTCCTCTCTCTCCTCTCTCCTCTCCCTCTCCCTCTCCCTCCCCTCTCCCTCTCTCCTCTCTCCCTCTCTCCTCTCTCCTCTCTCCCCTCTCCTCTCTCCTCTCCTCTCTCTCTCTCCCTCTCCTCTCCCCTCTCTCCCTCTCCTCTCTCCCTCTCCCCTCTCCTCCTCTCTCCCTCTCCTCCTCCTCCTCTCCTCTCTCCTCTCTCCTCTCTCCCCTCTCCCCTCTCCCCTCTCCCCCCTCCCCTCTCCCCCCTCCCCCCTCTCTTCTCTCCTCTCTCCTCCTCTCTCCCCCTCTCTCCTCCCTCTCTCCCTCTCCCCTCTCTCTCTCTCCTCTCCTCTCTCCCCTCTCCCCTCTCTCCTCCCCTCTCCCTCTCTCCCCCTCTCCTCTCTCTCTCCTCTCCCTCTCCTCCCCTCTCTCCCCTCTCTCCCTCCTCCCTCTCTCCTCCTCTCCCCTCCTCTCCTCTCTCCCCTCTCTCCCCTCTCTCTCCTCCTCTCCCTCTCTCCCTCCTCCTCTCCTCTCTCCCTCTCCTCTCCCTCTCCTCCTCTCCCTCCTCTCCCCTCTCCTCTCCCTCTCCTCCTCTCCTCTCTCCCTCTCTCCTCTCCCTCTCTCCCCCTCTCTCCCCCTCTCCTCCCTCTCTCCCCTCTCTCCCCTCCCCTCTCTCTCCCCTCTCCCTCTCTCCCCTCTCTCCTCCCCTCTCCTCCCTCTCTCCTCTCTCCCTCTCCCTCCCCCTCTCTCCCCTCTCCTCCCTCTCTCCTCTCTCCTCTCTCCTCCTCTCTCTCTCCTCTCCCCTCTCTCCTCCCTCTCTCCCCCTCTCCCCCTCTCCTCTCTCTCCCCTCTCTCCCTCCTCCTCTCCCCTCTCTCCTCCCTCTCCCTCTCTCCTCCTCTCCCCCTCTCTCCTCCTCTCTCTCCCTCTCCTCTCTCTCCCGTCTCTCTCCTCTCTCTCTCCCCTCTCCCCTCTCTCTCCCCTCTCTCCCCCTCTCCCCTCTCCTCCTCTCTCCCTCCTCTCTCCCCTCCCTCATCTCCTCTCCTCTCTCCCCTCTCTCCTCCTCTCTCTCCCTCTCTCCTCCTCTCTCCCTCTCCCCCCCTCTCTCCTCCTCTCTCTCTCCTCTCCTCCTCTCTCCCTCTCCTCTCCTCCCCTCTCCCCTCTCTCCTCCTCTCTGCCAATTCCTCTCCCTCTCTCTCCTCCTCTCTCTCTCTCTTCCCTTCTCCTCCCCACTCTCTTCCACTCTATAACAATAGATGTCATGTGACCAGATGAACAATAGATGTAATGTGATCAGATGAACAATAGATGTCATGTGACCAGATGAACAATAGATGTCATGTGACCAGATGAACAATAGATGTGACCAGATGAACAATAGATGTAATGTGATCAGATGAACAATAGATGTGATCAGATGAACAATAGATGTCATGTGACCAGATGAACAATAGATGTGACCAGATGAACAATAGATGTCATATGACCAGATGAACAATAGATGTAATGTGATCAGATGAACAATAGATGTCATGTGACCAGATGAACAATAGATGTGACCAGATGAACAATAGATGTAATGTGATCAGATGAACAATAGATGTGACCAGATGAACAATAGATGTCATGTGACCAGATGAACAATAGATGTGACCAGATGAACAATAGATGTCATGTGACCAGATGAACAATAGATGTGACCAGATGAACAATAGATGTAATGTGATCAGATGAACAATAGATGTCATGTGACCAGATGAACAATAGATGTCATGTGACCAGGTGAACAATAGATGTGACCAGATGAACAATAGATGTCATGTGACCAGGTGAACAATAGATGTCATGTGACCAGATGAATAATAGATGTCATGTGACCAGGTGAACAATAGATGTGACCAGATGAACAATAGATGTCATGTGACCAGGTGAACAATAGATGTGACCAGATGAACAATAGATGTCATGTGACCAGGTGAACAATAGATGTCATGTGACCAGATGAACAATAGATGTCATGTGACCAGATGAACAATAGATGTCATGTGACCAGATGAACAATAGATGTGACCAGATGAACAATAGATGTAATGTGATCAGATGAACAATAGATGTCATGTGACCAGATGAACAATAGATGTCATGTGACCAGATGAACAATAGATGTCATGTGACCAGATGAACAATAGATGTCATGAGACCAGATGAACAATAGATGTCATGTGACCAGGTGAACAATAGATGTCATGTGACCAGGTGAACAATAGACAGTCATTCATATTTTTATATTCCAATAAAAAAATACAAATATATAAAGTTCATACTTTTAACACGTTTTTTATAGAATAATTGACATTACTTTTTAAAATTTATTTACACTTCTTTTTTATCACGTTGCCTTTTTACAGGGATAAGATATTACATCTGAATATAATAATAAAAAAGACAATTAAAACGTTTTAAAGGGAACTTTGAATGGTGATGAATCATTCTGCCATGCGTATGGATATTACCTGGAGAGTTACACCAGGTGTTTACATTGCAGGCCAGACATTAGCCACCGCCGACTAACAACTGAGGAACAGTTTGTGTTGTTGGGGCTTCATTCAAAGAGAGTCCTGCCAGCGCAGGAGGAGAGAGACGTCCCCCCGGGACGAGCCTGGGGAGGACATTCAGGACACTTAAGACATGTACACATTCACCCATTTAACACATTAAAAACATTAAAAACATTTAACACATTTAAAACATTTACACATTTAAAAATATTTAAATATTTAAAAAACATTTAAACATTTAAAAAACATTTACACATTTCAAATGTAAACATTTAACACATTTAAAACATTTAACAAATTAAAAACATTTACAATTTTAAACATTTAAACATTCAAAACTTTCAAAACATTTAGAACATTTAAAACGTTTAAAATATTTAAAACATTTAAACATTTAAACAGTGTCTCCGTACCCCTGAGAAGTTGGCGTGTGCGTAGAGCAGCACAGCGATGTCGTTATGCCCCGCCTCCAGAGCGATGGAGAGGGCTGTGCTGTCATCCTGCACACACACACACACACACACACACAATTAAATTGAGTTTATTTTATATAGCCCCACATCACATCATATGTACATACACGCACACACAGGTACAGACACACACAGACGTACACACACGCACTCAGGTACAGATACACACGGGCACAGACACACAGGTACACAGGTACACACACACACACAGACACACAATTACATTGAGTTTATTTTATATAGCCCCACATCACATACACACACACTCAGGTACACACACACACACAAACAGGTACAGACACACACACTCGGGTAGTGACTCCCGTACGCTGTCGGTCAGCCCGGCGTGGCAGCCGGGCGCCGCCAGCAGCAGCCGGGCGATGTGGGCGTGGCCGTGCTCACTGGCGCACATCAGCGCCGTGGAGCCCTCGTGGTCCTGCAGGTTGACCTCTGACCCCTGAGCCAGCAGCGCCCGCACCATGTCGGCCCGGCCGTGGCTCACGGCCAGCATCAGGGCCGTCTGCCCGGCCTGGGGAGGGGGGCACGGTTAGTGATGCAATAGTCCTCAACCCACACACACACACACACACACCTGGCCGGCCTTGGCGTTGACGTCCCCCCCCCTGAACAGACGCTCCACCACCCTCATGTCTTCGGATCGCTCCACAGACGCCAACGCCGCCAACATCACGGGGGAGTAACCCGCCCGGTTCTGTTGGTTCACATCACACACCTCTGGAGCAGGAGAGGAGGAGGAGGAGGAGGAGGAGAGGAGGAGAAGAGGAGAGAGGAGAGGAGAGGAGGAGGAGGAGGAGGAGGAGAGGAGGAGAGGAGGAGAGGAGGTGTCATTACGTCATTGTCCTCTCCCACAGGACCACGTGGTCACAGCGTGCCCCTCCCTCCAGCCCCCCCTGGTGGCCGGAGCCGCTCCCTGCAGCCGTACCGGCGTCCAGGAGCTCGTTGACGATGCTGAAGTTGCCGTGGGATACGCTGTAGTGCAGCGCCGTGTTGCCGCTGCCGTCCGCCATGTTGGCCACGTGCCGCAGCACCTCGGGGGAGGCGAGCCGGCAGGCGGCCAGGCAGGCCGCCGTGGCAACGGGCGCCGCCGTGCGGCGGCTGGACGCCGAGAACCACTCGCGCTGCAGTGTCTGCAGACAGGAGCGCTGCAGGAGAGACAAACTCGTTGTTGTTGTTGTTGTCGTCGTCGTCGTTGTTGTTGTTGTTTACGTGAAGAACGCCACGACAGAAGATTACAGGCCAGCAGCTTTCACCTTCTTACAAACACATTTATGTTTAAATGGCTTCAACATCTCTCCATCCATGAGTGACACACATTAAACACACACTCACACTCACACACACTCACACTCACACTCACATACACACACTCACACACACACACTCACTCACACACACACTCACTCACTCACACACACTCACACACACTCACTCACACACTCACACACACAGTCACACACTCACACTCACACACACACACACACTCACTCACACAGTCACACACACACACTCACACACTCACACACGCTCACACACGCTCACACACACACACTCATACACTCACACTCACACTCACACACTCACACTCACACTCACACACTCACTCACACACACACACACACACTCACACACTCACACACACACTCACACACGCACACTCACACACACACACACTCACGCTCACCAGCTCCCCGCTGCTGAGCGCCGTGGCGTCCCTCAGGTGCGCCTGTAGGTCTTGGCAGGCGGTTGCCATGGCGTCGCCCGTCTTCTCCCTGTGAACGGACCACATGCCGGTTGACGGCGGCTCGTGGTGTAAGGCGTCGCCATGGCAACCTGCCGGCGGTCACCTGTGTGCGCGCGGCTGGCCGCCCCCGCCGCCCCTCCTTCCATCCGGAGACGCCTGCCTGGACTTTCTGCTTCCTCTCCTCTCCGCCACCTCAGAGTCGCTCTTCTCGCCGGCAGAGAGCCCGTAAGAGGGCGTGGCCTCCGACCTGAGGGGCGGAGACACGCTGACAACACGCCCGGACGCTCCCGTCTTGGGAGGAGAGCATCGCGTCGCCGGCCGGTTACCCCGCAGCCGCCCTCAGGACCCTCCGGCTGCAGCCTGGCTCACCGCCGGGTTCCTCCATCGCCGACCGCACGGCGCCGTCCGCCGGCCCGCCTGGAAGCAACGAGCAACAACCGGCACTCGCCACGCGCTCCGAACACACACCCAGAGCAGACACCCAGGGGGGGAGCCAGGAGGTGGAGCCAGGAGGGAGCCAGGGGGGGAGCCAGGGGAGGAGCCAGGGGGGGAGCCAGGGGAGCCAGAGGGAGCCAGGGGGAGCCAGGGGGAGCCAGGAGCAGGGGGAGCCAGGGAGCCAGGAGCCAGGGGAGCCAGGGGAGCCAGGGGGGGAGCCAGGGGGGGAGCCAGGGGGAGCCAGGAGGGAGCCAGGGAGCCAGGAGGTGGAGCCAGGGTTGAGCCAGGAGGTGGAGCCAGGGGGGGAGCCAGGGGGGAGCCAGAGGAGGGAGCCAGGAGGTGGAGCCGGGAGCCAGGGGAGCCAGGAGGTGGAGCCAGGGGGGGAGCCAGGAGGTGGAGCCAGGGGGGGAGCCAGGGGGGGAGCGGTTGCTCTCCAGTTTTATTTTAGACCCCTGGCCACTAACTGGCATGTGGTACGATCCGCCCTCCAAAACCAAATGTCATTCCAAGCATTACAAGTGCGGCGGCCACTTCCTGTCAGCCCAACGGCGGTTTAAACTCGGCATGGCGGCGGTCTGGACACACACACACACACGCACACATGCACACACTCACACACACACACTCACACACACACTCACACACGCACACACACATACATGCACACACTCACACACACACGCACACACACCTTGCCGAGCTGCCGTCTGCTCTTCCAACATCTGAATCATTCTCTTGACGTCTGAGTCTCCGCCTGCCGGTCGGCTGCTTCCTCGCTCGTCTTCGTCGGCTGAGAGTTGAGCCGGGCCGTCTGAAAGGAAGAAGGACCCCAGTGACCCTGGACAGGACCGGCGTCATGCACCACGAGAGGCGCCGACAGGAGGTCGGGACCAGGACACTTGTTTGCAGGCACACGGGTCAAAGTCGTCTCTGCAGTCGACTAACACAGAACATGAATCGGTGAATCGACAGATCTCTAAAACCGAGTTCTGCAGGATGAAAAAAACGTAAAAAAGACTAATCCACTAAAGAGAGCTTAGTTGACAAAGACCGAAGAGAGCCAGACCCCTAACCCTAAAGGGTTAAAACCCTAAACCCGACCCCTAACCCGAACCCTAACCCTAACCCGAACCCTAACCCGAACCCGAACCCTAACCCTAACCCCGAACCCTAACCCTAACCTTAACCCGAACGCGAACCCTAACCCAAACCCTAAAGGGTTAAAAACCTGAACCCTAACCCCGAACCCTAACCCAAACCCTAACCCGAACCCTAACCCTAACCCGAACCCTAACCCGAACCCTAACCCTAACCCTAAAGGGTTAAAAACCTGAACCCTAACCTGAACCCTAACCCTAACCCTAAACCAAACCCGACCCCTAACCCTAACCCATAACCCTAACCCCTAACCCTAACCCTAAAGGGTTAAAAACCTGAACCCTAACCCTAAACCTAAACCGAACCCAACCCTAACCCTAACCCTAACCCCTAACCCTAACCCCTAACCCTAACCCCTAACCCGACCCCTAAACCCTAAAGGGTTAAAAACCTGAACCCTAACCCTAACCCTAACCCCCTAACCCTAACCCCTTAACCCTAACTTTAACCCCTAACCCCTAACCCTAACCCGAACCCTAAACCCTTAACCCTAACCCTAAACCCCTAACCCCTTAACCCTAACCCGAACCCTTAACCCGAACCCGAACCCGAACAAGCCCATCAACAAAGCGTTGAACCAACAAAGCACACGACTGTTAGCCAACAGTGTTACCTGGTTCCTGAGAAGGTGAACAGTGGACTTCTGCTGCTCCGGGTTCTGCAGCTTTGCTATCGCAGGATAGCTCCCCCCGGTGGCCGACCCCCCGGTGGCCGACCCCCCGGTGGCCGACCCCCCGGTGGTCGCTCGCCTGCCTGGTCGGAGCGTGCTGCTCCTCCGAGAGCAGCTCCCCGTGCTCCCGGAGGAGCCAATGCATCTTCTCTATGTAGTGGTTCAACTCGTGGTCCCACTTGGACTGAGGGGACAGCGGCGCGGTCCGGAAGGGTGCACCGGGCGAAGCGGACAGATCCAGTATCCTCCCCTCCCCGACGCCGACGCTCCTCGTCCCGACCGGGTCGGGCGGACGGGACGGCCCGGAGGCCATATTTCGAGTTTTCAACCCAACCAGGAAATTGTCATTAACGTTGGCGAATCCGACGCCGTGGTCTCGTGTTACCACGGCGACTGCCCCAGCGGTTTGTTTACTTCCTGCCAGGCGTTCCGTCCCTACGCCGACCGTGCGAGTCTCTGGCGTGCATTTAGCGTCTTTGACCCCGTTGCCCACCGCCACCGTCCTGGTGGCCGTGTGGCCGGTGTTGGTGTGCTTGTCTCGGGTGATCAGGACAGTGTTGGTGCTGGAGTCTGCGTTGAAGGCATGTCTGGTGTTGGTGAAGCGAGACACGGAAGTGGACACGGTGTTGGTACGCTGAGAAGCCGTCTGGGGGGAAGCCGTGACTCCCAGATCCACTCCTCTGAGCGGATGTGTGGCCACGCCTTGAGAAACCAGCTCCACCGAGCCGCCCCCGCAGCCCACCGACAGACACGCGGGCCTTCTCTGCTCAGAGCACAGACTCTCCACCGGCACCTCCGTGTTGGTTTCTGCATCACACAACTTCATCTCCATGCCGACTCCTCGGGTGTCGGTCGGGACTCGGGTGCCCACGCCCTTCTCCGCGGTCTCCGCTCGCACCCTGACCTCCCAGCGGCTCATTGGTGCGTCCGGTCCGCTGCCGACGCTCTTCGGCTCGGGCCGGCAGCAGGACACTCCCACGCTCTTCACCTCTGTCGCCTCCCCTGTACCGGCATCTCGGAGCTCCGTGTGATTCCCGACTCCCCGGCTCGTGGCGGCGGACGGTCCGGCAGACGAGGCTTTGTCGGCTCGGCTCCTGGACCCCGCGGCCCGGAGCTCCAGTTTGAGACGGCTCATCTCCGTCTGGAGGGCGGATTCCTTCAACTCGGCTTCCAAGTGACAAATCCTCTCCTTCAAGGCTCCAATCATCAGCTGCTGGGCGTCGATCTCCGCTTCCCGTTCCGTGTAAAGTCCGAGATTGACTTCAGACACTTCTGTTCCAATCGACCTCACCTCTACCTGATCAGCGCGCTCACCGTGGTCTTCTTTGGTGCGTTCAGACGCGGCCGTGTCGACGTCTTCATCGGGTCCAACTGCGACTGATTTGAAGGTGTTGTCACGCAGGAGGATTTGGTCTTGTCCACGTCCGCCCGTGACGGTTCTTTCCGGCGCCCGCATCTCTTCAGCCGGTTGCCTGAGCTCCTTGAGGTCGGGGCAGTCCCTTCTTATCAAGCCCCCGAGTCCTTCCTCCATATGCACCTTGTTCTCAACGTCCGATGTGTCCCCGCTACGCACTCTCTTCCAGATCGCCTCGGCGTCGCTGTGGTTCTTGAGCTGGGAGACCAGTTGCCTCTTTTCCTCCTGAAGGACTGAGATCTTGACCTGGAGGATGGGTATGTTTGTGACCTGCTCCTCCAGCTCCTTCAGCCTCTGCAGAGCCACGACCATCTGGTCACGGACGTGCTGGAGGTGCGTGGCGCCGAAGCTGGGAGCCGAGCTCCGGGGGCTCGGCCCAAGGCATCCGGTGCTGCCTCGACTGTCCCGGGACGGGCTGAGCTGGACGTGCACATCGCCTCCGGAGCCGGCGGGCGCGTTCCCATTGTTGTTCTGATTATACACGCCCAGTCCGGTGAAGGTGGAGAGCGACCCGTGGGAGCTCACCCCTCCGAAGCTGGCCAGTCGCCGGCGGGGCCGGGGCCTCGGCGCCTCCTGATCCAAGTGCTTCAGGGTCTCCGCCACAGGGCTTTGTCTTAAAGCTGAAGCTCTTGCAGCCGGCTGAGGCTTTGGCTCTCTGGGTGTCGGAGAGGTTGCCGGTCCTTCATTCCTGGAGGGTTTGTTGCTATCCGACGAGGAGCCGTGCGGCGGGGGAAGAGGAGGTCGACCTCTGGTTGTGGACGACATGCCCAGGAGTCTCGTGTCGTCGCGGCTCGGCGACAACACGGATTCTGCAGAACGCCACTGGCCAGACGAGATGCCGCCCTGTGCGCTCTCCTCGCTGCCGCCGGCCGCCGCGGGCCGCCTCCTCCGGAGGCTCAGCCGATCCAGGGTGGCGGCGCGTTGGAAACAGCGATCACACTTGAGGCAGTCCACGTCCGGTTGAAAACTGTCGTCAGTTCCCGGGTAGTCAGGAACACACTCTTCAGTGTTTTCACCTGTGAGACCAAAAGTGGGGAAACTCTTCATCACTATAGGTACTATCGCATGTGACAACGAAATAAGACTAACAAAACTAGACGTAAAATGTACAATATCAAACCAATCAAGTTGATATTGAGGCTATAAATAGCTTTAACTCAACATCACAGACAACAACATGAAGTGGAAACTTGAATCTCCCTCTACCTGCAGCTTCCTACTCGTATTGTCCTTCCTTACCTTCGTGTTCTTCTCAGAGGCGACCGCTTCTATCCCAGTCTTCCTTCAAATCTGTTTTTGAGTATAAAGACCGTCCCTCTCGGAGAGGAGGGCGGACGAGGATGGAGCAGTTGTTTAAGTCTCTCTCTCTCTCCATAGACTGAACCAGCTCTATAATTACGATGCAACTCTCCCAAAAGCACTTGGCATCTTTTCCTCCACCACAGTCATCTCCCAAGTATTCCAGCCATTCAGTGAACGCACAGAATCAACAACACTTTGTTTTCACCCATCAAACGCTCTGCATAATAAGAACAGTCGAGAGGGACGACAAGAAGATGAGCGTACGGACGGATTAGGTTGTGCATTACACATAAAAACACGTCCTGTTATGAAATACACATCCAGCTATTGGAAAGTCAAAAGTAATAGTTACCTGACCCATTCCTGCCGTCTCGAGCCATGGACGTGATCCACGAGAGACCAACAATCTTTATCCCACGAGAACTTGGATAATTCTGGAAAGAAAAAGAAAAACAATGGAGCCGCTATAATTCACTTCTATAAATACTTTCAGAGTTAATGTATCGTCCTGCTCTCTCTCTCTCTCTCTCTCTCTATCTCTCTCTCCCTGCCCAGCTCCAGCAGTCAATACCAGCCGACCTCACAATGCTTACAGACAGGAAATGCAATACCGGGCATATTATAGTTCATTCTGCAAAAAGCTTGGACGCTGAGCAAAAGGCCGCTGCATGGCAACGTGCATCACCTCCTCTCCGTGAGCAGCACCTCCTGCGCTCTGCACACGGGGTTAAGGAGGGCGGCGCAGCGCCACGTCCCGGCAGCGCCTCGGCCCTCCCTCGGAGACCCAGGGTCACTTGCGAGTCAGGTGATTAGTCGAGGAGTATTTTACGAGAGATCGGTGAGGAGAAATGATCTGATGTGCAGACGAGGAAAGCTGCTAGATCGTTAGTCTGTACTGTTTTAGGATTTATTTATTTACATGTGGTAATGGGGAAGATTTTCTAAATAGATTTTTATATGAATATATATATATATATATATTTGAAGAAAATACATATATATATATATTTATAAATATGAATATTTGTTGTTCTCAAAATATTTTTATTTATATATATTTTCAAATATATACATACACATATATATATATATATATATATATATATATATATATATATATATTTTTTTTTTTTTCTTAAAATATATTTATGTCTCTATTTTTTCTCTTTCAAATATATTTATATATATATATATATATATATATATATATATATATATATATATATATATATATATATATATATATATACAGAGATATATATTCATAGATCTACACCTGTTTTAGGTTTTAATTCATTGGTATACGCGGTATCATAAAGCATGAGTTGCAGCGAATGTTTAATTTTCAGACTTTCCTCTCATCTAATATTTGCTTTTTATCCCCATGTAAATTATCGTATGATTAAAACTCTAAACACATTTAAATAAGGTATCTTTGAACCCGTCATCCGGGGCCTACAGCTTCCAGTTAAAAGCTCAAGTGGCATAGCCTTGTCTTAAGGGGTCTCGCAGAGAGCTCGGGTGTTTCCGGGTGTTTCCGGTCTTCTGCAGCAGGTGTTCGGCCAGCCCTCGTTATCACTCACCTCGACACCAGCCTCCTGCAACAGGTACGCACTCCTGGAGGGACGATGTCCTCCTGCTGGAGCCGAGATGACGCAGAATGTCACAAAGTGTGAGGAGTGTGAGGAGTGTGAGGAGTGCCCTTAAACCATGACGACGCGATGCGGCGCGTTGACGCTACAGCTGTCGCGCGCGCGCGTGGCCGCACGCCACTCACCTGCTGAGGGGGCCGGTGTTCTGTCATTTCATGCTACTTGTCGAGAACTGATACCTTGTGGTGTTGCGCATGCGCCGAGTCGATTTTCCGAGTTTGTTTGCCACGCCCCTAATGTTTTGCACCCTGTCGATGCACGTCTGATAACGGGGAATGACATCCTCAAAATCCCGATTGTTTCCCTAGTTAAAAGTACATTCAGCATGTATATTGTACAGGTAGTAATAATATGTAGTAATGATGACATGTAGATTAATGAGTGATAAGCAGTTGCTATTTCTTTTGTGTCAACAAATTATTGTAAACATGAGTTTGTTCACATTATCATAATAAAGCACTGGTTTATTATTAGGGTATTTAGTGTTGAAGATAAACACTTTAACAGTGAAAAGTGAAACATTGAACTTTGAAAGAAAAGCATATTGTGATAGTACAATAACATCCTATCAGATAGGGTAGCATGCATCGATACACACCTATCGGTTTATGCAGCGGGTAGCAATTTTTTACAAGGCAGCAAAAAATGACAGAACACCGGAGAAGGTGAAGCGGCGGAGAGGAGCCGCGCCGCCGCCCCGTCCTCCTCGGTTTCCGTTTTTTTTACATTTCGTATATTTTGTCTGTGAAACAAAATAAGTTTTCACGCTGCAGCAGTGGGAGCGCTACTGCGCATGTGCGGAGAGATGTCAACATGCACGGCGGGTCAGGTGATGAGGGTGAAATATTCATGAGGCCTTCCCCTGTTGGTTTCTGTTGTCTCTGGAGCTTTATTCTTCTGGTTACATTGCATAGTTTTACTCGTAATAATCCTGAATCATAGATATTTGTATATGTTGTTTCTCTTGACACACATTCCTAGTGTTTATTTAGTGCAACACTGAGAAAACATAGTTATTATATTGGCGTGTCATCTGCTAAATGACATGTAATGTAATGTGTAGTCGTTTTTTTATATTATTTTCTAGTGAAGTAATTGCGAGACTCGATGAGTCTAATATTACTCTAATTCTAAACAAAGTATTCCACACATTTAAATAAGTGATGGGATCAAATGACAAATAACAAGTTGGTCTGAAAGCTCTGGGAAGAAGGAAGTGACCTTCTTCTACAAAGCAGAGAACTCCCCAAATGCAACTTGGTTGCAGCTCCAGCAGGACGTGGCCTTCTCATTATTATAATATTATAGACACGTGAGTTATATTCCACCGCTTGTGAGATGCACAGCGACCTCTGGTGGACACAGAGAGACATGCATGTTGCACCCGACACTACCAGCAATACCAACTTATTATTTTTAAAGTTTGTGCAGCCTTCACAAGAATTATTAACGATTTGCATTAATGCTTCAAATATATCTATCTATCATAAAATCTTTTGTAATCTTCAAATATATTTTAAAAATATATAACATAATGTATATATATTTCCTTTCTTTACATTTCTTGATATAAAAATATATATTTCTTCAAATACATTTTTTTCACCCCCCCCCCAAAAGAAATCTTTACAAAAAAACAAATACATATTTCTTTTGTATTCATACGTATGTATGGGAAAACGTTATTTATATATATATATATATAAAAAATGTCAACATATATTTTATATAGAAATCTTCAAATACATATTTATATATATTTTTTCTCTCTCTCTCTATATATATATATATATATATATATATATATATATATACATATATATCTCTTGTGTGTGTATCAGTGGTGTATTCTCTCACTGTTGCTCATCACATTTCCCTGCGTGTGCAGCTTTGTTATTAACCTGGCGAGGCCGCGCCTGGCGTCTGATTAACCGGTGGAGCCTGTCAGCCTGCCGTGTATCTGTAGGTCAAAGGTCAACTCCGTTGAGAAACGGGTCAAAGGGCCGTGTGTAGTCCTTCTGTTGGTCCCAGACCATAAACAATCGGCACTTTGGATGTTTCCGTCTGTCATCTTGCAGATCCAGTTACTCCTACACGTAACCCAGGTGCATGCTGGTCCGGTACCTGCCCAGGTGCCCACAGTGTTACCCAGTGTGTGTGTGTGTGTGTGTGTGTGTGTGTGTGTGTGTGTGTGTGTGTGTGTGTGTGTGTGTGTGTGTGTGTGTGTGTGTGTGTGTGTGTGTGTGTGTGTGTGTGTGTGTGTGTGTGTGTGTGTGTGTGTGTGTGTGTGTGTGTGTGTGTGTGTGTGTGTGTGTGTGTGTGTGTGTGTGTGTGTGTGTGTGTGTGTGTGTGTGTGTGTGTGTGTGTGTGTGTGTGTGTGTGTGTGTGTGTGTGTGTCATTATCTGTGACCTTTGCACTCAGGCGAACCAAGCCTCCCTGTGATTGGTCGGAGGCGTTGCAGCCCCTCCCCCGGGTCCTAGAGTCCACCTGTCTTTGGTAACGTGCGTCTCCCCTCTGCCCGTCAGTCCAGAGCCTCAACATGTCCGACCAAGCCGCGATCGACACGGACGTGCAGACGCTGAGCCGCTTCGTGCTGGAGGAGGGCCGCCGCGCGCACGCCACGGGGGAGCTGACCCACCTGCTGAGCTCGCTGTGCACCGCCATCAAGGCCATCGCCACCGCCGTGCGCAAGGCCGGCATCGCCAACCTGTGAGCGCCGCCTCCGCCCTCGCGCCACCGCGTTCCTCTTTCCACACCTCCGTCTGCTCTGAGCTCCTCTGTTCCTTTCGCTCCTGTCGGGTTTCTGTGTTCTTAAATGTGAATCGATATCCGGGAGGAGTGGTTTGTTCTTTAGTTGCATGCAGTTTAAAACTTCAGGGTCAAAGGTCAACTGTGTGCATGTTGTGTCCCCAGAGGTCAAAGGCTCGACCTCTTCTCAGGGGATTCAAGAGGAACACCAAAACATTTCAGGGGCTTAAAAAACGTCCTCAAAGCTTTTCTTTGAGCCGGTTCTCTCTCTCTGTCTGTCTGTCTGTCTCCCCCCCCCCCCCCTGAAGGTACGGCATCGCAGGCAGCACCAACGTGACGGGCGACCAGGTGAAGAAGCTGGACGTCCTGTCCAACGACCTGGTGGTCAACATGCTCAAGTCCTCCTTCTCCGCCTGCGTGTTGGTGTCCGAGGAAGACGAGCACGCCATCATCGTGGAGCCGGAGCGCCGGGTAGGGCGCCGTGTGCGTGTGTGTTGTTGTTTCTAAGGTGTGTGTGTGTTGTTGTTTCTAAGGTGTGTGTGTGTGTGTGTGTGTGTTGTTTCTAAGGTGTGTGTGTGTTGTTGTTTCTAAGGTGTGTGTGTGTGTGTTGTTGTTTCTAAGGTGTGTGTGTGTGTTGTTGTTGTTGTTTCTAAGGTGTGTGTGTGTTGTTTCTAAAGTGTGTGTGTGTGGTTCTGATGACATGTTCTCTGGACTCCAGGGGAAGTACATCGTGTGCTTTGATCCTCTGGACGGCTCCTCAAACATCGACTGTCTGGTTTCCATAGGAACCATCTTCGGCATCTACAAGAAGGTTTGCAGCTCTCATATAACTCATGTAACTCATGCTCTCATGTAACTCATGCTCTCATGTAACTCATGCTCTCATGTAACTCATGCTCTCATGTAACTCATGCTCTCATGTAACTCATGCTCTCATATAACTCATGTAACTCATGCTCTCATGTAACTCATGCTCTCATGTAACTCATGCTCTCATATAACTCATGTAACTCATGCTCTCATGTAACTCATGCTCTCATGTAACTCATGCTCTCATGTAACTCATGCTCTCATGTAACTCATGCTCTCATGTAACTCATGCTCTCATGTAACTCATGCTCTCATGTAACTCATGCTCTCATATAACTCATGTAACTCATGCTCTCATGTAACTCATGCTCTCATGTAACTCATGCTCTCATATAACTCATGTAACTCATGCTCTCATGTAACTCATGCTCTCATGTAACTCATGCTCTCATGTAACTCATGCTCTCATGTAACTCATGCTCTCATGCTCTCATGTAACTCATGCTCTCATGTAACTCATGCTCTCATGTAACTCATGCTCTCATGCTCTCATATAACTCATGCTCTAATATAACTGCTGCTCTCGTGTAACTCATGCTCTCATGTAACTCATGCTCTCATATAACTCATGCTCTCATATAACTCGTAACTCATGCTCTCATGCTCTCATATAACTCATGCTCTCATATAACTCATGCTCTAATATAACTGCTGCTCTCATGTAACTCATGCTCTCATATAACTCATGCTCTCGTGTAACTCGTGCTCTCATGTAACTCATGCTCTCATGTAACTCATGCTCTCATGTAACTCATGCTCTCATGCTCTCATATAACTCATGCTCTCATATAACTCATGCTCTCATGCTCTCATATAACTCATGCTCTCATGTAACTCATGCTCTCATATAACTCATGCTCTTATGCTCTCATATAACTCATGCTCTCATATAACTCATGCTCTCATGCTCTCATATAACTCATGCTCTCATGCTCTCATATAACTCATGCTCTCATATAACTCATGCTCTCATATAACTCATGCTCTCATGCTCTCATATAACTGCTGCTCTCATGTAACTCATGCTCTCATATAACTCATGCTCTCATGCTCTCGTGTAACTCATGCTCTCATGTAACTCATGCTCTCATGTAACTCGTGCTCTCATATAACTCATGCTCTCATGCTCTCGTGTAACTCATGCTCTCATGTAACTCATGCTCTCATGTAACTCGTGCTCTCATATAACTCATGCTCTCATGCTCTCGTGTAACTCATGCTCTCATATAACTCATGCTCTCATATAACTCATGCTCTCATGTAACTCATGCTCTCATGTAACTCATGCTCTCATGTAACTCATGCTCTCATATAACTCATGCTCTCATGCTCTCGTGTAACCGGTGACTCTTCCTGCCCCTCAGACCAGTGATGGCGAGCCGTGTGAGGCGGACGCCCTGCAGCCGGGGAGGAACCTGGTGGCGGCGGGCTACGCGCTGTACGGCAGCGCCACCATGATGGTGCTGACCACCGGCCAGGGGGTCAACTGCTTCATGCTGGACCCCGTAAGGAGCTGACGCACACGCCTCGTATCCACACGCATGGCCCTTTGCACATATGTTCTACATATATCTTTTTTTATATGTACGTGTGTGTGTAGATGACGTATTTAGAACATGCAAAACAAATTACAAATATATATTTAAATATGTTATATATATATATAAATATTCTTAATATATATTTATAAATATTCTAAATATAAATATTTAGAAAATGCATGAAAATATTTAGAAAAATACATATATATTTGTGTGCATATATCTTTTTAAAACATGTTTTTGGATTATTTATATATATATATATATATATATATATATATATATATAAAATCCACAAATATCTTTTTGTATAACCCCTTTGCACCTCTCGTTCCTCTCAGGCCATCGGAGAGTTCATCTTGGTGGATCGAGACGTGAAGATCAAGAAAAAGGGAAAGATCTACAGTCTGAACGAAGGCTACGCCAAGCACTTCTCCCCCGACGTCACCGAGTACCTGCAGAAGAAGAAGTTCCCCGAGGTAACGCCTCCTCGGCGCCGCTCTGCCCTCCGTGACTCGTCCGATCAAACAGAGTGTGACCCGCTCTCGTCTGCAGGATGGCTCCGCCCCCTACGGCAGCCGCTACGTCGGCTCCATGGTGGCCGACGTTCATCGGACTCTGGTGTACGGAGGAATCTTCTTATACCCCGCCAACGCCACGAGTCCCAAGGGCAAGGTGAGCCGCGGAGGTCGAAGGCACACCGAGTTGACGTGGAGCTTCGGTGTAAACTCCTCCTCCTCCTCCTCCTCCTCAGCTGAGGCTGCTGTACGAAGGCAACCCCATGGCCTTCATCATAGAGCAGGCGGGGGGCGTGGCCACCACGGGCGCCGTCCGCCTGCTGGACATCCAGCCCACCGACATCCACCAGCGCGCCCCCGTGGTGCTGGGCTCCCCCGACGACGTGCAGGAGTACCTGGACGTCTGCAGGAAGCACCGCCGCTGAGGTAACGGCTAAGCCCCGCCCCCTCGGCCCATGATGTCATCTGAACACAACTCCTGACTCTGTGATGTCATCAGGTGGACCTGCAGAGGCCTCTCGTCCCCCGAGGAGCCGACCAGCGCTGCTCCTCCCTCTGACTGCTCCTCCTCCCTCTGGCTGCTCCTCCTCCCTCTGGCTGCTCCTCCTCCCTCTGACTGCTGCTCCTCCCTCTGACTGCTCCTCCTCCCTCTGACTGCTGCTCCTCCCTCTGACTGCTCCTCCTCCTTCTGACTGCTCCTCCTCTCTCTGGCTGCTCCTCCTCCCTCTGGCTCCTCCTCCCTCTGACTGCTCCTCCCTCTGACTGCTCCTCCTCCCTCTGACTGCTGCGCCTCCCTCTGACTGCTCCTCCTCCCTCTGGCTGCTCCTCCCTCTGGCTCCTCCTCCCTCTGACTGCTCCTCCTCCCTCTGGCTGCTCCTCCCTCTGGCTCCTCCTCCCTCTGACTGCTCCTCCTCCCTCTGGCTGCTCCTCCCTCTGGCTGCTCCTCCCTTTGGCTGCGCCTCCCTTTGTATATTTTTAAATAAAAACAAATGACGAGATTCTCGTGTTCTTCATTGAGTTGAGAAACGAGTCCTGTGAAGACGGAGGTAAACAACAACTGTCCTTGTGTTTGTTGTTGTTGTTGTTTACAGCTGGTCTCATCCAACATGGCCGTCTTGGTTCTTAAAGCGACACTATGTAACTTTTCCCCTGTAGCGCCCCCTTCAGGTATTTAACGTCTGGCTCTGAGCCATCTGGCTCTTCAGTCACGTGACTCCCAGCTGATCGAACAGCTGATTAATGCACGCTACCGGCAGCTGCAGGAGCCGTTCAGCCTCTCATGTCTCTGTCTCTACGTCGCGTAGCGGAGACAATAAAGAGTCCCTGTGAGGAGGACTGGACTATGAGACGCTGTCATCATGACAGACAGCAGGCTGAAGTACTTCCTGTTCCTCAACCGGAAGTACCGGGCCGGTCCCAACATCTTACATTCAGCAGTTTTCTGGCCACAGACCCCGATGGAGGAGGAGGAGGAGACATCAACATATTAAAAGTCTTTGTAGCGGCACAATTCGTTTCAAGCTGTTATTTTAAGGTGGAAAAGTGACAAAGTGGGGCTTTATATGTCGTCTCTGCAGAAAGAAAACAGACGCACGAAAAGATCAAAGTCCAAGAAATGATTCAAGTGTGTTCAGGAAAGCAGACACACACATGCACACACACATACACATACACATGCACACACACACACACACACAAGAACAATTAAACTTTTAAAACCTCCAGCATGATTTTATTTAGATGAAAGTTTAACTTCACGCATGACGAGATGATCTTATCACAAATGATTTATTTACATTTTTTTCCCAGATCTGAAAACGTGTTTCTTCCTCATAATTATTATTTAAAAACAAGCGTCCCACATCAGGTTTAGAGAACGTTCTTCCTCTTGTTCCTCTGACTGAAGAAATATGAGTTGAGAGCAGCAGCATCATCGATGAAGAGGGGCGGTCCATCGAGGAAGAGGGGTTCATTACTCCGGTTCCCTGAAGACGGAACCAGACACCTGGCCTGAGGTGAATCCTCCATGCGCCCGAAGGTTCCTCCATTATGCTGACGAGCTAAAGGTCAGAGGTCACCGCCCCCTGTGGTGACCTCAAGTATGCATTCATCACCCACCCCACACACACACACGCATACACACATATACACACACACAGTGCATCACGTTCATGCCCCCCCTCCTAGCTCCCTCTCCTCGCTCCCTCTCCAAGCTCACTCTCCTAGCTCCCTCTCCTAGCTCCCTCTCCTAACTCCCTTTCTTAGCTCCCTCTCCTAGCTCCCTCTCCTAACTCACTCTCCTAGCTCCCTCTCCCTCTCCTAACTCCCTTTCCTAGCTCCCTCTCCTAGCTCCCTCTCCTAGCTCCCTCTCCCTCTCCTAGCTCACTCTCCCTCTCCTAGCTCCCTCTCCTAGCTCCCTCTCCCTCTCCTAGCTCCCTCTCCTAGCCCTCTCTCTTAACTCCCTCTCCTAGCTCCCTCTCCTAGCTCACTCTCCTAACTCCCTCTCCTAGCTGCCTCTCCTCGCTCCCTCTCCTAACTCCCTTTCTTAGCTCCCTCTCCTAGCTCCCTCTCCTAACTCCCTCTCCTAGCTCCCTCTCCTAACTCACTCTCCTAGCTCCCTCTCCTAGCTCCCTCTCCTAACTCCCTCTCCTAACTCACTCTCCTAGCCCCCTCTCCTAGCTCCCTCTCCTAACTCCCTCTCCTAGCTCCCTCTCCTAACTCACTCTCCTAGCCCCTTGGGCTCTTCTGTCCTCACTTTTCATTTAAAAACAGAGTTTGAGGATTCTGTTGTTTGTGTAGATTATTATAAAATTGCTAAATAAAAAATACTTGCAAAACAAACATCAATGTGTAGAGAGTATATTCAGTAAACACATCTTTATTCAAATTATACATCTTATGCATGATACTTGTTCTGTGATTATTTGTAAAGTTTAGCACATTTAATTGATACTAAATCCATATGTGTAGATGGCACTGTTCTCCACCGTGTGTGTGTGTGTGTGTGTGTGTGCGTGTGCTCCCCCTAGCAGTGGTTGTTACTGTGTGTGTGTGTGTGTGTGTCTGCTCCCCCTAGCAGTGGTCAACACTGTGTGTGTGTGTGTGTGTGTGTGTGTGTGCTCCCCTAGCAGTGGTCGTCTTTGCGGCGGTCTCCTCTGCACTCGGCCTCCAGGAGCCCGTTGGTGTTGCAGGCCCGTGTTCTGGACCTCGTGGCCCCGCTGCAGCCGGACCAGCTGGACCAGCAGGACCAGTTTCCTTCATGAGTCCCTCTGGGTCTCAAACCTGCGAAAACATTGTGAACAAAATTGAGTCAAAGTGATCTGAACGGGCCCCGCGTGTCGGGTCGCCGTGCGCCGACCTGCTCATCCCGTCTCACCCGGGTTCTGAGCCGTATCTCCCTTGTGGTTCTGGCAGGCCCGGCCCTCGTACAGGTGTGGGCACAGGCACATGCAGCGGCCGTCCAGCAGGGCCAGCGTGCCCCCGTTGTGACACGGGTCACACTTGCACACGTTGTACTCCTCCACGTAGTCGGCGGTGGCTCGCTTCAGGTTCAGTATCCTGGAGTTAGCGCCCGGCATGGCCAATGGAATCAACATGTAGATGGGCTCCGGCTGCCAGAAGACAACCGCAAACAAACAAACACCATCTCACTTGCTGGAATATGACAACAGAAACATTAAAGAAGGTCACCTGGGGGAGTAAAGGCAACACTAGGACTTTGTACGCTGTAGAAAAAGAAAAAGACCCCGCCGACGGTCGTGGCCCGTTGTAGATGGAGCTCGGCGGCCATACCTCGCTGTAGAGCAACGCGGGGGCGTCGGCAACGGTCCGGGCCCAGTTCTGATAGGTGGCGATGTCCATCGCTCCGTCCTTGTTCAGTTTGGCCCGCATGGCCACGGCGCTCTCCAGAGTTCCTCCCTTGACCGACGTCAGCACCTTGTCCACCGTCGCTTTGCCGTGGACGTCGACTGTGAAGCAACAAGAGGGGAAAGATTCAGCCACTCGGCACATCGCTGGAAACCTCACGCCCCACTTATCTCGGAATCATGCCATCTTCCATAGTTCGGGCTAAACCTACAAAGAACACGTGGATTTGTTCGTCACGTAACTTGCACACTGATTTGAACCCAGACAACGACCTTTCCCTGAAGCTATCTGAGTCCTTTTGCTGCAGAGAACCCAACGGTTGTTTCGTGTGGGAATCGAAGACCTTTTGGGGAATGACGGAGGGCCTTTGAAAGATACTCAAGGTGCTCTGGATTGCTGAAGCCTTGTCTAAACTTCCGAAGGACTTCCCTCGTGTCGTACCAGAGAGGAATCTTTTCACGGCCAGTAAGCGCCGTCGAGGATCGATCCCAGCAACCAAGGACTCGACCGACGTCCCTCCAATAGACTTGGTGATGGGGTAGAAACAGGGGGGGGCGTATACCTTGTCTCTTGTTCGTCACCGTGTCGCAGTCGTCGTTTTTGGCGTGCCCCTCGACCACGGCGCCGAAGCTCCCGAGGTCCGCCGTGATGCCGATCTTGATGCATTCCTGAACCCTTCTCTCCGTCAGATCTGCGAAGAGCATGAGGACGTAAGGAGGGCGGCGTCAGAGCAAGGACTTCAAGAGAGAAAGACGGGTACGGCGCCTACTTCTGGCCTTGATGGTGTCCTGGTTCAGGACGTAGACCAGCTCGTACTCGCCGCCGGTCCTCCCGTTTTTGGTGTAGTGGGTCCCGTAGTCCTCCAGGAAGGCAAAGTAAATCCCCCTCTCGTACTGCACGGGCAAAGAGGCGACGTGCTCCAGGAATTCGTCGGCCATCTTGAGATCCAGAGATCGCATCCGGTAGGTGCTCAGCTGCACCGTGCCCTTCACCCGCATGAAGCTCTTGTTCTGGGTGTGCAGGGTTAGAAGAGTTAGACTCCTTTGAGGCAGACACCGTGTCGTTGTGGTTTACCTTGATGTTGGAGTATTCCGAGACCTCCTTGATCATGTTCTTCTTCTCGTATTCGCCGTTCAGTTTGATCTTGGAGGAAGCGGCGGCCGTCTCGGCCAAGGTCGGCTCGCTGGCGAAGAACTTGAAGGAAAGTCCGGCGTTGACTTTCACGCTCATCTCCGTCAGCAGCTCCTTCAGGAGGCTGTGCGTGTCTTCGTAGATCTCTCTGGAGGCGGTTTCCTCCACTTTAGTCTGGAAAGACGGAGGGGAGCGTTAAAGGAAGGCATCCTCCCCGGCATACCGCTTCATCCGCTCAATGGAGGGTTGATGGCTAATGGCCGACCTCGTAGTTGAGCACGCCCACGTTCCAGGGAAGCCTGTCGTGCTTCAAAGTGTTCGGGTTCCTCACTCGCGTACACCTCCCGTTGAAGAAATCGTTGTTGAAAGGGTTAATCCGAGGATCTGAGCCCAAGATGTTGATTCTGGTGCAAAGACACGGAGAGAACACAGGATTATGACTCAGCTAAAGAGTCCACGGTGTGGAGAGTCCTTTCTGAGATGAACTGAGAAGGCGTGTCCTCTGAAGACGCTGCCTTGTCTCAGCGTAGCGTCCGGTCCCACAAAGCCTCCATTTCCCCAACGAACGCGGCCTTTGATAACTCCTCTCACCCGTATCCGGCCGTCCGGCCTTGTTCGTTGTTGTCCAGGACGAACGGGCCACAGGGCGGACGGAGAGGGTCGCAGTCTTCATCCGAGCCGTCCTCGCAGTCATAGTCCCCGTTGCACTGAAATCTCTTCTTGGTGCAAGAACCTGCGTGGAGATCCAAAGTTATTGTTGGTTTGTGTGTGTTACTAAATCTGAAGAGTAAAACCGTTAAAAGTGTCTGTCTGAGTATGTAGAGGGAGATTATCGAGGAAGATTTTAGCAAGCCGACCCCGTAGTGTTCGAATGCTTCCGTGTGGATGGAGTGAATTTTTCAACGTATGTGTTATATATAAATGATATTACCAAGAGGTTACAAAAGAACACAGCATTGGTGTGGATGTGGTCTCAGAAGAGGCCGAGTACCTGAGTCGCACCGGAACTCTGAGTCGGAGCACAAAGGGGGAGGCGGCCGCTGGCAGTGGGCATCGGTGAGGCAGGACTCCCGGTCCCCCAGAGACCCCTGGCACGCCGCGCCGCCAAACTGGCCGAACACTTCCACACTGCGTGAACGCAGCTGAAGATCACACATGAAATCACACATGAAATCACACTTGAAATCACTCATGGAATCAAAGATGAAATCACACTTGAAATCACACATGGAATCGACATGGAATCACACATGGAATCGACATGAAATCACACATGGAATCACACATGAAATCACACATGGAATCACACATGGAATCACACATGAAATCACACATGGAATCACACATGGAATCACATGAAATCACACTCTTCCTGCTGGTCAACGGTCAGGAGCAGAGAGTTCATCAGGTGAAATCTCTTTGCCAAACATTGTATAACTTTCAGGCCGATCGTCACGGAGCTTCAGAAGAACTTCGAGATAGTAGATTCCATCTTTACGGATTTATTTAATACAGTGTGACGGAAGTCACTTTATTTTACCTTCACGTTTAGTTTAGCTGATTTATTTTGAAAAACAAAAGTACATTCTCAGAGGTGTGAAGCGTCCCCTCCTGTCCTCCCAACAGGTGAGGCCCTGAGGCTCTTTGTGAAGACTCACTCTGACGCCGCTGCAGCCGTCGCACGCGCTCCACGCCGACCAGGGGCTCCACGAGCAAGGCAGCGGCGGGGGGTCGGCGCGCTGCGCGGCGGCCGCCCTGAAACACGTGGAGATACACACATCAACGGGAAGTACCTTACTAACAATGTCAAGTACTTTGACTCTATTTTGTACTAAGTACTTGAACCAAGTCCCTCTACATACAGGCCGGTGCCCAGCGCGGCGAGACGGAGGCCCCACAGGAGAGCGGCGGTCCTCATGGCGGCGGTATCGGGGCGGCCCGGGTGAAGGCTTTTAAGCGTCCTCTCTGTCAATGATTGGTCGGCCGTGTCGCGCCGCGTTGGAAGAGTCGTCGATCCCGAGCGGACCGACGTTTGAGGTTAAAGGTCAAAGGTCAAAGGTTAAAGGTTAAAGTGTTTGAAGAGAAACATCAGTTTATTGTGTTCTTCACTCGGGGAGCAGCGTGACAGGATTCATCTCTTCTTGTCCCTAGTGTTGTTGTTGTTGTTGTTGTTGTTGTTGTTGTTGTTGTTGTTGTTGTTGTTATGTTCTGATTATGGGTTCATCAATTAACAACATGATTAATGAAAAGCCAATAAAACAAATTATAACTGATACTTTTGGCAAATATACATATATAAATATATTTATATATTATATATGTATATTTGTGTATATATATTTATATATACATATATATGTTATTCGTTTATATATATATATATACATATTTATATATTTTTCACATATATATATATATATTCATAGAAATATATAGAAGTTATTCATATATATATTTATATATTTTACATATATATAAATATATATAACGGTTATTCATATACATATTTATATATGTATATAAATATATCGAAGTCATTCATATTTATACATATAAATTAAATATATATATATATATATATATATGAATAGCTT
>CM070090.1:19332167-19389667 GCA_036178185.1 Liparis tanakae | reverse complement strand
CCCTACCCTGACTGAACCCCACTCACGACCTGACCACCACCTTCACCAGCTCTGTGTTGGCCCCTACCCTGACTGCCAGGAGCCTCGGGGTGACGCTAGACAGTCAACTCTCCCTGACGGCCAACATCGCTGCGACAGCGTTCCTGTAGGTACATGCTGCACGACATCTGGAGAACACGACCTCTTCTTACCCAGAAGGCGGCGCAGGTTCTGGTGCAGGCTCTGGTCCAGGTTCTGGTCCAGGTTCTGGTCCAGGCTCTGGTCCAGGCTCTGGTCCAGGTTCTGGTCATTTTGCGCCTCGACTACTACAACTCCCTCCTGGCTGCTCTACCTGCTAAGGCTATCCGGCCTCTGCAGCTCATCCAGAATGCAGAATGCAGCCTCCCGAGGTTCACCCACACCACTCCGCTCCTCCACCCACACCACTCCGCTCCTCCACCCACACCACTCCACTCCTCCACCCACACCACTCCACTCCTCCACCCACACCACTCCACTCCTCCACCCACCCACACCACTCCACTCCTCCACCCACACCACTCCGCTCCTCCACCCACCCACACCACTCCGCTCCTCCGCTCTCTCCATGGCTACTGGTGGAGCAGCATCCTCTTCAGAACATTGGTTCTTGGTACCGTGCTCTGAACGGATCGGCCCCGTCTACATCCTGGATGTGGTCACACCGTACACCCCGGCACGTTCGCTCCGCTCGGCAACAGCCAACCGACTTGTGACTCCGTCACCTCCATCTCATCACTACATCAGACTGTCTGCTGTCCTGGCTCCTGATTGGTGGAGCCAGCTCCTGATTGGTGGAGCCAGCTCCTGATTGGTGGAGCCAGCTCCCCACTGACACCAGGACAGCAGGAAGTCTCTACATCTTCACTGGAAACTGAAAACGCACCTTTAGACTATATCTGGATTAAACACAGATTATCACTTTAGTAGCACTTGAATATCTTATTGTGGTACTTTAGTAGTTTGACTATGATGAGGAAATGTTACTTTCTGTATTCTTGTTGTTCTTAGTTTGTACTCTAGGTTGAAATGCACTTATTGTGAGTCTCTCTGGATAAAAGCGTCTGCTAAATGACATGTGATGTAATGTAACGTAATGTAATGTGATGATGATGATGAAGATGATGATGAAGATGATGATGATGACGTCTTTCATGAAGCAAGTATACTTCCTAATGTATCTGTTTTTATTTTTTTTAATATAGTTAAACAATCAGTTTTATTGCTGCTTTAGTCAAATATCCGTACAACGTTGTTGTTGTTGTTGTTGTTGTTGTTGTTATCTATGAATAAGAAGCCAAACGTCCGATGAACGTTTTATTAAAGAATCAGATTTACAATATCTATTCAAGGCGGATGGCGATCTTGCCCTCCGCGTGAAGAGCCCGCCCCCTTCTCTCTCTCTCTCTCTCTCCCTCTCTCTCTCCCCTTCTCTCTCTCTCTCTCTCCCTCCTCCCTCCTCTCAGTCCAGTGCGGAGGGTTACCGGCAGCCTGCGGCCGTCTCTCCTTTCTGTCGGCGCACTTTAGCGGAAACATCTCGCCTCCTTCGCTCCGCGCCGCCGCGGCCCTCCAGTGTCTCTCTCCCTCTCTCTCCCTCTCTCTCCCTCTCTCTCTCCCTCTCTCTCTGTCTCTCTCTCCTTCTCCTCCCTCTCTCTCTCTCTGGGTGTTCTTCCTCTGCGCCGACGCCGCGGAGGCATCGCGGAGGAAGCGGACTCTGCCCGGTCCTTCGCCCCTTCCCGCAGGTAGGTCCCCCGCGGCGTCGGGAACGCGCTGCATCCGCGCGCCCGTCTTTAAAGGGGCTCCGGTAGTCCGGCTCCGGCATTCAGGGGAGCTGCAACGGAAACCGGTGTCCACTAAGTGTCCTTTCCTTCGTGTCTCCTTTCCTTGGCATCACCGGGAGGTAAACCTCCATGTCTCCTTCCCTCCTCCCTCCTCCCTCCTCCCTCCTCGCCGTGACTCTCCTGCCTGTTAGGACTTCTGCTTGTTAAACCGTTTTATTACTTGGCACCGTGAGACTTGTTTAATGTTTTAACGTGTCCTCCCCGTGCACGTGCCCGTTTATATCTCGCGTCTCGTTGACGTGCACAGCCCCCCCCGGTTTGAGAGCGCGTGCACGGCCTGTGCGCGCGCGGGCCGCGCTGGTATTTCGCCATCCCGCTCCTCCCTGACTCACTCGTGATTTCCTCCAGATGTGCAGCCGCCGGTTTCCTGGCGGCCGGTTGTGACACCGGCGCGGGTCTGCTGACGAGGAAGAAACGGCGCGTTCGTGCGTGTGCGCGCGCGTGTGTGTGTGTGTGTGTGTGTGTGTGTGTGTGCGCGCGTGTGTGTATCGTGACACGGGCTGTCGACGCTCCTCGAGCCTCCGGTAGGATCTTCTGTTCCTTTGTATTAATGTGCACTGTGACGTCACCGTAACGTGTTTTAGTTGATTCTTTCTGCTGCTGCGCGCGCAGCTTGTTTACTGCACAATCAGCGGCACGCGCCGTCAGGCCCGGGCTCGTTAGTCCTGCGCGTGCGTGCTGGAATGTAAATGTCACCTGGCCGAGGTGTGCGCGTGCGTGGCTTGTTTCTGTGACTGGACGAAGGGTCGTTCTGCAGGGAGGGAGCTCCTGGTTCTCCTGGTTCTCTGGTTCTCCTGTGAGGCCGACAGCCATCTTCTAATGGTTCTTGTACGAGGACAATGTGGTAAATGCTTACTTGGCGTCATTCTAGAAGAAGTGGAGGAAGAGCCTCCTGCAGGAGATGAGGAGGCCCTGAAGCTCGTCTCCTAGCTCGTCTCCTAGCTCGTCTCCTATCTCCTGCTCAGCTGGTCTTTATTGGACTTCCTTCCCCCGGTGGACGGTTCCCTCGTCTTCCTCTCTGCGTTCGGCCGTCTTGGGGTCAAAGGTCACGCCTGCCGTTGTTCAGCTGGCCGTCACGAGGTCCTGCTCGCCGAACATTAACCCGCCGGGAATCGCTCAAGCTCCGCCCACTTCCCAACCTTCGCCCCGAGCAACAGGCTTTCACTGGAGGAGCCGCGGGACCGGTCCCTCTGGGTCTGGGTCTGGACCCGGTCCCTCTGGGTCTGGGTCTGGACCCGGTCCCTCTGGGTCTGGGTCTGGACCCGGTCCCTCTGGGTCTGGCCCTGGACCCGGTCCCTCTGGGTCTGGCCCTGGACCCGGTCCCTCTGGGTCTGGCCCTGGACCCGGTCCCTCTGGGTCTGGACCTGGACCCGGTCCCTCTGGGTCTGGACCTGGACCCGGTCCCTCTGGGTCTAGTCCTTCCCGGTCCCTCCAGTCCCCGTTGACGTGACCGGTTCCTCCTCCTTGTTCCCCGTCTGGTTTCAGTTCCCGTGTGACGCGTTGACGTGATGAAGATGAAGATAGTGGTCACACAGCGAGTGTTCCCTATGGCGTTGGTCAGGGTCGAGCCTGTTCTGGTTCTCCTGTTCTGGTTCTCCTGTTCTGGTTCTCCTGTTCTGGTTCTCCTGTTCTCTGGTTCTCCTGTGAGCGCCTCGTGAGCAGAGGTCTGCGTTGCCGTCCTCGTGAGGCTCTACTTGTGGTGAGGAGGAGGAGGAGGAGGAGGAGGAGTGACCTCTGTCTCTCTCTCCAGACGGAGGGCATGCGTGTGCTTTGAGTTGTCTGTTCGCTCGACCTGCACACGGAGCTGCGGCCTGCTTTAGCCCTGCCCCTTCCTCCTCCTCCTCCTCCTCGTCTCCTTGCGATGTCTTCAGAGGTGGAGTCCGGAGCGCCCGTCTCCGGCGCGCCCGCCGCCCCCCCCGCCTCTCCGCCGCCGGCCGGCTCCAAGGTCCCGTTCAAGAAGGAGAAGAAGAAAGGTGACTCCTCCCCCACGCCGCGGCACCGTGTTGTAGACGGCGTCGTTGGCTCTCCTCTAATTGGTCGATCGGTCGCTGCAGCCCCGGAGAAGACGGACGAGTTCCTGCTGGCCCGTTTCCAGGGCGACGGCGTGCGCTACAAGGCCAAGCTGATCGGCGTGGACGACGTGCCGGAGCCCCGCGGGGACAAGATGTCGCAGGACTCCATGATGAAGCTCAAGGTGAGGCCGCTGCAGGGGGCGGGGCCACTCGCCTGCAGGGGGCGGGGCCGACTGGCTGCCTCGCCGCAGGATGTCGGCGTTGTTCGTGGCGTTCGGCTACACGCCATAAAATATAACCAGAAGACCTGCAGGAGGCCACGACTCGCCGGGCTCGCCTCAGTGTGTGTGTGTGTGTGTGTGTGTGTGTGTGTGTGTGTGTGTGTGTGTGTGTGTGTTAGGGCATGGCGGTAGCGGCGCGGTCCCAAGGCAAACACAAGCAGAGGATCTGGGTCAACATCTCCATGGCGGGCATCAAGATCGTCGACGAGAAAGCGGGAGTGAGTCGAGCCGCTTCCTCCCGTTGCCGCGACGTGTGTGTGTGTGTGTTGATGGAGCCGTTGTCCCCAGGTGATCGAACACGAGCACATGGTGAGCAGGATCTCCTTCATCGCCAGAGACGTGACGGACAACCGGGCGTTCGGCTACGTGTGCGGCGCCGAGGGGCAGCACCAGTTCTACGCCATCAAGACGGCCCAACAGGTACATATGCCCAACAGGTACATATGCCCAACAGGTACATATGCCCAACAGGTACATATGCCCAACAGGTACATATATATATATTAAAAAAGATATTTATAAATTCAAATAATATGTATATATTGAAGAAATAATAATAAATAAAAAAAATATATATATTTTTTAATTTAATAGCATATATATTTCAAAGAAGAATATATGTATATTTATTTACAAAAATGAATATTCTATAAAGAAAGTGACCGTTCTTTCTCTGCAGGCGGAGCCGCTGGTCATCGACCTGAAGGACCTCTTCCAGGTCATCTTCAACCTGAGGAAGAAGGAGGCGGAGGCCTCGCAGAAGGTAAAGGGAGAGGAGCGCCTCTGGTGGTCATCGGGGAGAGTGCCCCGCGCTGCTCAACACTGGCGCTCTGTTCTCGAGGACGCGTCCTGACGCGCATTCCACTGGCGTGGCGCGGCGCCGTGAGGGAGGGAGGGAGGGAGGGAGGGAGGGAGGGAGGGAGAGGGAGAGGGAGAGGGGGAGGGGGAGGGGGAGAGAGGGAGAGAGGGAGAGAGGGAGAGAGGGAGGGAGAGAGAGAGAGGGACTAACAGTCCTACTTGTTTGCAGGGGGGAAACGGCGGCGCTCCGGATGGCGGCGTGAAAGCGGCTCAGGTGAGTCGCGTCTCCACAGTCTAGATGGAGTTTGATAGCGGCTGAGTGACGTGTGTGTGTGTGTGTGTTCCAGCCGGCGGAGCAGTTCGACCTCTTTGGAGACATGTCCACCCCTCCAGACGTCCAGTCCCCAAACGTAAGAGACGGGCTCCCGTCACCTGGGCGCCACTTAACGGGAGAATTTACAGCGTTGAGCTTTTCAGGATGTAGAAAACTTTATGAATCAAAATAACCAACAAGTCAACATAACCATCAACAAGTCAAATGGACTGGAGCAGAAAACCAGAAGAGGCTAAAGAAAGAAATTCATTAAGTTCCTAGAATACTCTGTTCTCCTCCTGAGAGGTGTGTGTGTGTGTGACCTCTGGTGCCCTCTACAGGTCAATACCGGTAGTGTCCTCAGTGGCCATATTTGAGCACTTGGCCGCCGTCCCGTTGGACTCTGGCCTTTGATGTGCCGGTCCTTTGATCTGGTGACCGCTCTGCGGGCGGCAGCTTTAAGCTCCTCCCCCTCGTTGTTTGTCTAACCGTGTTTCTCTCCTGCAGAATGACTCATTCGTCTCTTCTCGTGTTAACCAGGTCGTCTCTAACGATATTCTCTTGCTGGACTTTTCCGCTGAAGTCGACAGCAATCAGAACTGCATAAAGGGCGCCGCCCCCCTCCCGGAGAACCCCCCCTCCTCCCCGTTCGGCTACTTCCCGACGCCCGACGGAGACCCGTTCAGAGACGACCCGCTCGCCGCGCCGCCCGCCTGGTCGGGACCCGGTCCCCACGCGGCGGCCGGCTCTAATGGCGCCGCTGGCGCATTAACGGCGGCTCGGCGAGACTCAACGTCTCGCCCGCTGGCGGGCCGGCTCCTGGCGCTCGGTACCGGACAGCGGCCACTAGGGGGCGCGGTTACTTGTTCCCTCGCCGCGGCGGACGGGAACGCCTCGGGGACGGCCACAAACCCGTTTTTCCACCCTTTGAACGCCGTGCCCGATGGGCTAACGCATTACCCACAAGCCCCGGCGGCTCATAGCCAGGACTCGGTTGTCATAAGCCCGCCTCCGCAGAGCGGCAAGGCGGCACGCGGGCGGAGGAGCGCCAAGGTGAAGCTCCAGAGGCGACGCTGCATGTGGCCGGGTGGTGCTTATGTCCCGGTGCTACCCCCCCTCGTGCACTGGTGTCTGGGCTCGGGTGAGGCTGTGGTCGGGGTCGGGGGTGAGGCTGTGGTCGGGGTCGGGGGTGAGGCTGTGGTCGGGGGGGCGTGGCTCTCCTCTGCATGCTCTGTCTGTCGCCTCCTAACCCTCTGACTCTGTTTCTGCTCTAAATCTAACGCTCACATCAGGGGTGAAGAACGGTGAGTCACCGCATGACCACGGGCGGGGTGGGTGGGGGTGTGTGGGGGTGTGTGTGTGTGGGGTGTGTGTGTGTGTGTGTGTGTGTGTGTGTGTGTGTGTGTGTGTGTGTGTGTGTGTGTGTGTGTGTGTGTGTGTGTTTATTTATTTTGTGTGAACAGGTCCCGGTGAGCGACCCGTTTGGAGGAGAGCTCTTCTCGGCTCCGGGTCCCTCCTCGTCTTCCTCCTCGGGCGCCTTCTTCACGGCGTCTCCTGCGGCCTCCAGCTCCGCCTCCCTCGCCGCTCTGGGTACTTCGGGAGGCAACATGGCGTCCGGCGCCACGGTCGTGTTCTTAACGCCTTTCCTCTCGTCTTCAGGGAGCCTTCAGTTGGCTCCTCCCACTGCGGCCGGCGGCTGGGGCGCCTCCATGGCTCCGCCTTCGATGTTCCCCGGCGTGGCTCCAGGCCCCTCCTACCCCCATCCGTCTGCTTTCGGCGGCCTCCCCGTCCCGCCGCCGGTCTGGGGGGCGCCGGGCCCCGCCCACTTTAGCGCGGCGCCCCTGTCTCCGCCCCGCCTCAACTGGGGCCCGCCCGGCGCCCCGGCGTGGGGCCAGCCCGGCGTGACCAATCCGTTCCAGCCGGGTCCGTTCCCCGCGATGGTCGACCAGCACGGGCCGACGCGCCCGCCCCCCCGCCCCCCCGCCAAGGAGCCGGCGGCGCCGAAGGAGAACGGCGCCTTTACGGCTCTGGACCCGCTCGGCGACCGTGAGAAGAAGACCGGAAAGGAAATGTTCAAGGACTTCCAGATCGCCAAGCCGCCCGCCGTCCCGGCCAGGAGGGCGGAGCCTCCGGGCGGCGCTGAGGCCATGGGCGGCGACGCCGGCGCCTTCGACCACTACTTCACCAGCAAGGTGGGGCTGGTCCAGGAGCTCGCCGACCACGACGACTTCGACATCGGGCGGATGGCGGCGGCGGTTCCCGGTAAAGCGACTTCACGCGGCAACTCGCCTGATGCCGGCGCCCGTTTGTAACGTTTCCGTTGCCCCGACCAGCTGCGGCACCCGGCTTCAACGCCGGCCTCCTGGACGCCGCCTTCTCCCTCCCCGCCGGCTGTGCGCCGGCCCCCGGACCCGGCCCGGACGTGTTCGACCAGGCCTTCGGGGCGCCGGGCTCCGCTCTGTTCGGGGCGCCGCCTGCAGCCGCGGTACGGACGTCGAGACGGCGGCTTACGGTCCCGCCGGCAGCAACGCCACCGCCTCACGTCTCCCTTCTCCTCCCCAGACGGCGGCGCTTGGCGCTCCGGCCTCGGCGCTCGGCGATCCTTTTGGGAATCCCTTTGCCTGACGGCCGTGCGTCGGTAAGCGAGTTGACGTCGGGCGTCCCTGACTCGCCCCTATGGAGCGTAACGCCGTCTCTCCTCCCCAGTGGCCGTGGAGCAGGTGGGCGTGGTCACGGCCTCCTGGGCAACGCCCACATGTCCCTACAGCGCCACCGTTTGATGTTTGTCTCCTATCCAATCAGTAGTTATTTGTAAAGACCACTGATCTAAATGTTCTGTCCTGATCGTCAGAAGAAAGATGTGAGCGCGGCTCGCTGCTGATGCTGTCTGTGTTGAATAAATAAATAAAATAATTAAATCTTAATGCTGCAATGTGTCGCCAAGTCATTTACCGTCTACTGACTCTGGAGGTCGACGGTGAAATGGATATAGATGTTTCCATAAGCTCCGACTTGAGCTACATATCAAGACACTAATACACGTGTGTATGTATGTATGTATGTATGTATGTGTATATATATATATATATATACACACACACACACACACACACACACACACACACACACACACACACACACACACACACACACACACACACACACACACACACACACACACACACACACACACACACACAATGGTGTAGAAAATTAGGATGTAGTGAGATATTCAGAAAAAAAAGTACCATCAGCTAAATCTACTTCTAGTATCGAATATAAACTACAGAATAATCCCAGTTAGTATTATATTGCTTTAAATATTTAAAAATGGATATGCATATATTATAAATAATATATTTATATAATATATATATATATATATATTATAATGTATTATATATATATATATATATATATGTAATGTGTGTGTATAAAATAAAGATACTGGCTCGATTGTTGTGGTCTTGCCTCATCCCGCATCCGACTACATTTCCCAGAACCCACTTCGTTTTCGCACGAATAGTCCTGCCGCGTCATAAAGAAACATGGCGGCTTAGTGTGTTCATGGGGTCCGCGAGCTGCCGCCCCTCGTCGATGAAAGAAATTATTCCTCCCAAATAGCGACGCACTCCCGATCAGGTACGTTCGCTAACGGATCGATAACACTCGGTGACGTAACTAAAAGATCAAACAGATCGAACGGGTCGGTCCGGGAGACACGGCGGCTGCTCCGCGGCGTTCACTCTGGTTTACGTCGTAGTCCTCTCCTTTACGGCCCGTCGGGGCCACGTGAAAGAGTGACGGCGGACCCGCTTCAGGGAGGCGGCGCGGTGGTGGTGGTTGTCGTTGTCGTTGTTGTTGTTGTTGTTGTTGTTGTTGTTGTTGTCGTCGTTGTCGTCGCAGTTCTTTGCGAAGTCATTGTCAGGTAGGTCGATGTAGGTGATGTGTCAGCGTTTTATTTACGTCACCAACGTATGCTTTACGTGAATTCCTCTTTTTAAAGTTAAAAGGCAGTGATGCTCTGACGGAGAGAGAGGACAGGGGGACGTTTCTACACACGCACACACACACACTCAGAGAGAGACACACACAGAGACACACACTCAGAGACGCACTCAGAGAGAGAGACACACACACTCAGAGAGAGACACACACACACACACACACACACACACACACATGTGTGTGTGTGTGTGTGTCTCTGAGTGTGTCTCTCTGTGTGTGTGTGTGTGTGTGTGTGTGTGTGTGTGTGTGTCGCTCTCTGTGTGTGTGTGTGTGTGTGTGTGTGTGTGTGTGTCGCTCTGAGTGTGTGTGTGTGTGTGTGTGTGGCCTCCCCCTCAGCCTTAAGGTCGTAGGTCGTCGTTCTCTGAATCTTCTCGTGTGTTTCAGGTGAAATGTTCCGCCGGTCCAGATTCAGCGCCCGGCCCAATGTCGGCACGCCGGGTAAAGCTCCTCAGGTCGCGGCGCCGCCCCCCGAGGCCGGCGCCGAAGACGAAGGCGATGGCACCGCCGTGCCGGCCCCCGAGGCCCCCCCGGCCCCCGAGGCCCCCCCGGGGTGAGAGCCGAGCTCCGCGCCGCTCCGCCGCCGCTCTGAGTCCAGGAGACGTGACCTCTCTCTCTCCTCAGGGGCGGGACGGAGCAACCTGGGGACGCTCCCGGCGCCGCGGCGGCCCTTCAGAGGAGGAAGCGGTTCTCCATCAAGCCCAAAGTGGCGCCGGCCCGCCCCGCCGCCGCCGCCGCCGCCCGAGCGCCGAAGTCACGGGCCGTCCCCGAACCTCACGCCGATGTGTCTGCCCCCCCGAGGCTCCGGTCCCCGAGGACGCCGAGGCCCTCGGAGGACGGCGTGCGGCCCGGAGCGAGCCCCCCCCCCCCGGGCGGGGCAGGACCTCCGCCGGCATCGAGTGGCGTCGGCGAGGAGCCGGAAACCGCGTTGAAAGAAGCTCCGCCCCTCGGCCCGCCGGACGCCTTCGTCCCACTCTCTCTGCCGGACAGAGAAGCCGCGGCGCTGTCGGAGAAGGCCCGGGCGCTGGTGGCGGGCCGGAGCGGCGCCGCCGCCACGCCGCCGGCCTTCTCCTTGAGCCGCCTCCTCAACGACCCGTCGGACCTGCAGAGGATCGCCAAGGCCCAGAAGCTCAGGGAGCTGCTCCGGAGGGAGAAGCATAAGGAAAAGGTGGGGGTCACAGGGGTCAGAAGGGTCACAGGGGTCGGGGGGGGTCACAGGGTTCAGAAGGGGCTCCTCGTCCGACCGCAGGGCGCCGCTTCTCTTGTTTCATCTTCTCTTGTTTCTTCTTCTCTTGTTTCTTCTTCTCTTGTTTCTTCTTCTCTTGTTTCATCTTCTCGTGTTTCATCTTCTCTTGTTTCATCTTCTCTTGTTTCATCTTCTCTTGTTTATTCTTCTCTCGTTTCATCTTCTCTTGTTTCTTCTTCTCTTGTTTCATCTTCTCTTGTTTCTTCTTCTCTTGTTTCTTCTTCTCTTGTTTCTTCTTCTCTTGTCTCATCTTCTCTTGTTTCTTCTTCTCTTGTTTCTTCTTCTCTTGTTTCATCTTCTCTTGTTTATTCTTCTCTTGTTTCATCTTCTCTTGTTTCATCTTCTCTTGTTTATTCTTCTCTTGTTTCATCTTCTCTTGTTTCATCTTCTCTTGTTTCTTCTTCTCGCGTTGCAGAAGAAGAAGAAGAAGGGAAACCCGCGCGCTCAGGAGTTCAATCTGGACCCGGCCAAAATGACCATGAGCGACCTCATCCGCTACCTCCCGCTGTCCAACCCCATGGCGTGAGTCCTCCTCTTCTCCTCCTCCTCTTTCTTTCTTTCTTTCTTTCTTTCTTATATTTATATTTTATTCTTGTGTGTTTAGTTTATTGGTGCTACCGTGTCGACAAATTTCCCCATGGGGATTAATAAAGTATCTATCTATCTATCTCTCCTCCCCTCCCCTCCTTCTCCTCTCCTCCTCCTCCTCCTCCTCTTCCTCTCCTGAGCTCTTCTCTCCGTTGTTCTGACTCAATGGAGGTTACGTTTCTTTTATGTGATTTATAATTCTTCTTTTTTTAATATCCAGATCGAGTTTGGAAGAATCGTCTCAAGAGAAGGAGGCGGCGCCGTCCCCGAGAGGAGGAGCGTGAGTTCATCCCTTCAGTTCTAAGACTCTTTCCGTTATAGTTCCATTGAGTTTTACTGACTTCTTCTTGATTGTTATTCATGAAAATGGGACAAAAACTAAAAAGATGTGACGTTCATTAAAGCATGGACAAGCTGCTCTAATCCTTGTTTAAATACGTGTTACAATTCAAGTGGTTCATTCTGATGTTATTGGGGAGGGAAAGTAACTTCATAATATTCTCTGCGATCCTTACCATTCAATTCTGGCTGTTTTGGATGTAATACCTGCAGGTCACCAGAGAGGGCGCCAACACCTGTGGTCCTCCCTAAGATGGGAAGCCCCAGGGAGGCGGAGGAGGAGGGGGAGGAGGAGGAGGAGGAGCAGGAGGAAGAGGAAGAGGAGGAAGACGGCTCGATGGTCCCTCAGGTCAAAGTGGCCGAGGACGGCACGCTGATCATCGATGAGGAGAGGTGGGTGGAGCTCCACGCGGGAATCTACTTCCTGTAGCGAGTAGCTGCAGCCTGTGCTTTACTGTCGCCTCCAGCCTGACGGTGGAAGTCCTACGAGCCAAAGGCCCGAATCCGGCTCAGGGCCGAGACCCCATATTCGAGCGTGGATCCACGACGACCTACTCCAGCTTCAGGAAGGGGACCTACACGAAGCCCTGGTCCAACGAAGGTTCGGCCGCGTGGATACGGACACGAGTTCCTGGTGGCAGCGTTGTTGTTTTTAATGTGCTGGTGTTCCCCATCAGAGACGGACATGTTCTTCCTGGCCATCAGCATGGTGGGCACCGACTTCTCCATGATCTGCCAACTGTTTTCTCTCCGAACGCGGACAGAGATCAAGGTTAGTGACGAGGATAGATGCATATATACATGTTTATATATATATATCCTATGCATATATATTATGTATATAAAGATATTATTTATATATATCATATGCATATATATTATGTATATAAAGATATTATTTATATATATCATATGCATATATATTATGTATATAAAGATATTATTTATATATATCATATGCATATATATTATGTATATAAAGATATTATTTATATATATCATATGCATATATATTTATATATATATTATGTATATAAAGATATTATTTATATATATCATATGCATATATATTATTTATATATATTATGTATATAAAGATATTATTTATATATATCATGCATATATATTATTTATATATATTATGTATATAAAGATATTATGTATATATATATATTATATGCATATATATTATTTATATATATTATGTATAAAAAGATATTATTTATATATAATACATGCATATATATTATGTATATAAAGATATTATTTATATATATATTATATGCATATATATTATTTATATATATTATGTATAAAAAGATATTATTTATATATAATACATGCATATATATTATGTATATAAAGATATTATTTATATATATTATATGCATATATATTATTCATATATATTTTTATATATATATATATATATATATATAAAATGTATAAATATGTTGTATATGTGTGTTTTTAGAATATGACTCATTGCGTCACTATATTCACAGCAACGTGCTCGTCTGTGTTAATTGTATTAATTCTAAACTTTCAGAACAAATTTAAAAAAGAAGAGCGAGAAAACTCCTGGAGGGTCGACAAAGCTTTCCGTAAGTACTGCTGGGGAAATATCTTTAAAATACATTTAGGAAATATTGAGCTTGAAGCTGAACTGAATATTATTGTTATTATTATCATTATTATTATTATGCCAAGTTTTGTACCAGAGGAAGCGTCATTCCAGATGTTGGGTCTGTAGCTGGTTTAATCTCTGTTCTGCGCGTGCTGCTCCTGATGGAGGCTCTGATGGAGGCTCTGAAGGAGGCTCTGATGGAGGCTCTGATGGAGGCTCTGATGGAGGCTCTGATGGAGGCTCTGATGGAGGCTCTGATGGAGGCTCTGATGGAGGCTAAAGGCTCACGCTCCATTCTCTTGTAGGAGAACGGCGCAAACTGGACATAGAATACTTTTCCAAGTTGCTGGAGAAGATTCTGGAAGTCCACAAAAACAGGAAGAAGCTCCGGTCCCTCGCCGCGAGGAACGCCTCCATGACGGAGAGAAGTGTGAAGGGTGAGCACGCCGCCCGCCGCGCTCCGTGCTCCTACGGGTTCCGGCGCCCGCCGCTCTGGGTCAACTCCTCGTGTGCTTCTCCTTCCTCCAGCCGGCAAGAAAGCTGCCCGGAAGACGAGCGCCGAGGAGGAGGAGGAGGAGGAGGAGGAGGAGGAGGAGGAGGAGGAGAAGAAGAAGGAGAAGGAGAAGGAGGAGGAGGAGGAGAAGGAGAAGGAGAAGGACATCGCCGAAGAGGAGGGAGAGAAAGAGAACGAGGACCTGTGTAACGAAGGAGCCGCCGCCAAGCCCAAGAAGAAGAAACGCAAAAGAAAGAACGGAGACGGCGACGGGGAGGAAGCCGACGACAAGAGGAGCGCGCCGGCCCAGAAGAGCAGGAGGCGAGGTGAAGGGCGAGAAACCAGCACCTCCTCAGGTGAAGCTCCACGGCTCCATCACACTCACCACGTCCTGTCCTCAGGTGTGGCCAGCAGGGCTCCGCCCCCCGGAGACACCGAGGCTCCGCCCCCCGGAGACGCAGAGGCTCCGCCCCCCGGAGACGCAGAGGCTCCGCCCCCCGGAGACACCGAGGCTCCGCCCCCCGGAGACACCGAGGCTCCGCCCCCCGGAGACGCAGAGGCTCCGCCCCCCAGAGACGCAGAGGCTCCGCCCCCCAGAGACGCCGAGGCGCCAGACGTGTAATTCCACCTTTTCAAATAACATTCTGTTCTTTTATGAAGTGAACATTTGGTCGTTGGGCGTGACACTCTCTGTTCTCTGTTCTCTGTTCTCTGTTCTCTGTTCTCTGTTCTCTCTGTTCTCTGTTCTCTGTTCTCTCTGTTCTCTGTTCTCTCTGTTCTCTGTTCTCTCTGTTCTCTCTGTTCTCTGTTCTCTCTGTTCTCTGTTCTCTCTGTTCTCTGTTCTCTCTGTTCTCTGTCTCTGTTCTCTGTTCTCTGTTCTCTGTTCTCTGTTCTGTTTCTCTCTGTTCTCTGTTCTCTCTGTTCTCTCTGTTCTCTGTTCTCTGTTCTCTCTGTTCTCTGTTCTCTCTGTTCTCTGTTCTGTTCTCTCTGTTCTCTGTTCTCTGTTCTCTCTGTTCTCTGTTCTCTGTTCTCTGTTCTCTGTTCTCTCTGTTCTCTGTTCTCTGTTCTCTGTTCTCTCTGTTCTCTGTTCTCTGTTCTCTGTTCTCTGTTCTCTCTGTTCTCTCTGTTCTCTGTTCTCTCTGTTCTCTGTTCTCTCTGTTCTCTGTTTTCTCTGTTCTCTCTGTTCTCTGTTCTCTGTTCTCTCTGTTCTCTCTGTTCTCTCTGTTCTCTGTTTTCTCTGTTCTCTGTTCTCTCTGTTCTCTCTGTTCTCTCTGTTCTCTCTGTTCTCTGTTCTCTCTGTTCTCTGTTCTCTCTGTTCTCTGTTCTCTGTTCTCTCTGTTCTCTGTTCTCTGTTCTCTGTTTTCTCTGTTCTCTGTTCTCTGTTCTCTGTTCTCTCTGTTCTCTGTGTTCTTGGTGTTCAGGTCTGACGCCGGTGAACAAGTCAGAATCAAGCCGGCTAAAGCCCTCAAGCCCCTCAAGCCCCTCCCCCCTCTGGCCAGGGCGGCCAAGAAGCCGCCGGGCGCCGCCGGAGAGGTTGTTACTCGCCGTGTGCTCAGTGTGTCCAGTGTGTGTCCAGTGTGTGTCCAGTGTGTGTCCAGTGTGTGTCCAGTGTGTGTCCTGTGTGTGTCCAGTGTGTGTACTGTGTGTGTCCAGTGTGTGTCCAGTGTGTCCAGTGTGTCCAGTGTGTGTCCAGTGTGTGTCCAGTGTGTGTCCTGTGTGTGTCCTGTGTGTCCAGTGTGTCCAGTGTGTCCAGTGTGTGTCCAGTGTGTGTCCAGTGTGTGTCCTGTGTGTGTCCTGTGTGTCCAGTGTGTCCAGTGTGTGTCCAGTGTGTGTCCAGTGTGTGTCCAGTGTGTCCAGTGTGTGTCCTGTGTGTGTCCTGTGTGTGTCCTGTGTGTCCAGTGTGTCCTGTGTGTCCAGTGTGTGTCCAGTGTGTCCTGTGTGTGTCCTGTGTGTGTCCTGTGTGTCCTGTGTGTCCAGTGTGTGTCCAGTGTGTGTCCAGTGTGTGTCCAGTGTGTGTCCAGTGTGTGTCCAGTGTGTCTCCAGTTTGTCCAGTGTGTGTCCAGTGTGTCTCCAGTTTGTCCAGTGTGTGTCCAGTGTTGTCCAGTGTGTGTCCAGTGTGTGTCCAGTGTGTGTCCAGTGTGTGTCTGCTCTCTGGACGTTGTCTCTGAGCTCTGCTCCCTTCAGGTGGACGGGGGCGAGGGGCCGCCGGCGCCCACAGAGGAGGAGGAGGAGGAGGAGGAGGAGGAGGAGGAGGACGCCGCCCTTCAGCCTCAGAAGCCGACCAGGTACGACGGAGCGCTGCAGGCTATTCATCATTATATAGAGATGTATTATTGAATACATATATAGTGTGTGTGTGTGTGTGTGTGTGTGTGTGTCAGGTCGGGCAGAGTGCCCAAGCCGGTGCAGCTCTTGAACTACCCGGCAGAGGCCTCCCCTGAAGGATCCCCTGGCTCCGCCTCCAGGCCCCCTGGCTCCGCCTCCAGGCCGAAAGCCAAATGCACGGCCAAGAGGGGAAGACCAGCGAAGCCGGCGTCGGCCCAGGAGTCCAAAAAACCCAAACTGGTCACCCTCAGGGCGTCTCAGCCGGAGTACAGCGAGGAGGAGGACGAAGAGCAGCGAGGCGGAGAGGAGGAGGAGGAGGAGGAGCGCCCGGCGTGGGGCTCCAGTACCGACGGCACGGCCCCCGTGTTTGTGCCGGTCAGCCTGCGCTCACCGCGACCCGTCATCCCAGAGGTGGAGGAGACGATGGAGGAGGTGCGTGCGTGTGTGCGTGCGTGTGTGTGTGTGTGTGTTGTACCGTCCTTCATTGTTATGATTTGATTCACTTCATTCTCTTTCGTTGTGCATGGTTTTTCCATCCCTTAATCTTGACTCCATAGCTTGATATCTTGGCCAATATCCCCGATGTGTTGGGCATCTCCCAGGATGCACTGCTCCCCGACGCCACAGCCGAGCCCTGTGAACATCAGCTGGATCTGCTGGTTGTGAGTGAACATGACTAGAGAGACTTCACCAGGGAATAGTCACCACCACATTAACTATGGAGAGACTTCACCAGGGAATAGTCACCACCACATTAACTATGGAGAGACTTCACCAGGGAATAGTCACCACCACATTAACTATGGAGAGACTTCACTAACCAGAGAATAGTCACTACCACATTAACTATGGAGAGAATAGTCATGACCACATTAACTATGGAGAGACTTCACTAACCAGAGAATAGTCATGACCACATTAACTATGGAGAGACTTCATTACACACCAGAGAATAGTCACTACCACATTAACTATGGAGAGACTTCATTACACCAGAGAATAGTCACTACCACATTAACTATGGAGAGACTACATTACACCAGAGAATAGTCACTACCACATTAACTATGGAGAGACTTCATTACACCAGAGAATAGTCATGACCACATTAACTATGTAGAGACTTCACTACACCAGAGAATAGTCATGACCACATTAACTATGTAGAGACTTCACTACACCAGAGAATAGTCACTACCACTTTAACTATGTAGAGACTTCATTACACACCAGAGAATAGTCACTACCACATTAACTATGGAGAGACTTCATTACACCAGAGAATAGTCATGACCACATTAACTTTGTAGAGACTTCACTACACCAGAGAATAGTCATGACCACATTAACTATGGAGACTTCACTACACCAGAGAATAGTCACTACCACATTAACTATGGAGAGACTTCACTACACCAGAGAATAGTCATGACCACAGTCATTACACACCAGTCACCACAATAGTCACTACCTCCTCCTCTCCTCTCTCAGGACGTGATCTCCCTCCTCTCCTCTGACCTCTCTGAAGGTGAGTCCTCCTCTTCCTCCTCTTCCTCCTCCTCCTCTTCGTCGTGACTCATCCTCCGTGGTCTTTGTTTTGTTTCTAGTGTGTGAGAACGAGGCCGCTCACACGCTGCTGACCATCGGCACCGTAGGCCACGCCCCCCCGGAGGCCCCGAGCCCACGAGACGCGGCGAGCGCCGCCTCCCTCGCCGAGCGCCTGGCCCCGCCTCCTGACCTCGACGAGCGCCTGGCCCCGCCTCCTGACCTCGCGCCTCCTGACCTCGCCGAGCGCCTGGCCCCGCCTCCTGACCTCGCCGAGCGCCTGGCCCCGCCTCCTGACCTCGACGAGCGCCTGGCCCCGCCTCCTGACCTCGACGAGCGCCTGGCCCCGCCTCCTGACCTCGCAGCGGCGGAAACACTGGAGGCCGTGTTTGTGGTCAAATCCCCTCAAAGGCAGAAAGAGGCAGACGAGCGGCGAGACGTCTCCGGGTCGCCGTGTCCGGCGGGCCCTGTGGGCGGCGCCCGCCAGAGAGGAGCGAGCGAGGCGGGATCCGCTCCGCCGGCCGGGAGGAGCCGGTTCCAGAGAGTCCGACCCAGAGTCGGCCCGGCGGCCAGGGGGCGGAGCTCCGGACCCGCGAGGAGAGACGGAGGCCCGCCTCCAGAACCCCGAGTCCACGAGGACGCCAGAGGGGAGGAGGAACCGGGTCGGCGTGTTCTGGAAGCTGAGGGGCGGAGCCAGAGCGGCGACGACCCGCTGACCTCCGACCCCACAGAGCCCCTCCCAGGCGCCGCCTCCCCCAGACGGCGGTTACACAAAGTCCGACCCAAAGCCCCCCCGGGTCCAGTCCAAAGTACCGGCGCCGCTTCGCCCACAGAACCGAGAGCCCCGAGAGCTGCGGCGCTGCAGGGGGGGGGCGGCAGGAGAGAACCAGAACCAGAGGAACCAGAGGAACCAGAACCAGAGCCACAGGAACCAGAGCCACAGGAACCAGAGCCACAGGAACCAGAACCACAGGAACCAGAACCACAGGAACCAGAACCAGCGGAACCTGCCGGGTCCGAGGCGGCCCCCCCCCCCGCTGACCTCTCCATCCTGACGTATTGGGGCGCCTCTGATTGGCCTCTGAATACCGCCGTGGTTCTGGAAGACGTGAGCGCTACCGACCCGACCGGTACCGATCCGGTGGAGGCCGGAGACCCGTCCAGAGAGAGGACCCGGTCGGCTCGTCTAGAGACGCCAGGTCCAGATGCAGTCCAGCAAGGTTCTGACCGCGGTCAGAGGTGAGCCCCCCGCCGGCCCGAAGGCCCGAAGGCCCGAGTGGGAGTCACAGCCTCTCCTGTTGTGTCTCCATGCAGCGGCCCATCAGAACCCAGCGGCCCATCAGAACCCAGCGGCCCATCAGAACCCAGCGGCCCATCAGAACCCAGCGGCCCGGCCTCCAGAAAGGCTCCGCCTGCTCGCCGCGGCCGGCTCGTCAGACCCAAACCCCGCCTGGTCCTCAGCGGCCGGAGAGTCCAGAGCGCCCAGTGGACAGGACCTGGACCGGGACCGGGACCGGGACCAGGACCAGGACCAGAACCAGGACCAGGTGTGGAGAGGAACGTTCCCGTAGAACAGGGTGCTCAATACGTCGATCGTGACCTGCCAGTGAATGGCGGCGTAGTGTTGATCACATGACATCAAAAAGAAGTCGTTAGCCGTCCTCTGCCCTCTGACTTCTGTTCTCTGCCCTCTGACCTCTGCCCTCTGAGTTCTGACCTCGGCCCTCTGACCTCTGCCCTCTGACCTCGGCCCTCTGACCTCAGCCCTCTGACCTCTGCCCCCTGAGATCTACCCTCTGACCTCTGACTTCTGACCTCGGCCCTCTGCCCTCTGAGTTCTGTTCTCTGCCCTCTGACCTCTGCTCTCTGCCCCCAGGTGGCGCCCCGGGTGGCGCGCTCCGCCCCGACGGCCCACCAGAGGGCGCTTCACCGCGGAGAGACCCCGTCCCCCCGCTGCCCGACGGTGAGTCACACTTCAGTTGCTTCCTGTCCCGTTTCCAGTGAACGCACCGTGGCTGACCCCCCCCCCCCCAGACGAGCCGTTCTTCATCCTCTCCCTGACGGAGATCCCCAGCTGCCCGCCCAGCGGGACGCGACTCCTCCCCCGTCCTCCTGGAGCCGCCGCGTCACGTCAGGGGCCCGGAGAAGCTGCTCCTGCTCCTCCTCCTCCTCCTCCTCCTCCTCCTGCAGAGGGGAGCGGCGAGTCGGACCCGGGCTGGGCTGCGTGTTCGGTAAGAACTAGTGGAGCTCAGATCTGATGAGTATGCCTGGATTCATATACACATATATATATATATATATATATATATATATATATATATATACCTATACCTATATATTTATATATGTATACATTCCCCTCAGACCCAGCCCTGCCGGCTGCTGGAGAACCCCGAGGAGCCTCCAGGTGAGCGGCTGTGACTCTCGTAGTTAGGGATGGGCATCGAGAACCGGTTCTGTTTTAGAACCGGTTCCCAGTGGACCGATTGTTTGGATAGCCACATTCCTTAACGGTTCCGCTAACGATCCTCTGTGGCGTTGCGCATGAGCAAACTTTTTCGGTTTCTTCTTCAGACTGCAGCAAACATGGCAACTAGCAGAAGCGTTCTAACGTGTGGCTCTATTCACACGACACAATGACAACTACGCCACTTGTAGCGTGTGTACAAGTCTATTTCGTGGAAGGGAGGAAATATAACATATGAATAAGCATTTGAACACACAGCATGGAATTAAATGACAGGACGTCATGTGTTCGGTGCTGCAGCAGCTCGGCTAACGTGGGCGCTTCATCTCTTTCTGTCCAGGCTGAACTCCTCAAAGTGATCACAACACTCACTGTGAAGCAAGTTGCCTTTATTGTGTAGTGGATCCCTTCGTTTGAAGCAGACATTTGAGCTCCGGCATTGGAGCTAAGATGCTCCAGCATCGTCTCCCATTAGTGATCACTTCACGTTTGGATTGAAAGTCCAGTTTTGAGAAATGTTTGATCGTAACGGTGTTAATTATCGGAGGGCGTGTGTTATTAGCAAACATTTGTGTTATCGTGTTAACCCATTATTAAACTGAGCATACTGATTTTTCATCCATTAATAAACTTAGCATTAAACTCCGCTAGCTTAGCTATAGAATCTTCCATGTTCAGCCCCCTACATTGAGGCAGAGGTAGTGTTTGCCTCTCCTCTTAATGTGGCTTTATCTTAGGCTGACCAGACGTCCTCTTTTACCGGGACATTGTCTGTTTTTGAGCCCTAAAAAATGCGTCCGGCAGGGATTCCAAAAACGTCCGGGGAGTTTGCTTCGTGGGATAATGCCGTTTCTCCCTTACAAGTTCTGCAAATGGTACGGTCCCCCTTTAGGCGCGACTCTGACGCGGCGCTGACGGTATAGAGAGCAGTCATTGGTCAACCGATCTCAGGGTTGCCAGATACACGATGATTATCCTCCAAATACGACCATTTTGAGCCTTTGGTACGATACTTCACCATCTCCAATCTGGCAACCCGGAGCACCTTGCCGCCTCCACTAGTTGCATTGTTGTTGTTTGTGCGGCATGATACACACTACTACTGATACACATGCTATACATGCTACTGATACACATGCTATACATGCTACTGATACACATGCTATACATACTACTGATACACATGCTATACATGCTACTGATACACATGCTATACATACTACTGATACACATGCTATACATGCTACTGATACACATGCTATACACTACTACTGATACACATGCTATCCACTACTACTGATACACATGCTATACATGCTACTGATACACATGCTATACATACTACTGATACACATGCTATACACTACTACTGATACACATGCTATCCACTACTACTGATACACATGCTATACATGCTACTGATACACATGCTATACATACTACTGATACACATGCTATACACTACTACTGATACACATGCTATACACTACTACTGATACACATGCTATCCACTACTACTGATACACATGCTATACACTACTACTGATACACATGCTATACACTACTACTGATACACATGCTATACATGCTACTGATACACATGCTATACACTACTACTGATACACATGCTATACACTACTACTGATACACATGCTATACCACTACTACTGATACACATGCTATACATTACTACTGATACACATGCTATACACTACTACTGATACACATGCTATACATGCTACTGATACACATGCTATACATACTACTGATACACATGCTATACACTACTACTGATACACATGCTATCCACTACTACTGATACACATGCTATACATACTACTGATACACATGCTATACACTACTACTGATACACATGCTATACATGCTACTGATACACATGCTATACATACTACTGATACACATGCTATACACTACTACTGATACACATGCTATACACTACTACTGATACACATGCTATACATGCTACTGATACACATGCTATACACTACTACTGATACACATGCTATACACTACTACTGATACACATGCTATCCACTACTACTGATACACATGCTATACATACTACTGATACACATGCTATACACTACTACTGATACACATGCTATACATGCTACTGATACATGCTATACACTACTACTGATACACATGCTATCCACTACTACTGATACACATGCTATCCACTACTACTGATACACATGCTATACATGCTACTGATACACATGCTATACACTACTACTGATACACATGCTATACATACTACAGATACACATGCTATACACTACTACTGATACACATGCTATACACTACTACTGATACACATGCTATACACTACTACTGATACACATGCTATCCACTACTACTGATACACATGCTATACACTACTACTGATACACATGCTATACATGCTACTGATACACATGCTATACATGCTACTGATACACATGCTATACATAATACTGATACACATGCTATACACTACTACTGATACACATGCTATACACTACTACTGATACACATGCTATCCACTACTACTGATACACATGCTATACACTTCTACTGATACACATGCTATACATGCTACTGATACACATGCTATACACTACTACTGATACACATGCTATACACTACTACTGATACACATTACTGATACACATGCTATACACTACTACTGATACACATGCTATACATACTACTGATACACAGTATACATACTACTGATACACATGCTATACATACTACTGATACACATGCTATACATACTACTGATACACATGCTATACATACTACTGATACACAGTATACATACTACTGATACACATGCTATACATACTACTGATACACATGCTATACACTACTACTGATACACATGCTATCCACTACTACTGATACACAGTATACATACTACTGATACACATGCTATACACTACTACTGATACACATGCTATACATACTACTGATACACATGCTATCCACTACTACTGATACACAGTATACATACTACTGATACACATGCTATACACTACTACTGATACACATGCTATACACTACTACTGATACACAGTATACATACTACTGATACACATGCTATACACTACTACTGATACACATGCTATACACTACTACTGATACACATGCTATCCACTACTACTGATACACATGCTATACACTTCTACTGATACACATGCTATACACTTCTACTGATACACATGCTATACATGCTACTGATACACATGCTATACACTACTACTGATACACATTACTGATACACATGCTATACACTACTACTGATACACATGCTATACATACTACTGATACACAGTATACATACTACTGATACACATGCTATACATACTACTGATACACATGCTATCCACTACTACTGATACACATGCTATACATGCTATACATACTACTGATACACATGCTATACATACTACTGATACACATGCTATACATACTACTGATACACATGCTATACACTACTACTGATACACATGCTATCCACTACTACTGATACATACTATGATACACTGATATGCTATACATACTACTGATACACATGCTATACACTACTACTGATACACATGCTATACACTTCTACTGATACACATGCTATACATGCTACTGATACACATGCTATACACTACTACTGATACACATGCTATACACTACTACTGATACACAGTATACATACTACTGATACACATGCTATACACTACTACTGATACACATGCTATACACTACTACTGATACACATGCTATACATACTACTGATACACATGCTATACATACTACTGATACACATGCTATACACTACTACTGATACACATGCTATACATACTACTGATACACATGCTATACATACTACTGATACACATGCTATACATACTACTGATACACATGCTATACACTACTACTGATACACATGCTATACATACTACTGATACACAGTATACATACTACTGATACACATGCTATACATACTACTGATACACATGCTATCCACTACTACTGATACACAGTATACATACTACTGATACACATGCTATACATACTACTGATACACATGCTATACATACTACTGATACACATGCTATACATACTACTGATACACATGCTATACATACTACTGATACACATGCTATACATACTACTGATACACATGCTATACACTACTACTGATACACATGCTATACATACTACTGATACACATGCTATACATACTACTGATACACATGCTATACACTACTACTGATACACATGCTATACATACTACTGATACACATGCTATACACTACTACTGATACACATGCTATACACTACTACTGATACACATGCTATACACTACTACTGATACACATGCTATACACTACTACTGATACACATGCTATACACTACTACTGATACACATGCTATACACTACTACTGATACACATGCTATACACTACTACTGATACACATGCTATACACTACTACTGATACACATGCTATACATACTACTGATACACATGCTATACACTACTACTGATACACATGCTATACACTACTACTGATACACATGCTATACACTACTACTGATACACATGCTATACACTACTACTGATACACATGCTATACACTACTACTGATACACAGTATACATACTACCAGCACCGCCCCTCAACGCGCACTACGCGCTGTGCGTAGGGCACCAAGTCCTGAGGGGGCATCACAGAATAGGCAACTAAAAAATCCTCAGTTATAATAATTATAATGCTGATATTATTTCAGTCTATAAATATTAGACACCTTTTAGGCATGTTTATCACAAAACAGGCAGAACAAGAGAGATGTTTAATTGCTTAGCCCCCAGAATACATTTTATTTAAGTTATTTAAGTTTTATTTTAAGTTCAAGAGGAATATGTATAAATGTTTTTGGTTATTTAAACAAATGTAAATGTGTATATCTATACTGTATATGGTGTGTGCAGCATTATAGAAAATTATAGAAAAGACAATTAATGTAAATAAACCCGATTGTGCTCTTTTTTCCACCCCTTGCCCAATAAGAATCGATAAAAGAATCGATAAGCAGGAATCAATAAGGCATCGGAATCGTTAAAATCCTATCGATTCTCATCCCTACTCGTAGTGGTATAGGTGTAATTATATATACTTTCACATGAATAACACATAAGATATGATCATTAATAAGAGATATTAGGAGAACATGGGAGAGTATTGTTCTTGTAACTGTAACACTGCCTAAGACGTTTTATGGTGCTCATGACTAGGATCACTCAGAGAAGTGACATTTTATTTTGAAGCCCATCTTATTGTGAAGGGCTGTAAGTGAAAAGCTAGCGGAAGTAGCATCATTGTTTACTGGTTCAGAGAAGCACCGCCTCCTGTCATGTGACCTCATACCAACCAATGAGAAGCTTTAAGCCCAGCTGGATGCGTTTAAGAACCCTCGGAACTTTGGAAGACGACAGACAGGTCGCTACTTTTTAGCATTTTAAAGGACTCATCTATATATATATATATATTTTTTTTTATTAGGGCTGGGCGTTAATTGTGCGTTAACGCATCACTGACAGCTGTTGTGCGGCAGGTGAACTCTCTCTCTAGTCGCCAGGTGAGTGAGAGTGAGAGAGTGAGAGAGAGAGAGAGAATGACATGCATCCATACATTTATCAACACTCAACATGGCAACTAGGGTTGGGTACCAGAAACACATCCGGTTTTACCCGGATCGAAACGCAGCGCACGTTTCGATGCTTCTTTCCGGTGCCTGAGCCGATTGAAATTGAAAAAAACTATTGTTGTGAACTTCTCTGGTGACTCCGCCCTGTCAGCAGGTTACGAGCCAATCACATTTCACTTTGACAGCGGAGGCGTGGCCTGTGTGACCACGTGACCCCAGGGTCAGGCTGGACGCGATGGGGAGACCGTCACCGGCCCCCTGGACACGGGGAGAGCGGTGAATAAAAGAGCAGCCAGAAGTCAGAGTAGCACCGGAACGTTGACTACAAGTCTTTCAATCATAAAAGTAGGCCAAGAAATAATAAATTAGCCTTTATAACCAAGCTAGCTCGTAGTTCACGCTAGCTCGTAGCTAGCGCGAGCTACGTGCGTGACAGTCTGCTATTCAATTCAATTCAATTCAGTTTATTTGTATAGCCCAGTTTCACAAATTACAAATTTGTCTCAGAGTGCTTTACAATCTGTACACATAGACATCCCTGACCCAAAACCTCACATCGGACCAGGAAAAACTCCCAAATAACCTTCAGGGGGAAAAAGGGAAGAACCCTTCAGGAGAGAACAGAGGAGGATCCTCTCCAGGATGGACAGATGCAATAGATGTAATGTGTACAGAAGGACATATTTAGAGTTAAAATACATTCAAGGAATCTGACAGAGTTTATCAATAGTTCATATTTAGGCATATTCCACGATGGAGAGTTTGGAGACCTCCCGAGTGGAGGAGTGGGCGGAGTCTCAACAGGGCAGTGGCACAGCTGGTGTTAGGGCCTCAGGACCCAACCATGGATGGTCCATCAGCAGATGGATCTATGCCGTCTCAGAGGGTCACATGACCCCATGAGACGTGAAGTCAGAAGGACTCCGGGAGAAAGCAGAGTTAGTCATGTGTGATGGAGAGATGAAGATTCATCCATAGGAGAAAGAGAAGAGGAGAGAGGTGCTCAGTGCATCCTAAAGGTCCCCAGCAGCTATCAGCCTCTAGCAGCATCTCCAGGTGTGGACCAGGTGAACCTGACTCAGCCCTGACTATCAGCTCTGTCAAAGAGGAAAGTCTTCAGTCTACTCTTGAAGGTGGTGACTGTGTCTGCCTCCAGGACTGAAGGTGGAGCTGGTTCCATAAAAGAGGAGCTTGATAACTAAAGGCTCTGGCTCCCATTTTACATTCTAAGACTCTCGGAACTACAAGTAGCCCCGCATTTAGTGAGCAGCTCTCTGGTGGGGCGATACGGTACTACAAGCTCTTTAAGATATGATGGTGCATCACCAATTAAGGCTTTGTAAGTTAAGAGAAGAATTTTAAAAGTGATTCTTGATTTTACAGGGAGCCAGTGCAGAGCAGCTAGTGCAAGAGTAATGTGATCTCTTTTCTTAGTTTAGTGAGAACACAAGCTGCAGCATTCTGGATCAACTGGAGGGACCTAAGAGACTTATAGAGCAGCCTGATAATAAGGAGTTGCAGTAATCCAGTCTCGAAGTAACGAACGCGTGAACCAATTTCTCTGCATCTTTTTGAGACGAGATGTGCCTGATTTTTGAAATATTACGTAGATGGAAGAATGCAGTCCTTGAGATTTGCTTTATGTGGGAGTTAAAGGACAAGTCCCGATCAAAGATAACGCCGAGATTCTTTACAGTGGTGTTGGATGCTAGAGTAATGCCATCTACAGAAATCACATCACCAGATAATTGATCTCTGAGGTGCTCAGGGCCGAGTAGAATTACTTCGGTTTTGTCTGAGTTTAACATCAAGAAGTTGCAGGTCATCATGTTTTTATGTCACTAAGACATGCTTGAATTTTAGTGAGTTGGTTAGTCTCCTCTGGTTTTATCGATAGATATAGTTGAGCATCATCTGCATAACAATGAAAGTTTATAGAGCGTTTCCTGATAGTATTGCCCAAAGGAAGCATGTATAAGGTAAATAGAATTGGTCCAAGCACAGAACCTTGTGGAACTCCGTGACTAACGTTGGTGGTCATTGAGGCTTCATCGTTTACAAATACAAACTGAGATCGATCTGATAAATAGGATTTAAACCAATTTAGGGCGGTGCCTGAAATACCAATCGACTGCTCCAGTCTCTGTAATAGGATGTTATGGTCAATGGTGTCGAATGCAGCACTAAGGTCTAACAAGACCAGTACAGAGAGGAGTCCTCTATTAGCACTAAGGTCTAACAAGACCAGTACAGAGAGAAGTCCTTTATCTGCTGCCATTAAGAGGTCATTGGTAATCTTCACCAGTGCTGTCTCTGTGGTGTTTTCTAAATCCTGACTGAAACTCTTCAAATAAACTATTCTGATGTAGAAAGTCACACAACTGATGTGAGACCACTTTCTCAAGGATCTTAGAGAGGAAGGGGAGGTTAGAGATCGGTCTGTAGTTAGCCAAAACTTCTGGATCCAGAGCAGCTTCTTCAGGAGAGGTTTAATTACAGCTACTTTGAAGGAATGTGGTACGTGGCCTGTTAACAAGGACACATTAATAATATCCAAAAGAGAGCTGCCAATTAAAGGCAAAACGTCTTTAAGCAGCCTAGTCGGGATAGGGTCCAAGAGACAGGTAGACGTGTTAGAAGTAGAAACCATTAAAGATAATTGGTCACGGTTGATGGGAGAAAAGCCATCTAAATATATACCAGGACATACAGGGGTTTCCAAAGCCATTCCACTTGAGGACAGATTGGCACTGGTTAAGGGCAAGAGATTATTAATCTTGTCCCTAATAGTTAAAATCTTCTCATTGAAGAAGTTCATAAAGTCATTACTACTGAGGTCTATAGGAATACTGGGCTCCACAGAGCTGTGACTCTCTGTCAGCCTGGCTACAGTGCTAAAGAGAAACCTAGGGTTGTTCTTATTCTTCTCTATTACTGATGAGTAATATTCTGCTCTGGCATTGCGGAGGGCCTTCTTATAAGTTTTAAGACTATCTCGCCAAACTAAGCGGGATTCTTCCCGATTAGTTGAACGCGGAGATGAATGCAGTACCTAGGCAATCATTATCAACATCCACATGAATATTAAAATCTCCTACAATAATAACTTTATCAGTTTTAAGAACCAAACTTGATATAAATTCTGAAAATTCTGATATAAACTCTGAATATGGACCGGGTGGCCGGTACAGAATCACTAATAGAATCGGCTGTAATGTTTTCCAGGTTGGATGTGAAAGACTAGCAGGTGTGTGTGTGCAGCGGTCCCGTCTGTATCCCCGGTGTTACCGGGAATATAATAACGGAGGAGTAAAGACACGGGGCGTCACTTTGTGTCAGAGGAGCTCTCGCTGTCAGAAGCAACACGTCATGTGTCACATGTCATCTCCAGGCCCTCTGATTGGTTGTTGTCTGCCCATCAACACAGACAGGTTACCCTATGAGGTCTGACCATGACGTCACGTCCTACAATGACAACATGTTGTGTTTGTTAACGGTCTGATGCTCCATGAGAACGGCTTCTACAGGGACATGGCCAAAGAGGTTTTAATGTCCTCATTGTGCGTTTTTTTTTTTTTTTTTTTAAGTATCGGTTTAGGCACCGTTTAGGCACCGGTATCGTTTTTTCTATACCGGTTTAGCACCGGTATAGAAAAAACCCAAACGATACCCATCCCTAGTGGCAATGAGCTTTAGTTCTGTTTGTTTTGATACCATTGTTTAAGCTGATGTACACAAAGTATTTATTTTATTTAATTGCTATACAAATGCTGATGTTAAGTGTTTGTTTGCACAACAGGTTTTATGGCCCTTTAGTTCATCTGGCAGAACATTTAAAATAAGAGTGGCTATACACTACTTTTGAATTAATTATTGGATTTTGCGTATACAAATGCGATTAAAATGTTTGATCGTTGCCCAGCCCTAATATTTATATATTTATATGTATCTATATATTTAAATACATTTATATATATTTTTAAAATATTTATATATGTATATTTATATATATATGTATCGATATATTTTTTTATATATATATAATATATTTATCTGCTCCTTGTTCTCTTATTAATACTTTTCATAATAACTCTGGACTTCTTTTGGAGCGCTGGGATCTCGTGGTTTCACTTGAACGTCTCATGGTGAACCCCCTTGTGTTCTGCAGCTCGTCCATCCAGCGCCAACCAGACTGAGCTGGCGCCACGAGGAGGACCAGAACCCCTCGGCACCGCTCGGAGGTCAGCCGCCTCCCGTCGGCCCGTTCATGCCTCAGGGAATCTGTCCGATTCTACGACTCTCCTCCTCCTCAGCAGCGTTCCCGGAGGAGCGCCTCCTCCTCCTCCTCCTCCTCCTCCTCCTTCCGTGGAGGGGAGCAGCGCGGCGGACCCGGCTGCGTGTTCGGTAAGAGAGGTTCTGAAGAACCCGGTGGAGCTGAGGTCTGACGACTCCGTCTGGATTCACATCCACATGGTTCTGTTTCTTCTCCTCAGACTCAACCGGCCCGCCCCCCCCCCGACGAGGAGCCCAGGCCCACGAGGAGGCGGCGGGCCGGCACGACCCCCGTTGCCGTGGGAACCGGGTCGATCCCCATCCCAACGCAGCGCGAGGCCCGCGGCGCCGCGCCCTCAGGTGGAGGCCGGGCGCGGGTCACCAGGAGCCAGAACCGGTGAGCAGAACCGGGAGGAGGCCGGAGAAAGGACCGGAACCGTGTTCACTTTCATTTAGAACGCTGAGTCTGAGGAGTCTGAGGAGTCTGAGGAGTCTGAGGAGTCTGAGGAGTCTGAATAGTTTTCCAATTCCCCGACTAGGAGGCCCAAAGGCTTCCCGGAGGCCGCCGCCTCCCAGGGCCCGGAGGTCCGAACGCCATGTGCGGCCGCAGGGCGACTGACGCCAACGCCACGCACAGCCGAGGTGAGGAGGGAACGAGTGGACATCATGGTCACCCACTAGGGAGTCCTCGCGGCTGATCCCTGATCCCTGATCCCTGATCCCTCGTTGTTCTTTTGTTTCAGGCTCCGGCTTCTCAGAGAAGTGACTCCAGAGAGGAGGAGCCTGCCTCTAGAAGGGAGGAGCCTGCCTCTATAGAAGAGGAGGAGCCTGCCTCTAGAAGGGAGGAGCTTACCTCTATAGAAGAGGAGGAGCCTGCCTCTAGAAGGGAGGAGCCTGCCTCTAGAAGGGAGGAGCTTACCTCTATAGAAGAGGAGGAGCCTGCCTCTAGAAGGGAGGAGCCTGCCTCTATAGAAGAGGAGGAGCCTGACTCCAGAGAGGAGGAGCCTACCAATGTGTCCCAATACTTCTTGTGTGACATCTTTACCGAAGTGGAGGAGGGCTGAGGGGAGCGCTCTGTCGTCTGGAGGTTAATTCATGACCAACAGATTCTTTTGTTGTTGTTATTTGTAATTTAAGTGAAGCTACATTTACTATACTTTCGCAAGCACTTTGAATATATTCAGTAGTTTCAATTTACTGGAATTATTTTATAAACACACCATGTAAACATTAATAACCCAAACACTCGGAGGGGGGAGAAGCATTTCCCCGATTTTATTCATTATGGTTCAATCCTCAGATTCCCATATTTGGTTATTATAGCTGTGAAAATGTAAATATTGTAAAATATCAAAGTTTTTTTTGGATCTTTTTTTATTTCCCACATCTGTCCCGTGTTCAAACGGCAGCCTCAGGAAAACCACCATGTGACCACCGCGCTCTGACACCAGGTCCAGCTCCTCGTGTCCATCGGCCGCTCAGTGTTTATTATAATGTTTGATACTTGAAACTATGTTCCACCAGTTTATTAGAACACGGAAGTCTGTAAGATCAGAATAAAACTACTTCCTCCACCCAACGTGAAGTGGCACTCTGATTTTAAGAATGACCCGATTTTGGAGATCTGGGGTTCCTCAAGGCTCCGTCCTGGGTCCCCTCCTCTTCCTCTCACTGTGGGGTTCCTCAGGGCTCCGTCCTGGGTCCCCTCCTCTTCCTCTCATTGTGGGGTTCCTCAGGGCTCCGTCCTGGGTCCCCTCCTCTTCCTCTCACTGTGGGGTTCCTCAGGGCTCCGTCCTGGGTCCCCTCCTCTTCTCTCGTTCTCCTGTTTAACCCCGACGTTGACTTTTCCTCTCCTAAATAAAACTGAGCATATATTTAAAACATCAAAGCAGAGGAACCAAACCGCCTCGGATCATTTAATGTTTTTTATTAACAGTAATCAGTCACATGATATATTGTATGATAACAAAAAAGTAATTTTAAGCTCCTAATGAGTGATTAAAGTTATACAAGTAACTTAAAAGTGTTTTTGGCTTCAAGATTCCCCGGTTCCAGCTTCACCTCGTTTGAACTGCAATAGAAGAAGAAGAAATAGAAGAAGACGACATTAATCCTCACAGACGTTCTTCTACGGTGGAGTGAGGCGTTCAGGTGTCAGCCCTCACCGCGTTCTTCAGCAAGTTCCCAGATTTGGTGAAGATGTTGGTCCTCCTGGAGGCCGGCTTGGCGGCCGGCTCGGCGGCGGGCGGCGCCGGTGATTTCAGCAGAGATGGAGAATTAGGCCGGGAGAGGCTGGGGGAGGTGAGGGGGGGCGGGGGCGGGGTGAAGGTCGGGGTGAAGGTCGGGGTGATGGTCGGGGTGAAGGTCGGGGTGACGGTCGGGGTCGGGGTGAAGGTTGGGGTGAAGGTCGGGGTGACGGTCGGGGTGAAGGTCGGGGTGACGGTCGGGGTGACGGTCGGGGTCGGGGTGAAGGTCGGGGTGAAGGTCGGGGTGAAGGTCGGGGTCGGGGTGACGGTTGGGGCGAAGGGATTGGTGGACGGGTATCTCTGGGTGTTCAGGTGCGGCTCCGGCGTGTCGTCCAGCAGGTTGGGCGGCGGCGGCGGGGGAAAGTCGTAGTCGTCTGCGTCCCCGGCGGCCACGTTGGCGTCCCCGGCGGCGTCCAGCTCGTAGTGCCTCTTCCTCAGCTCGCCCAGGCGGACGCGCTCCTGGCCCAGCTGGCTCTCCAGCTGCAGCACCTTCACCTGAGAGACAAGAGGCCGCGCAGTCGTTCAGACCCTTAAAGGGACAGTACTCCACCGCCGGTCAGAAACACTCAAAACCACGGGAGAAACGCCGGGGACTCGAACGCCTCACCTGAGCCTCCATCTCCTCCGTCTTCAGCTTCATCAGCGACATGCCGGAAAAGTCCATCGCACCTGAGAGAGGTCACGGGTCAACGCTGGGCCGAACAGTAGGGCCTCCTCCACACACACACACACACACACACACACACACACACACACACACACACACACACACACACACACACACACACACACACACACACACACACACACACACACACACACACACCTTGGTCGGAGACCTGCAGCTGCCCGTGTTTGGTGGAGGTGACGACCAGCGCCGCCATGTCGTTCACGTGCCGCGACGCCTGCTTCAGCGTCTGAAGCCTCTGGCTGCCGCGGTCGGCCTTCACCTGAGAGTTAGGGGGCCCCCAAGACCAGGTAGACCAGTTAAACCAGGTGGACCAGATCAGAAGTTTAACACAAAAGCCCAGCAGGTGCGTTCAGGTACATTGAGGTGCGTTCAGGTACATTGAGGTGTGTTCAGGTGCGTTGTGTCGTACCTTGGAGGCGGCGACCAGGTGCGCCGTGCTCGCTGCGATCTCGTGAGAACACGCGATGAGCTCCTCGTACGCTCCGTCCTCGCCCACCACGCGGTCGGCCGAGTCCCTGGGCGACACAGAGAGGGGGGCGGGGGGGTGAGGGGGGTTGTGTTCAACGACTCCACACGCGTGTGCGGGACTCACAGCAGCCGCGTGGCGCCCCAGCCGACGGCCTTGGAGGCGGAGATCAGGCCTTCGGTCCAGCGGGAGTTCTTGGCGTAGAAGTCGGTGACGGACGCCGCTCCCTGGAGAGAGAACCGTGGTCAGCGAACGCACCGCGGAGACCCGGCCCTCCTGGCGGGTAGCCGGAGCGCGAGCTCCGATTGGTCGGCTGGTTTCTGTGTTTCAGCATCTGGAGCTCAGTGGACCGGTCGTCTCTCTGCTCCTCTTCATCAACTCACCCGGCCGCCCTCCACGATGTCCTTCTGCAGGTCGGTGGACGCCATCACCAGCATGTGAACGGCCTGGAGGAGGAGGAGGAGGAGGAGGAGGAGGAGGAGGAGGAGTTTAAACAAATGAAGACAAATGAATTTAAAACACCATAGAAGAAGATGCCGATGTTCTGACCTTCATGAGATCTGAACAGGATCCCAGGATGCTGAGGAGGCACACACACACACACACACACACAGTGAGGGTCAGCGGTGGTCCTCTCCTCTGGAGTGGCGCTCTCACCTCTGGTTGACCTCCAGCTGGACGCCAGACGCTTCTCTCCTCGTCTGGTTCAGTATCTCCTGAGGACAGAGAGGGATGTGTGTGTGTGTGTGTGTGTGTGTGTGTGTGTGTGTGTGTGTGTTTGTGTGTGTGTGTGTCCGTCCTCACGTCCATCCTCAGCACCGCCTCTTCGATGGCCGTTGCCGTGGCGATCATCTCCTTGTCCACCATGGCTCCCAGCTCCTCTTTGAGGACGTCTCGTCCTTTGGGACGCAGGTCCTGAGGATCACAGCGGTTATGTATTTATTGTGTGTATATATATATATATATATATATATATATATATATATATATATATATATATATATATATATGTGTATATATACACGCATACGTGTATATATACACACAGTATATATATACACGTATGCGTGTATATATATAGGTGGTGGTGCGGGGGCTCACCTGGGCCAGCCCGAGGACCCCCTGCAGGGCGCGGCGTGCGGCGGAGGGATCGGCCCTCGGGGACGAGGCGCTCAGCTTCAGGTCCTTCAGGTACAGGAGACATCCGTCGGCCAGGAGACGGCAGCCCTCCGTCAGGCCTGGGGACGGGACGGACTCACGCCAGACACGTACTCACATCGCAGGTCTGCGTGAGTACACGTGTACGTGTACACGTGTACTTGTACGTGTGGCGCTCACGGTCGGCCTGGTCCGTGGGCGCCGAGTGAGACGCCGCCGCCCCGTTCACGATGGCGTCGGCGGCGAGGTGAGAGAACTGAGTCACGGAGCGCAGGAGGCCCCCCACGTCTGAGGAGACAGGACACAGGGGACAAGGACACAGGGGTAGTAATGGGTGTGTACTGGGAGTAGTACTGGTGTACTGGGTGTAGTACTGCTCCTCACCATCGGGGTGCTGCAGGTATTCTCGGTGGTTTTGCTGCATTTTGTCGATGGAGATCAAAGTGACTTCAGCTCGAGTCGTCAAGAAATCTGAAGATCAAAGGGAAACATCAAAGGGTTCACAGTTGCGTGGCGTGTGCGTGGCGTGTGCGTGGCGTGTGCGTGGCGCGTGCGTGGCGTGTGGTACCTGGCGAGCTGCTGCAGCCCAGGTGCACAGGGTCGTCCAGCGTTGCCACGGCGTCCAGCACGATGCCCTCCGCCTCGACCACGGAGCACTGCAGCAGAGAGAAAGACTCCGCCTCCAGCCGCCGGGAGAGATGGTCCCCACGGGACACCTGGGACAAGCACACACATTCACACAGGTACACACAGTAACTCACCACAGCTTCACTGTGCAGGTCGTAAGGTGTGTGTGTACCTGTAGCTGAAGCTGTGTGTACCTGTAGCTGAAGCTGTGTGTGTGTGTGTGTGTAGCTGTGTGTGTACCTGTTGCTGCAGCCGTGTGTGTGTGTGTACCTGTAGCTGTGTATGTGTACCTGTTGCTGCAGCCGTGTGTGTGTGTACCTGTAGCTGTGTGTGTGTGTGTGTACCTGTAGCTGTGTGTGTGTACCTGTAGCTGTGTGTGTGTGTACCTGTAGCTGTGTGTGTGTACCTGTACCTGTAGCTGTGTGTGTACCTGTAGCTGTGTGTGTGTGTACCTGTAGCTGTGTGTGTGTACCTGTACCTGTAGCTGTGTGTGTACCTGTAGCTGTGTGTGTGTGTACCTGTAGCTGCAGCTGTGTGTGTGTACCTGTTGCTGCAGCTGTGTGTGTACCTGTTGCTGCAGCTGTGTGTGTGTGTGTGTGTGTACCTGTTGCTGCAGCTGTGTGTGTGTGTGTGTGTGTGTGTGTGTGTGTGTGTGTGTACCTGTTGCTGCAGCTGTGTGTGGAGGCCCTCCAGCTCCTGGCTCCTCCTCTCTCTCTCCTGCTCCAGGTTGCTCTGGTCGAGCTGCGCTTGCTGCCTGAGGGCGTTAAGCTCCGCCCCCTGGTCCCTGGCGGCGTGCAGCAGCCCCTCCCTCTCCGTCTGCAGCGCCGCCAGCGAGCTGCTCAGCTGGGTGGCGCTCTGAGGACCACACACACAAGTTAATGGAAGCTCCTCCCCCTCTGGTACAAAAAGGGTCCTCTAACCGCCTCCCACCATTTCGCGGCTGTGCAGGGCGCCGTTTGCTCGCTGTAGCTCCGCCCCCAGGGCGTCCAGCTCTCGCCTCAGACGGTCGATCTCCAACTTCTGCTCCGCGCTGACGGACATCTTTTCAGGGAGGACACGTACAGACAGATGTAATGGCCTCCGGGCGGGGTGACACTCCTAGGGGTCGCGGGGTCACGGGGTCACGTACCTGCTGCTGCAGCTGCGCTCTCAGGGCCTCCAGCTCCTGGAGCAGCCGCTCCCTCTCCAGGTCCAAGCCGCCCTGGTTCTGCCGGGCCTGGCGCCGCAGCGCGCTAAGCTCCGCCTCCCGCTCCCCGGCCGCACGCTGCACCGCGTCGCGCTCCGCCTGCAGCGCCGCCAGCACGCCGCTCGCCTCCTAGAGGAAGCAGCAGGTACTACAGCTCATCTCGAGTTGTCGTTTGACGAGATATGATCGGCCACATCTCATACCAATAGGAATGTTAAAAGTGAAAAATAATAACATTTAAAATCAACAAAAGAATTATTTTAAAAATAATATATATATATATATATTATTATAAATAATAAATATATATTTAAACATAAAAAAATAAATATTTAAAATATTTATTTTCAATATTTGTCCCTACAGACAAGTCAGTAAATACCACCCCAAAAAAGAAAGTATGTATTAAATGTGTATCAAAGTAAAAGTCTGTAATAGTGTTGTTGTTGTTGTTGTTGTGGCCTCACCATCACTTTGTTGTCCAGAGAGCTGCGCAGGTGAGCCGACTCGGCTCTCTGCTCCTGCAGCTCTCTGTTCAGGCGCTGCAGCTCCTGCTGATGCTGGTCCACCTGGTCGGGAGAGGAGACCAATAATCAATAACACACCTGATCGGGAGACTAAATCAATAACACACCTGATCGGGAGACTAAATCAATAATCAATAACCCGTGTGATCGGGGGACTAAATCAATAATCAATAACCCGTGTGATCGGGGGACTAAATCAATAATCAATAACCCGTGCTCACCGAGCTCCTCCTCTCCTCCAGCTGCTCCTCCAGCTGCTGTCTGACCCTCAGCCAGTCGTCTTGACCGCGTCTCGCATCCGAGAGACACTTCCCTGTTTCTGCGTTCTGCACAAGCAAACAACAAACAAACAACAAACAAACAAATAGCAAACAAACAACAAACAAACCAGCGTTACCATGTAGGCGTGTTGAGAAGAACACGCGTGTATTGCTGAGCGTTGGACGAGGAGATTGATGCCACACACGTGTGAAGCTGCTGCCAAGAGCCACTTAGCTTAGCTTAGCATACAGACTGGGAACGGAGGGGACAGCTAGCATGGCTCGACTAGCATGGCTCGGCTAGCATGGCTCGGCTAGCATGGCTCGGCTAGCATGGCTCCGTGATCAACATGTTGTAGGTGTAACATTACAATTGTTTACAGAGCCAGGCTAACTGCTCCATTGGATTCCATTCTTTGTGCTAAGCTACGCTAACCTGCTGCAGTTTCATTACGAGTGGTGTCAATCGTCTCATTTAACTCTTTAAAAAAGGTCCTTTAACGATAATATTATTACTGTTTTTTTGGATTTAAAAAATAAAATGTATTAAAAATATTATTTTGTATAATAATAATATAAAATAAATTAATATAATAATCAAATAAGTTATAGAAAAAATAAACATATATTTAAATAATAAAAGAAGAAGTATTCTTATTTTATTAATTATTTTAATCGTATTAAGCGTCTTTGAGTGTCTAGAATAGCACTATATACATTAAAAGTATCATTATTATTCTTCTCTTCTTGCATTGATATCTAAACATAATGCATCTCAATGGTTCCCACTTCTCAGCATGTGTTGTTCTCATTGGTCATAAATGTTTCTTATATTCCTTATTTACAACATGTATTGTGATACATGAATGGGGATAAAGAATATAAATCTATAAGTGTGTTTGGAGGCTGACGGCTCACCTTCCTCATCAGGTGGGCGTGGCTCGTGATCAGCTCTGCGTGGCGCTCTTTGAGTTGAGAGAAGCGAAGCTCCGCCCCCTGAGCGCGGTCTGAAGACCAACAGTCAAATGTAGACACAATTCTGTAATATATATATATATATATATATACACACACACACATATATATATACATATATATATAAAGTATATACAAACACATATGTATATACATGTATATATACATATATAAAGTATATACACACACATATGTATATACACTTATATATACACACACACATACATATATATATATAAAGTATATACACACATATGTATATACATGTTTATACACATATATATACATATATAAAGTATATACACACATATGTACATACACATATATAAAAGGTAACATATATATATGTATATATATATATATAAATGTATATATATATATATATATATATATATATATATAAATGTATATATAATTATGTGATGTTCTGTCTCTTACATCACATAATATATATATATATATATATATTTTATGTGATGTTCTGTCTCTTACATCACATAATATATATATATATATATATATATATATATTATGTGATGTTCTGTCTCTTACATCACATTATATATATATATATATATATATATATATATATATATATAAATGTATATATATTATGTGATGTTGTTACATATTATATATATATATATATATATATATATATATATATATATATATATATATATATATATATATAAATGTATATATTATGTGATGTTCTGTCTCTTACATCACATTATATATATATATATATATATATATATATATATATATATATATATATATATATATATATATATATATATATATATATATATATATATATATATATATATATATATATATATATTATGTGATGTTCTGTCTCTTACATCACATGTCATCTAGCAGACCCTTTTATCCAAAGAGACTCACAATAAGGTCATTTCAACCTGGAGTCTGCTGCAGCTTTAGTGTATTTCTCTTGGTAAACACTGCAGTATATATTGTGTGTATTGTGTATATTGTGTGTATTGTGTAACGCGGGTCTCCTCACGGTCCGCCTCCCTGAAGCCGATGGCCGCCCCGGCGTTGGCGCTGTGCGCGCTCCTCAGCGCCTCCACCTCCATCCTCATGTGCTCCATCTCCATCATGGCCGCCTGCTTGTGGCCGCGCTGCTCCTCCACCTCGGCCTCCAGGTGGTTCACCTGAGCCCTGAGCTCGGTGACGCACCTCTGGGCCTGGGGGGGAAACGGGCGGTCAGCGGGCCGCCTCGGGGCCGCCGGGCATTCCCCCCCCCCCCTTACCTCGGCCTTCAGGAGCCGCAGCTCGGGCCGCAGCGCCTCCAGCTCCCTCTTCAGGCTCTGGCTCTCTGCCGCCCCCTGCTGGGCCGCCGGCGGGTCGGCAGGCTGGCTGAGCAGGTAGTACTGGTGGAAGGAATTCAGAACTCTATCAAAATATTACCTTTTAAAATAATAACGATAAGAATACTAAATGAATTAATAGAATAGAAAGATAAAATATATAAACATATTACAAAATAAAAGGTTTTTAAAATATTTTTTTATAATAATAATAATACCAAATTAGTTAATATAATATAAAGAAAATATATATATATATATATATAAACATATAACAAAATAAAATATATACCATTTTTCTAAATAATAATAGTAATACAAAATAAATTATTATAATAGAAAAAGTTATAGAAACAAAATGATATATGAAATATAAACATTTAAAAATAAAAACAAAAATTTCATAATACAATAATTGAAAAAGTATAGACAAAATAAACAAATATTTATAAATCTAAAAGTTGAATTAAAAAAATGTAATACATTTTTTTAAATGTAATACATTTTTTTAATCAAAGAATCGATGAAAATGATGAATTATAAATTACAAATTTAAAGAAGAAGACACTACTGATCAACACACGAGCGTTACCCTAGAAACCAGGAGCTTTGAAACATTATATTAATGATATAATGTAATCATTATATAATTATATTAATCCCCGTGTCTACCTCCGGGTGCGTCCCCCCCTCCTCTTCGTCGGCCAGCAGCACCACCGGCTTCCTGTGCTCGCCCAGCGCCGCGGCGCGCAGGAAGTTGGGCGGAGCCTGCGCCGCCAACGAGGTCACAGAAGTTCATCGTTACCACTGCGCTGCTTTAACGGCCCTCCTGACCTCTTTACTCCACCACAACGTTCTACATCTTACCATTTACAAACAAAACATGAAGAGCTTCAGAGTTATATTTATCTTTAACTCATTTTTAAGCAAAATTGCAAAAACATTTCGTGGTTCCAGCTTCTAAAATGTGAAAATCTGCTGATTTCTAAAAAAGATCATGAATGCTAATGTGTGAATTAATAACGTTGATGATGAAAACACATTTTGAAGGCGTCACTTTTCTCAAGACTTTTACTAAAAGTACTTTTCGTATATTCTGCTGAGTGAATTCTTTAGCTGAAGTTCTAAAGCTTTTGGACCCGAGCGGTTCCTCCGGCGGGAACGTGGAGGACTCACGTCGGGCAGGTCGGGGATCTGGATGATGCTCTTGAAGAACTCCATTTCTCTCGCTCGGTCGAAGAACTGAGTGAGGCTGAAGAGGGGAACCAGAGGGTCAGCAACAGAACCAACAGGACCAACAGAACCAACAGGACTAACGGAACCAACAGAACCAATGGAACAATCAGAATCAACAGAACCAACAGGACCAACAGGACCAACGGAACCAACGGAACCAACGGAACCAATGGAATAATCAGAACCAACATGACCCAACAGGATCAACAGAACCAATGAAACAATCAGAACCAACATGACCCAACAGTATCAACAGAACCAACAGGACCAACGGAACAATCAGAACCAACAGGATCAACAGAACCAACAGGACCAACGGAACAATCAGAACCAACAGGACCAACGGAACCAACAGGACCAACGGAACAATCAGAACCAACGGAACCAACAGGACTAACGGAACCAACAGGACCAACGGAACAATCAGAATCAACAGAACCAACAGAACCAACAGGACCAACGGAACAATCAGAACCAACGGAACCAACAGAACCAACGGAACAATCAGAATCAACAGAACCAACAGGACCAACGGAACAATCAGAACCAACGGAACCAACAGGACTAACAGAACCAACAGGACCAACGGAACAATCAGAATCAACAGAACCAACAGGACCAACGGAACCAACAGGACCAACGGAACCAACAGGACTAACAGGACCAACGGAACAATCAGAACCAACGGAACCAACAGGACTAACGGAACCAACAGGACCAACGGAACAATCAGAACCAACGGAACCAACAGAACCAACGGAACAATCAGAATCAACAGAACCAACAGGACCAACGGAACCAACAGGACCAACGGAACAATCAGAACCAATGGAACAATCAGAACCAACAGGACCAACGGAACAATCAGAACCAATGGAACAATCAGAACCAACAGGACCAACGGAACAATCAGAACCAACAGGACCAACGGAACAATCAGAACCAATGGAACAATCAGAACCAACAGGACCAACGGAACAATCAGAACCAACAGGACCAACGGAACAATCAGAACCAATGGAACAATCAGAACCAACAGGACCAACGGAACCAACAGAACCAATGGAACAATCAGAACCAACAGGACCCAACAGGATCAACAGAACCAATGGAACAATCAGAACCAACATGACCCAATTGGATCAACAGAACCAATGAAACAATCAGAACCAACATGACCCAACAGAACCAACAGGACCAACGGAACAATCAGAACCAACAGGACCAACGGAACCAACAGGACCAACGGAACAATCAGAACCAACGGAACCAACAGGACTAACGGAACCAACAGGACCAACGGAACAATCAGAATCAACAGAACCAACAGAACCAACAGGACCAACGGAACAATCAGAACCAACGGAACCAACAGGACTAACAGAACCAACAGGACCAACGGAACAATCAGAACCAACAGAACCAACAGAACCAACAGGACCAACGGAACAATCAGAACCAACGGAACCAACAGGACTAACGGAACCAACAGGACCAACGGAACAATCAGAACCAACAGAACCAACAGAACCAACAGGACCAACGGAACAATCAGAACCAACGGAACCAACAGGACTAACAGAACCAACAGGACTAACGGAACCAACAGAACCAATGGAACAATCAGAACCAACAGGACCAACGGAACAATCAGAACCAACAGGACCAACGGGAGTCCGTCTGTAACTCGTGACAGAACCGACGAGCTTCACCTGGTGAACAGATCACGGAACCGCTCTCGGTGTCCAAGGAGAACGTCCGGCGCGAGGCCTGAGAACCAGAAGAGATGTTCATCAGGATTTATACTAATTAAATACAAATAAGTAGACTAAATAATTCATTAGACAATTATAATAAAAGAACTTGCTATTTTTATTAGGTTTTTTACATTTTATATTTAAAATAATAATGGTCTTCTTTATAGACATAATAATAAATAACATACATTTTTATTTTATTTTCTACATGTGAATTCCCTTGACACAATAACAAGGCGGGAGGCTACGGCGTGTGGGAGGAGCCTAAGAGCGGAGCCTCACGGCCGTGCAGCTGGAACAGGCCGAGCACCGACAGGTGGAACAGCAGGCTGCAGTCCAGCAGCAGCGGGATCAGCGGCCGCAGGCGGCACTGGCCGGCCGCCGTGCTCCACGCCGCGCCGTTGGCGTCCAGCTGGCGCAGAACTTCCCAAGAACACAGGACCGGGACAGCGGTGAGGCAGGGGGGTCATTCACATCCAAAACATCCATGGGGATTCATCCGCCGCACAAAATAGTCCCCAACAAATGAACCGTCCTCCAGCTAACAGAGGAGATGATTCTAAATTGAACTTTAAGTGTATGAAACATTTCTAAAGAGTACTTCTTTAACACGGTTTGTTTGGTCTTAATAACTCAAACATAGATGTCTTTGTCCACAATGGAGGACAAAGTTAAGAGTTCTGAGTTTATATTACTGTCCACTAATCTCAGAACAGGCGAGTTCATCAAAGCCGACTTTGTTTCTTCCCCTGAGCCATTAAAACACATTAATCTGGATTCATCCGCCGCACAAAATAGTCCCCAACAAATGAACCGTCCTCCAGCTAATAGAGGAGATGATTCTAAATTGAACTTTAAATGTATGAAACATTTCTAAAAAGTTTGGTTTTAAAAACTAAAATGTAGATTTTTGACTGTCATTTTTCAGTTGTTCGATGTTATGAGAGCAGAGAGAGTAACTCACCCGTGTCCTGCATCTTCAGCGCGGCGTCCCAGTAGTCCATCAGCTCCTGCGTCATGTCCAGCCTGCAACAGAAGCACATGAAGTCACCCGACCAGGAGGCCGCGCCGCCGGGCACACCTACATCTTGGCCACGTCGCTCCCCGTCTCCTTGACCAGCGCCTCGTCGCCGGTCTCCAGGTTCGCCGGGATCGACTTGTGCTGAGGATTTATTTTAACGGTCGTCATTACGTTTCTCACATATATGACGAACCATATGGAAATTATAATACGAATGCGTTACCTTTGCATGAAATTCCATTTTGAGGCCGAGGAACTTGGCCGACAAGGCCACGATGTGTCCGTACCGGTCGTGCAGGTTTCCCTGCAACGCAGTGACGGTCAAAAGATGAAATCACAATAAATGTGATAAGTCTAGCATTCAAGATTTCACATATTGTATATTTATATATATATATTATATACAATATATATTATATATATATATATATATTGTATATTATAATATTGTATAAAATATTATAATAATGAATATTATTTATATATATATATGTATCATTATATTTAGTGCTGATTACTTCCATTAAATAATATGAAACTAGTTATTGTTTAACATTTACACCCAAACTTCTCCCATGGATTAAAATGTACAAAACTGGAAGAATTATCCAATATTTCACCCCAAAAGAATCGACATTTTTAGCTAAACAAATTGACGTCACCATAACTTAAGTTTGCTTCCTCTCTGACCCCTCAGGGCCATCCGGTGGCCTTTCGGAGGGCCCGACCCTCAGGTTGGACAGTACAGTGTTCCTCACCCAGAGGACGCCCATGTCTCGGACGTTCCTGCAGTATTGGTGAGAATCTCTGACGTTCTGCGGGGTGGAAGGGGGGGGGGGGGGGTTACACCGGGGAAGACAAGCGGCGCGGGGAGAGAGCCGGCGGCCCGGAGCCAGACTCACGTTCCGGTGGCCGTCCCGCAGCACCTTGTGCAGCAGGTAGCAGAACTTCCAGCTGATGATGGCGTTGCTGGACAGCGGCAGGTTGAGGGCGTAGGACCAGAAGGTGGAGGCTCCGCCCTCCTGGTGCGTCCCCACGATGATGACGTCACAGCGGTCAAGGAAACTCAAAAAAGACCGACGCACACACTCGACTGACCGGAACGTTTCCACAGACGCTCGTGACCTCCAGAGGACGAACCCTGCCGATGGCGGCGGCCCCGTGACGTCACCCTCCTCTCACGTGTCGCTCACTTCCCTCCGGACCGCCAGGGTTCCCAGAGGATGCGCCTCCGTTAAAGTGTTCATCCTGGGACCCCCCTTCCACCTAGAGCTCCTCTCCGTGGCTCAGATCTACTCTCATGCCAACAGATGCCATGAAGGATGAACCGGGATGAACCGGGGATGAACCGGGGAGGAACCGGGACAAGGATACTGCGCACGTGCTTCTCTTTGGGGGAAGCCTCGCCGGAGACCAGAGTCTTACTGATGCTGTGGAGCTGAGAGCAGAGCAACTCAAACACACCGGAAACACCGGAACACGAGCCGGACTCACTTCTTACCCAAACACAATATTACACAATATAAATATTGAGACAAATATTTTGTCGGTTTTGGCTTCACGTTTGTGAGTTTTCTAAAATGCTCCAAAAGTTCCCTAAACAGGCATCACGTTCCCGAAGTTGAGAAGATGACGTCACCACGGTATAAACGTTTTATACGAATAACAAAGCGAACCTGCTGTTTGGCGAACTGCTCCTTCTCGGCCGCCAAAGCCTTTTCCGTCTTGTTGTCGCTTTTGGTCTTCGTTTTGCTCATGCTGGTGTTGTTGTTGGTGTTGTTGGTGTTGTTGTTGTTGTTGTTGTTGTTGTTGTTGCTGCTGTTGCTGCTGCTGCTGTATCTGTAAACAGTAAACACGCTCACTCAAAGGTCTCTGACTCCACGCAGAGGTCCAGCTCCGGGTCTCCTGCTCTTTGCTCTTGTGCCGCTTTCAAAATAACAACAGGTGCGTCGCGCGCAAGCCCCGCCCCCCCAAAATAGATCTCCTTCAGATTAAAACGTCGCGGTTCCCCTGAGGGCGCCGGGACACGAGGTGAACCAAGCCGCTTCCCTGGCGCGTAAAAGCTCTCCAAATGCGTAAAAACGCGCATTAAAAAAGAGGAAACTCTCCAAATGAGGGCATTTATTCACAGGCAATAACACATAAATGACACAATAGTTTCATATAAATATTGTTTTAATACAAAAGTAGTGACTAGGTTTTTAAAAAAGTTTAAAAAAACACCCCCGTTTCCTGCTGAGTCACCGGGCGGAGGCCGTGGAACCGGAAAGACGGTCCAGAGCCGCGCCGCCAACGGCCCGCAGGACCGGTTCCACGTCTGGTTCCACGTGCCACACACGCCACGCTACACGCCGCTCGACACGCACACGTTGACATGTACATCCCAAAGTGTGCAGAGCACTGACGGCAGAAGACACGACGAGGAGGAGGAGCTGCAGGTCACGTGACTTCCTGTCCCGGAGACTTTACGCAGAAACACGACGCTTCTTGAGGCTTTAACATCCAGTCACACACACACACACGCACACACACACACATTCATATATACACAGTCACACACACACACATTCATATACACAGTCACACACACACAGACACACACACGCATTCATATATACACAGTCACACACACACACACACATTCATATATACACAGACACACACACACAGACACACACACACACTCATATATACACAGGCACACAGACACACACAGACACACACACACACACACACACAGACACACTCACATATATATACACTCAGACACACACACACGCACACACACTTGGTCGTGTGGTGACCCCTTCAGAATGCCGTCAGACCGGAAAGAGACGCCTGGGAATGAGGAAGCGCCCGTTCCCTCCACAGAGAACGTTCCTGTGCCTGTCGGAGCAGCGGCCACTTTCGGGTGGAGGCTCTCGGGCGGAGTACTGCCCCGGGTTTAGCTCCGGTCTCCATCCTGAAGCGGCCGGCCTCCAGCGTCGCGCTATCATTCCTCTACACGTCTCCATGGAGACACGTCATCCGTCTCCATGGAGACACGTCATCCTCTACACGTCTCCATGGAGACACGTCATCCTCTACACGTCTCCATGGAGACACGTCATCCTCTACACGTCTACACTGAGGTTCCTCCCCCTGATGGTCTTTCCTTCACCATCACGTCATCAGGAGCTGCAGCGTCATGGTTGTTGTGCGGGGGGGGGGGCTAGTCTCAACACCTGAAGGTTTAATTAATTAAGCTAATTACTGTCTAATTACTGTCTTACCATATATAGGCTTTAGATTGCTTGAAATACTCAACACAGAAAAGCCACAATACACTCAATATAGTTGTTTTAATTGTAATTAATAATGTTAACTCTAATGAAAATTCCTAATATATATATATTTTATTTTACTAGTATAACTTAAATTTGGAAAGGTTTATCAAACGGGTTAGTGTCTCTCAGTTCATCCTCCGGTCGCCAGGGGGCGGTGCGCAGGCACAACGTCAAAACCACAAACACAATTGTAGGTGTAGTTAATAATATGAACTCATAACTACATCCTGCACTCGTCTGCAGAACATTGCTTATACATTTATTTGTATTTTACTAATATCACTTTAATTAGAAACGGTTTGTCGAACGGTTTGTGTCACTCCTTGTGTTCATCCTCCGGTCGACAGGGGGCGCTGCAGCGCGTCGGCCACTTCGACACCTACAGACAAGAAGCGCCACTAGGCGTGCTCAAAGTACGCCGACTGAAGCTCATTCAACAAGAATGATTTTATAACAAGTCTAAACACCCAGACGTTAACAATAATGCGAGCGGACTCATCGACAAGACATCAGTTTTAAGAGTATATTTCTACGGGGTACGTAACTCTTCTTCTGTCTGTTACTCCGCTTCATCCACAGCAGATCCCCGGTCAGCTAGCGGCGCGTTAGCTCATGTAGCATGCTAAGCTGCGCCGTGACAGCTGCCGTCCTCCGGGTCGCGGTGGAGGAGCCTTTCCCCTCCGGTGGGCCCGCGGCCCGGTGGACGGCCGGCGGGCCGCGGGCCGCGGGCCGCGTTCAGGTGACCCGCGGGACGAGCATCCAGCTAACCGCGCGCGGCACGAGCTAGCGAGCGCGTGCCCCCCGGTAGCCTCTTAAGGCGACTCTAACCGGGGTAAATAAACATGGACTACGTGTCTATAACCGTTATAACACGATTCAATAACGCATAAACATGGTAAACGACCAACTGGTAACGGACTTTAAAACAACCGAATATTACTAAATAAAAGTGGCACGTGTATTTTATTAATATACATTTAATCATTAGATGTGGAGACTTGTTGTTATTTACTCCAACCTTCAGATTAAATGAACAACATTCATCCACAAGATGTCCCATATTAATGTTGACCTTCGTTCCACCGGGTGCTCTGAGGCGTGTGTCCAGCTGACGTCACTAGATGAGTTTGTTATGATCTAATGTGGTCTTCCTCGTGGAGCTCTGGTTCACGGCCTCCTGCCTGTAGCTCCTCAGGGAGCCCTGGTTCACCTATCCCAGCGGTCTTGTTCACATTGTCCTTTATATATTCGTATTTGAACACTAACCACAACGTCGCGTTCTCTTCTGTCTTTTCAGATCCTTTGTGATGGCTACTACCGAGATGGAGTCTGCTCCTTTAGAAAGCAAACCGGAGCATCGGAAAGGCCACGCTGACTCCAAGTACCCCCTGAAGGTCCTTTACTGCGGAGGTCAGCGCCCCGCTCACGCATTCAGAGTCCGTGAGGCGGGCGGCGGGCGCCTCCCACGCCGCCTTGACCAAACGATTACTGACTAATCGAGGGAGAAAAGGGCAAAAATAATGAGCCGTATATTGTATTTTTGTTATGGTTCTATTGTAAAACCGAACATTAAGCAGTACTACTTCGTCACGTGTGACATCCTGGTGTGCGTGTGTCTAGAGCCCAGTTCTGTGTACCTCTTCAGCTCAATATACGTGTGCGTCTCGGTTTCTCTGGGCTTTGTGCAGCATCTGAATGTCTGTTTGTTTCTCTGCAGTCTGCTCTCTGCCCACGGAGGTATGTTGCAGGATGTCCTCCTCACTAAAAAGCATCGACAATTACCTGCTTTGTGACGTCATCCTCGGCCTCATTATGCAAGTACACAGCGTGTGTGTGACTGTGTATTTAAGATGTTCTTGTGTCTGCAGTACTGCGAGTACATGCCGGAGCCGGCCAAGTGTCGGCACTGGCTTGAGAAGAACTTTCCCGATGTGTTCGCCAGGATGACTGTAGGTGAGTACCATTGGAGGTTTCAGCCAAAGAGATATACCTTTATATTTCTCCCCATTAAACGTTGATCCGAAAAAAATATTTTATCTAAATATATTTATTTATTTAAATCTGTAAATCTCTATATGTATATATTTAAATGTCTTTAGATATTCCTGCTCATCTGACACCCCCCCCCCCCCCCCCCCCCCCACTCCAGGCCCTTTAGCCAATGTGCCCAATCAGGAGCTCGGCCCTGGAGACGCGCCCCCTGGTGGCGAGGAGGAAGAAAAGAAGAAACAGAAGAGAGGTACGTGGGGGCCAAACTTTTACCTTTTTAAAATAAATAATATTATGGTTGTTGTTGTTGTTTTTGTGTTGTTGTGTGTTGCGTCATGTTTTTGTGCTGTTGTGTGTTGTAAAGTAAAATCTATGTAACACTGAGTCACTTTACCAAGAAAAAATCCTTGTTTGTGCAAACTTACTTGGCAAATAAAAACTGATTCTATTATGGTACCATAATAGTTGTATTAGAGTATCCATGTTTGATTTAATGAAAACAACTATACTTTAAGACTTTAATCGGGCTGATTTAGTGTTTTCACCTGTTCTTTTCAAGGTGGGAGAGGGCAGATCAAACAGAAGAAGAAGAGCGTGCCTCAGAAAATCACAATAGCAAAAATCCCAAGAGCCAAGAAGAAATACGTCACGCGGGTGTGCGGCATGGCAACATTTGGTAAAGAGTTTATTTATTTGAAGCGCTTCACTGCCTCTTCGTCGCTCCACCTCCTCTGACGTGAACCCTCGCTGACTCCTTTGCAGACATCGAACTCAAAGAGGCTCAGCGCTTCTTCGCCCAGAAGTTCTCCTGCGGCGCCTCCGTGACGGCGGAGGACGAGATCATCATTCAGGGAGACTTTACGGACGACATCATCGACGTCATCCAGGAGAAGTGGCCCGAGGTGAGCGGGCTGTGCGAGGTCCTCGCCGGTCCTCTCTTTGGAACGACCTTTCGTTTCAAAGTCATTTCCTAGAGCAGCCGGTCGCCGTGGAGACGAGGATGACGCCGGCTCTCTGGCCTCTGCTGTACTCTGACGCGGCGTTCTCTGTTCCAGGTGGACGACGAGAGCATCGACGACCTGGGCGAAGTCAAGAAGTGAACCAAATGTGCACCGTTACCCAAACGGACGTGACGTGTAACTATGACGACGGCCGGCCAAATGTACACAAGTCATTTTATACCCTTTTATTTACTGTCATAAACAACAAGCTGCAGACTCACCGGCCTCTGGTCTCTGTTCTCTGTGTTCTCTGGTCTCTGTTCTGTGTTCTGTGTTCTGTGTTCTCTGTTCTCTGTTCTCTGTGTTCTCTGGTCTCTGTTCTGTGTTCTCTGTGTTCTCTGGTCTCTGTTCTGTGTTCTCTGGTCTCTGTTCTGTGTTCTGTGTTCTGTGTTCTCTGGTCTCTGTTCTCTGTGTTCTCTGGTCTCTGTTCTGTGTTTTCTGTGTTCTCTGGTCTCTGTTCTCTGTGTTCTCTGGTCTCTGTTCTCTGTGTTCTGTGTTCTCTGTGTTCTGTGTTCTGTGTTCTCTGGTCTCTGGTCTCTGTTCTGTGTTCTCTGTTCTCTGTGGTCTCTGGTCTCTGTGTTCTGTGTTCTCTGGTCTCTGTTCTCTGTTCTGTGTTCTCTGTTCTCTGTTCTCTGTGTTCTCTGTTCTCTGTGTTCTCTGTGTTCTCTGTGTTCTGTGTTCTCTGGTCTCTGTTCTCTGTGTTCTCTGTGTTCTGTGTTCTCTGGTCTCTGTTCTCTGTGTTCTGTGTTCTCTGTGTTCTAGTGATAGACGCGTCCTCTCGTCTGACCTGAACTCTAAAGTTCTTCACTGGAGAAGAACACAACAACCTGCAGGCTAATAAATGTCCGTCTCCTTCGCTGCACGCTCGTCTTCTTCACTTTTATTCAGTCTTCTTTAAATCGCCCCGTGAGGAACGCGCCCCGCTCCTTTGTTTACGTCTTCTCCCCTTCGTAACGAAGCGGCGCTCCTCTTCTTCACGCTGGGTTCCTCCTCCGGGTCAACGCCCCCGTCCCCGAGGGAACGGCGGCGCACAGGTGTTTACAACGAGGACCGCTCTGCATGAGCGCAAACAGGAGGAGGAGGAGAATGATGAGGAGGAGGAGGAGAATGATGAGGAGGAGAATGAGGAGGAGGAGGAGAATGATGAGGAGGAGGAGAATGATGATGATGATGAGGAGCAGGAGGAGGAGAATGAGGAGGAGGAGAATGATGAGGAGCAGGAGGAGGAGAATGATGATGATGAGGAGGAGGAGGAGCAGGAGGAGGAGAATGATGAGGAGGAGCAGGAGGAGGAGAATGATGAGGAGGAGCGGGAGCAGGAGGATCTTCCCTCCGGCGGCAGCATCAGTCGCTGCTCCTCCTGAGGATGAACGCGTCGGCGTCGGCGTGCTGCGCCTTCGCGGCGCCGCTGCTGGACCGCGTGCTGCCGCCCGCGCTGCTGCTGGAGTTCTCTCTGGGGCTGCTGGGGAACGGCGTGGCTCTGGGGATGTTGGTGTTCCACGTGGAGGCGTGGCAGCCCAGCGCCGTGTACCTCACCCACCTGGCGGTGGCCGACTCCGTGGTGCTCTTCTGCCTGCCCTTCCGCGCCGACTACTACCGGCGGGGCAAGCACTGGCCCCACGGCGACGCGGCGTGCCGCCTGCTGCTCTTCCTGCTGGCGGCCAACCGCGCCGCGGGCATCTTCTTCCTCACGGCCGTGGCGGTGGACCGCTACTTGAGGATCGTCCACCCGCTGCACCGCGTCAACCGCCTGGGCCTGGGCTACGCCCTGGGGGTCTCGGCCGGCCTCTGGGCGCTGATCTTCTTGGCCACGGGGTACCTGCTGGCCGACCCGCACTTCTTCTACCGCGGCAACCGCACGCAGTGCGAGAGCTTCAACATCTGCCTGGGCTTCAGCCCGCTGGCCACCTGGCACAACACCTTCTACGTCACGCAGTTCTTCCTGCCCGCCGCCATCGTGGCGTTCTGCACCGCGCGCATCGCCTGGCAGCTGCGCGTCCGCACGCTGGACAAGCAGGGCAAGATCAGGCGGGCGGTGCGGTTCGTGGCGGCCGTGGCGCTCATCTTCATCACGTGCTTCTTCCCCAGCACGGTGTCGCGCATCGCCGTCTGGGTGCTGAAGGCGTGGTACGACGAGTGCCGCCACTTCCGGGAGGCCAACCTGGCGTTCTACACCTCGGTGTGCTTCACCTACTTCAACAGCGTGCTCAACCCCGTGGTGTACTACTTCTCTAGCCCGGCCTTCAGCGGCACCTTCAGCAGGCTGCTCCGCAGGCTGCTGAGGCGGAGCGGCGGCGCCGAGGGCGAGGATCCGACGCCGAGCGGCGAGAACGCCGTTTCCAGCGTGGACGGGCAAAGGCTTTAAATCCCATTATCTCCTGTTTAAGAACAACTGTTATCCCAGTTTGAGAGTTTATGATTATATATAATATTTTATATGATTATATATATATTATATTTATTATATATATATATATATATATTATATTATATATGTTTTATATTATATATAACTTAATATATATATATATATATATTGTATATTATTATATTGTATAAAATATATATATTAAAACAAAAAAACAACTAAATATATATATATATATATATATATATATATATATAGTCAAACTCATATAATGTAGGAAAGAGCTTTTGTTTTTTAAATTGTGAAAACAATTACCCACCTAAAACAATAATTAGCAGCTAATTGCCGTGTGCGTGCACATAAACCCCTTGGGAAGGATTTAATTAGGGCAATTATGTTTTACTGATAATAAGATGATGTTGCACGGTGACCTAATTTAAAATGTACTGCAACTATATTGTAACGGCAACACTATTGGATGTTTGTGTTCATTCGTCTTTGTATTGTAGTTCATATAACACTTTTAAATATTCAATCACTGATCATCTACTGGTGGAAGAATAATATTTACAGTACAAAGCAGTTAAACAGCCAGAGGGAGTTTTTATAGACTTGTGTTAATTAAAAAAAACTAATCATACGAGCACGTAACTACAACAAATAATGTAATAGCATGTTTTTTTATTTATATTTCTGTTTTTAATATTCTTTGTGCAGATATTTTCTAACATTTGTATCCTGTCAAGTTTAGTTTTCAGTAAATAAATTAAACATTTAAATCCCCAACCAAAATCACTTATACTGGTTGTCATTTTCATCAAACACACATTAACAAACATTTATAGAGAATATATGTATTCAAAAAAAGGTTATTTATTACTATTATTCCACTTTGAGTTGTGAGTTTGGATACGATGTAATTATTCTGTGATAGAAATAGCTTATTTAGCTTTTATTTCTTAACGTATTTCACTTTGTAATACGTTTTTTTTAAATAACATACGGATATTTTTCTATTAATCACATTACTTTTCCTCAACTGAATTAAAAAATAAATATTTACTCCACTAATGCAATGACTATATGTCCCCATTAGATTTATGTTTTACGTCCTTAATTTACTTTAATAAAAGTACTTGAGTTGTGATATTCCTTCTTTTCAGAGACTACGTCATCATTTTGCTTTGTAATTACAAATATCTTATTTTGAGATAAAGTCAAATAACATACACGATCTTTTTTTTAATCACTTTTTTTTTAAAGATAAACGTACCAACTTAACCATTTAATCTGCGTGTGTCGTTTTCCGATAAAAGTGTTAACAGAACATTTAAAAGATGTGATCCTCGGATGTCCGAGCTTCGGGATCGGTCCGTGGAGGCGGCATCCGTTCCGACGGTGACGTCATGCCGGGGCTGGGGCTGAGGAAGAGGAAGAGCCGTTGGGGGGAAACAAAAAGCGTGTAACGGTTCTTTAAAAGCTCCGTTAAGCTCACGAGCCGCGACGGCCCTCCGCCGAGAGCCAGCGCACCGGCGGAGAACAGGTAAGCCTCCGCCTAGCGCGCGTCATAGTGTCGCCGTGACGCCGCTCCGCGGTCACGTACCGGGCCGTGTGGACGACGCGGCCAGACAGTTTGCTTTTAACGGCGGGAGGCTCGAGGTAAACCCGACAGCTCTCTCGGGTGGGCTTGTTGTGGTGGTCGGGCAGCACCGGCTGGGCGGGCGGGGGCGGCGCGCTGACGACGAGTTTATCATAAACATTCATCATCACATAAACACTTCATCCTCCAGTTTATCATGAACATTCATCATCACATAAACACTTCATCCTCCAGTTTATCATGAACATTCATCATCACATAAACACTTCATCCTCCAGTTTATCATGAACATTCATCATCACATAAACACTTCATCCTCCAGTTTATCATGAACATTCATCACATAAACACTTCATCCTCCAGTTTATCATGAACATTCATCATCACATAAACACTTCATCCTCCAGTTTATCATGAACATTATCACATAAACACTTCATCCTCCAGTTTATCATGAACATTCATCATCACATAAACACTTCATCCTCCAGTTTATCATGAACATTCATCATCACATAAACACTTCATCCTCCAGTTTATCATGAACATTCATCATCACATAAACACTTCATCCTCCAGTTTATCATGAACATTCATCACATAAACACTTCATCCTCCAGTTTATCATGGACATTCATCACATAAACACTTCATCCTCCAGTTTATCATAAACATTCATCACATAAACCCTTCATCCTCCAGTTCATCATAAACATTCATCATCACATAAACACTTCATCCTCCAGTTCATCATAAACATTCATCATCACATAAACACTTCATCCTCCAGTTTATCATAAACATTCATCATCACATAAACATCACATAAACATTCATCATCAAATAAACACTTCATCCTCCAGTTTATCATAAACATTCATCACATAAACACTTCATCCTCCAGTTTATCATAAACATTCATCATCACATAAACACTTCATCCTCCAGTTTATCATAAACATTCATCACATAAACACTTCATCCTCCAGTTTATCATAAACATTCATCATCACATAAACACTTCATCCCTCAGTTTATCATAAACATTCATCACATAAACACTTCATCCTCCAGTTTATCATGAATGTCCTCCATGGATCTCTTTGTTCTACAGGGGCTTTATGTGGTGGTGGGGAGGTCCGAGTCCCCCTCCGTGATCAGCCCCCCCCCCCCAGAGGTCATGAGCACACCGGGGAAGGTCACCGGGCTCAAGCCCCCCAGCAGAGTCGTCCGTCCCCACGCGGTGCCTTCAAGGACGTCCCCATCCTCCGGTAACAACTCTCTCCAAAGTTTATCTTGTTTACTTGTTCTTCAATCTTTACATTTTTCTTGTGGTTATTTGGTTTTTATTCCTCAAAGTGAGACAAGCGACGAAATAATACCCCAAAGAAGTGAAACACGTCATAGTCTCTAGTTCCGCAAATGTAAATAGAAAAATACATACTTTCATATTTCAGCATAAGATCGTAAACAGAATATATATCTTTATATTTTTTGTGTTCTGTATAATTAAAATAAGTTGAACATAAACCTGGGATATTCGTGCAGTAATCCCCAAAATGCATTATTATATGTATTCTATGTATTTTATGTAGCAACTAACGACCAAAATGAGCATCATCACTGGCTTTAGATGAAATCATTATATAACTACCTCATTTCTAAACCACTTTTATAAATACATATAGAGTAAAAGCTGTTGTTTGTGAATGCAGGCGCTCCAAAGCCGGTTCCTCCAGAGAAGCCCCCCTCCCCCCCCCCCTCCCCCCCCTCCCCGACCCCGGATGCCAGTGTGGACTTCCAGGTGGGTGAGCGTGTCTGGGTCAACGGCAACAAGCCGGGCCAGGTGCACTTCGTGGGCCCGGCCCGGTTCGCCCCGGGCCCGTGGGCCGGCGTGGTGCTGGACGAGCCCATCGGCAAGAACGACGGCGCCGTGGCGGGGGTCCGCTACTTCCAGTGCGAGGACGGGAGGGGGATCTTCACCAGGCCCTCCAAGCTGTCCAAGGCCGCGCTGCCCGAGGCCGACGGGGGAGGGGCGACCGGGCCGCCGCCGCCAGCCTCTGCGCCGAGCGAGCCCGAACCCGGCGCCGCCGTGAAGACGAGCGCCGCGCGCAGCCGCGTGCTCACGTCCAGCGAGTCGGTGTCCAACGTCTCGGACACGGAGTCCATGAAGAAGAGGAGGGAGCTGAGGCTGGGCGACCGCGTGCTGGTGAGAGAGGACACCGTGTCCCGGGGCGTGTAATCATGATGTCACGTGTCCCGGGGCGTGTAATCATGATGTCACGTGTCTCGGGGCGTGTAATCACGATGTCATGTGTCCCAGGTGTGTAATCATGATGTCACGTGTCCCGGGGTGTGTAATCATGATGTCCCGGGGCGTGTAATCACGATGTCACGTGTCCCGGGTGTGTAATCACGATGTCACGTGTCCCGGGCGTGTAATCACAATGTCACGTGTCCCGGGGCGTGTAATCACGATGTCACGTGTCCCGGGCGTGTAATCATGATGTTACGTGTCCCGGGGCGTGTAATCACGATGTCACGTGTCCCGGGCGTGTAATCACGATGTCACGTGTCCCGGGCGTGTAATCACGATGTCACGTGTCCCGGGGCGTGTAATCACGATGTCACGTGTCCCGGGCGTGTAATCACGATGTCACGTGTCCCGGGCGTGTAATCACGATGTCACGTGTCCCGGGGCGTGTAATCATGATGTTACGTGTCCCGGGGCGTGTAATCACGATGTCACGTGTCCCGGGGCGTGTAATCACAACGTCACCGTGTCCCGGGGCGTGTAATCATGATGTCACGTGTCCCGGGGCGTGTAATCATGATGTCACGTGTCCCGGGGCGTGTAATCATGATGTCCCGGGGCGTGTAATCACAATGTCACGTGTCCCGGGTGTGTAATCACGATGTCACGTGTCCCGGGGCGTGTAATCACGATGTCACGTGTCCCGGGGCGTGTAATCATGATGTCACGTGTCCCGGGGCGTGTAATCACAATGTCACGTGTCCCGGGGCGTGTAATCACAACGTCACCGTGTCCCGGGGCGTGTAATCATGATGTCACCGTGTCACGGGGCGTGTAATCATGATGTCACCGTGTCACGGGGCGTGTAATCATGATGTCACGTGTCCCGGGGCGTGTAATCATGATGTCACCGTGTCACGGGGCGTGTAATCACAATGTCACGTGTCCCGGGGCGTGTAATCACAATCTCACGTGTCCCGGGGCGTGTAATCATGATGTCACGTGTCCCGGGGCGTGTAATCACAATGTCACGTGTCCCGGGGCGTGTAATCACAATCTCACGTGTCCCGGGGCGTGTAATCATGATGTCATAGGGTTGAGGGGAAGCGGGCCGTTGAGAGGCTTGGCAGGCTCAGCCTGCGTTGCGTTCAGGCTCCTGTTGGACAACGGGAACAAAGCCGTGAATGAGAAGGTTCTGCCGCAGGTGGGAGGGAACAAGGCCGGAGCGGTCCGCTTCCTGGGAGAGACGGACTTCGCCCAGGGCGGCTGGTGCGGCGTGGAACTGGACGAGCCGCTCGGCAAGAATGACGGCGCCGTGGCCGGCACCCGGTGAGGTCGGCGCCTGGCCCCGCCCACGCGGCGCCCGACGGGTCGTTAATGTCCTCCTGACTCCTCCCCTCAGGTACTTCCAGTGCTCGTCCCGGTACGGCCTGTTCGCCCCGGCCCACAAGGTGACGCGCATCGGCTTCCCGAGCACCACGGCCTCCAGGGGAAGGAGCTCTCGCAGGATGTCGGCGCTCAGGAGGAGCCCCAGCGCCTCCTCCGTCAGCTCGCTCAGCTCCGCCGCCTCCTCCGTCAGCGGCAAGCCCAGCC
>CM070090.1:19287167-19327167 GCA_036178185.1 Liparis tanakae | reverse complement strand
CTCTCCCTTTCTCTCTCCCTCCCCTATCCCCTCTCCTCCCCCTCTCCTCCCTCCCTCTCTCCCCCCCTCTCCTCCTCCCCCTCTCTCCCCTATCCCCTCTCCTCCCTCTCCCCCCTCCTCCCTCCCCCCTCTCTCCTCTCTCCTCCCTCTCTCTCTCCTCCCCCCTCTCTCCTCCTCCCCTCTCCTCTCTCTCCCTCTCTCCCCCTCTCCTCCCTTCCTCTCTCCCTCTCTCTCTCCCTCCCCCCCTCTCATTACATTACATTACATGTCATCTAGCAGTCGCTTTTATCCAGAGAGACTTACAATAAGTGCATTTCAACCTAGAGGACAAACTAAGAACAACAAGAATACAGAAAGTAACATTTCCTCATCATAGTCAAACTACTAAAGTACCACAATAAGATATTCAAGTGCTACTAAAGTGATAATCTGTGTTTAATCCAGATGTAGTCTAAAGGTGTGTTTTCAGTTTCCGGTGAAGATGTAGAGACTTCCTGCTGTCCTGGTGTCAGTGGGGGAGCTGGCTCCACCAATCAGGAGCCAGGACAGCAGACAGTCTGATGTAGTGATGAGATGGAGGTGACGGAGTCACAAGTCGGGTTGGCTGCTGCCGAGTGGAGCGAACGTGCGGGGTGTACGGTGTGACCACATCCAGGATGTAGACGGGCCGATCCGCTCAGAGCACGGTACCAGAACCAATGTTCTGAAGAAGATGCTGCTCCACGGTAACCATGGAGAGGCGGAGGAGTGAGGAGGAGTGGGAGGAGGTGTGGTGTGGAGTGGAGGTGGGGTGGGGAGGTGGAGGAGGGGGTGGGTGGAGGAGTGGAGTGGTGTGGGTGGAGGTGGAGTGGTGTGGGTGGAGGTGGAGTGGTGGTGGAGGGAGGGAGTGGGTGGAGGAGGGAGGGTGTGGGTGGAGGAGTGGAGGTGGGTGGGAGGAGGAGTGGTGTGGGGTGGAGGAGCGGAGGGTGTGGGTGGGAGGAGGGAGTGGTGTGGGTGGAGGAGCGGAGTGGTGTGGGTGGAGGAGTGGAGTGTGGGTGGAGGGAGCGGAGGGTGTGGGGTGGAGGAGCGGAGTGGTGTGGGTGGAGGAGGAGGGTGTGGGTGGAGGAGGGAGGGTGGGTGGAGGAGGTGTGGGTGGGAGGAGGAGGGTGGGTGGGGAGGAGTGGTGGGGTGGGAGGAGGGAGGGTGTGGGTGGAGGAGGGAGGGAGTGGTGTGGGTGGAGGAGGAGTGGTGTGGGTGGAGGAGGAGTGGTGTGGGTGGACCTGGGAGGCTCTCCTCCCTCTCTCTCCCTCCCCTCTCTCCCCCCTCCCCCCCCCTCTCTCCCTTCCCCTCTCCCCCCTCTCCCTCTCCCCTCTCTCCCTCCCCCCCCCTCCCCTCTCCCCTCTCCTCCCTTCCTCTCTCTCTCTCTCCGTGGCTCACCCTCTGATCCCCTGCAGCGTTCAGGGTCTCTGGTTCTCTTGTGTTCTCGTTCTCTCCTCCATTCTCCGGCTGTTTGTGAGCTCCAGAGGTGTGTTTGTGTGCGTGTGTGTGTGTGTGTGTTTGTGTGCGTGTGTGTGTGTGTGTGTGTGTGTGTGTGTGTGTGTGTGTGTTTGTGTGTGTGTGTGTGTGTGCGTGTGTGTGTGTTTGTGTGTGTTTGTGTGTGTGTGTGTGTGCATGTGTTTGTGTGTGCGTGCGTGTGTGTGTGCGTGTGTGTGAGATGCGTCTCTTGTGTCGTCACATCTTTTGAAAGTGTGATGAATAAATGATTTGAACGTGTCGTCAGGCCCGACGGCATCGGAGTGATGAAGAGGAGAGGAGGAAGAGCGACACGCTAACAGCCGTGTGCAGCCGGTTGTTTATTCATGAGGAGAGAGATGCAGCATCCTCCACTTTGTTCAGGCTGCTGCTCGCGGGTTGTTGTTGTTGTTGTTGTTGTTGTTGTTGTTGTTTTACAGTAAACTCTATATAACTGCGTTTTGGAAGGACTCTTTTTGGGGCCTTTTTCGTGATTGGAGGATCATCCTGTGACTGGCAGCCCCAGATCCTCTGTTTCCATCCCAGAATGCACTGAGCCTCATGCTGGAGCCGCAGAATGAAAGGAGGATCAGTGTGAGCGACAGAAAGAGAGGAAACAGGGAGGGGGAGGAGCTTAGTCCAGTGTGGGTTACATAATAGAAGGGCTCAGAGAGAGAGAGAGAGAGAGAGAGAGAGAGAGAGAGAGAGAGAGAGGGTTTATTGACGCCCGGCCGGTCCCAGCCCGTGTGTGCGTTGCCGTAGAGACGCAGCACAGCTGGAGGTCGCCGAGCGGCGGCGGGATGCACGTAGCGGCGCCGAGTTACTCGCCTCGTTGCCAGGTAGGAGGGCGCTCCGGGGCTTCTGATTGGCCGGCTGGCAGGTTGTGTGATGCTGTTGTTTATTTGTTCTCTCTGGGTCGTAAACTCTGGTCAGAGGATGGACGACGCGGCGCCGGGGGGGGGAGGAGTCACGCGCTCCTCACGGCGTCCTGCAGCTGCAGGCTGAGCATCCTGAGACGCTCCTCAGCCTCCAGCTGCAGGACGTGGCGCAGAGCGGCCTGAAGGAGCCCTGCTCAAGGACACAGCCACTAGGGCGGGGATTGAACCTCCAACCCCCTGATTGAAAGACGGCCCTCTGACCTCTGACCCTCAGTGGGATCATGTGTTGTCTTCATATGAGACTCTCTGATTATTCTGTTTAAAGAAATATTCAAGCAACAAAAAGTCAAAAAATTGTTGTTTTTTGAAACCTTCAAGTGTGTCTCTCTGTGTGTGTGTGTCTGTGTGTGTCTCTGTGTGTGTGTGTCTGTGTGTGTCTCTGTGTGTGTGTGTGTGTCTGTGTGTGTGTGTGTGTCTCTGTGTGTGTGTGCTCCTCCTCCAGCTGGAGGCCCTGGGGCAGCAGAGCTCTCTCCACCAGGATCTCCGTCTGCTGGAGGAGAGACGCTCAGACAACAAGGAGACGTGAGTACTGGGGACGCCATGTTGGCATGGCAACCAACCATCAACATGCGCAGAGCAATACTCTGTGTGTGAGAGTGTGTGAAAGAGAGTGAGAGAGTGTGTGAGAGTGAGTGAGAGAGTGTGTGAGAGTGAGTGAGAGAGAGTGTGTGAGAGTGAGAGTGTGTGAGAGTTTGTGAGAGAGTGAGTGAGAGAGAGTGTGTGAGAGTGAGTGTGTGAGAGTGAGAGTGTGTGAGAGTTTGTGAGAGTGTGTGTCACTAGTGATCTATGGCGTGTTTCCTCTGCGTGTCACACGCCTCATGCAGCAGACGCTCATGACCTCATTCCATTCTCCACGCTTGATTCCAGCATCCAAAAATATCCAAATTCCCAGACGTCCTCCGGCTCTCCCTCATCCTCTCCTCTCTCTCTCTCCCTCTCTCTCTCCCTCTCCCTCTTCCTCCTCCTCATCCTCCCTCTTTCTCTCTCTCTCTCCCTCTCTCTCTCATGTCTCCTCTCCTCCCTCTCAGTGAGGAGCTGAAGCTGGCCTCCCAGACGTCTCTGCATCTTGAGGAGGTACTGGCCCTTTAAATGTATATGTATATGTATATATATAAACGACTTCCTGCTAGAAGTCAGGATTAGTGAAGTCTGACTTTATCTTCTCTTTCTTCTTCTCCTCCTTCTCCTCCTTCTTCTTTTCCTTCTTCTCCTCCTTCTTCTTCGTCTTCTTCTTCTTCTGTTTCCTGTCAGCAGCTCTTGAGGCCGGACCTGAAGACCAGGTGAGTTCATGTCCTCCATGATGACATCACGATGACATCATGATGACATCATGACATCATGACTTATCATCTCAGGGCCCCTGACCCCCTGTGGGGACCCCTCTCCACTCAGGGCCCCGAGGGGGACCTCCAGAGATCCACCGGAGTCCTGATCCAGGACCGAGACCAGGAGCTGGAGGCCCTGAGGGCCGAGGTACTGGCGCCCCACTCTTTACTTCTGATCCCTCAATGTAAACCCCGCCCCTCCTCCGTTTAAACCACGCCCACTCCTCCGTTTAAACCCCGCCCCTCCTCCGTTTGAACCACGCCCCCGCATCCGTTTAAACCACACCCACTCCTCTGTGTAAACCCCGCCCCTCATCTGTTTAAACCACGCCCTCATCTGTGTAAACCCCGCCCCTCATCTGTGTAAACCCCGCCACTCCTCTGTGTAAACCCCGCCCCTCATCTGTGTAAACCCTGCCCCTCCTCTGTTTAAACCCCGCCCCTCATCTGTGTAAACCCCGCCCCTCATCTGTGTAAACGCCCCTCATCTGTGTAAACCCTGCCCTCCTCTGTTTAAACCCCGCCCCTCATCTGTGTAAACCCCGCCCCTCATCTGTGTAAACCCTGCCCTCCTCCGTTTAAACCCCGCCCCTCATCTGTGTAAACCCCGCCCCTCCTCCGTTTAAACCCCGCCCCTTATCCGCCCCTCTGCAGATCGCTGCGCTGCGAGGGCAGAGCACCGTGGCCGAGACGCTGCGGGTTGCCGTGGCGACGCTGGAGGAAGACAAGGCGCGTCTGCAGAGCCACGTCCGGCGCCTGGAGCAAAGGCTCATGGGAACGCCGGCAGGGGAGGGAGACCACGGGGAGGCTCCGCCCCCAGGGGAGGGAGACCACGGGGAGGCTCCGCCCCCAGGTGAGGAGACTAGGAGCACTTGCTGCTGGAGAGGCTGCCTTCTCTCCCGGGCATGGAGCGGGTCAACCATTCTCCTCCTTCTCCTTCTTCTTCTCCTTCTCCTTCTTCCCCTCTTTCTTCTCCTCCTTCTTCTTCTCCTTCTTCTCCTTCTTCTCCTTCTTCTTCTCCTCCTTCTCCTCCTTCTTCTTTTCCTTCTTCTCCTCCTCCTTCTTCTTCGTCTTCTTCTTCTTCTGTGTAGGTGATGAGGTCTTGCAGCAGCTGAGGGAGGAGAAGGAGTTCGCCGAGGGACAGGTAAGACCAGCTCACCTGGGCACACACACACACTCACACACCCACACACTCACTCACTCACACTCACACTCACACTCACACACACACACACTCACACACACTCACTCACTCACACTCACACTCACACTCACACTCACACACACACACACTCACTCACACTCACACACACACACACTCACTCTCACTCACCCCCCCCCCTCAGGTCGACTTCCTGAACAGCGTCATCGTCGACCTTCAGCGGAAGAACGAAGAGCTGAAGGTCAAACTGAAGAAGATGGCCCTGGACGAGTTCAACGGGACGGACAGGTGAGGAGGAGGAGGGGAGGAGGAGGAGGAGGGGGAGGAGGAGGAGCCTCTGGTTCTCAGGACTCTGTAGAACACACACTCACTCCTCCCCCTCTCCTCCCCTCCTCCTCCTCCCCCCCTCCTCCTCTTCCCCTCCTCCTCCTCCTCTCCCTCCCCCTCCCCCCTCCTCCCCCCTCCTCCTCTTCTTCCCCCTCCTGCTCCCCCCCCCTCCTCCTCTGCAGGTTCTCCAGGCCGAAGGAGAGGAGGCGTCCTCCTCCGCGTGTGTTCTGTGATATCTGCGACTGCTTTGACCTCCATGACCTTGAGGACTGTCCCACTCAGGCCCAGAGTGCGGAGGCGGAGCCTCACAGCGCGCACCGCGGCCTGGCGGCCACCAGGAGGCCATACTGCGAGAGCTGCGAGGCCTTCGGCCACCACACGGAGGCCTGCAGCGAGGAGCAGACCTTCTAGAGGCTCCGCCTCCTCGCCTCCTCCACATTGTATTTTTATACTGTCTGCGTTCCGCTCCTCCGTGACCTCCTCACTTTAAATATGCTGCTTGGGCAACATTGATGTTTATTAACAGAACACCGTCGTCATGACGCCACTCTACTTTGCTGTTTCCTCTCTCCTGTCTCCTGTCTCCTGTCTCCTGTCTCCTCTCTCCTCTCTCCTCTCTCCTGTCTCACTGCCGTGTCCGACGTCCTTAACATTCAGGAAGTCGACCAGCGACGAAGAGTTAGGGACGAAAACTTTAGAGGAAACGAGTTGTAATATACATATACATATATATGTATATATATATATATATATATATATATATATATATATACATACATCCACTTTGGAAAGCGTAGCTTCCCAAGGAGTGGAGTGAGACCTCCAGAAGCTCGTTCATCACGTCTTTCTCCTCCCATCGAGCAGCTTGACGACTTCTCTGGGGAAATACGTCTTCACGCTTTCTGGCGGCGCGTTGGATGAGCAGGTTAGCTTAGCTTAGCTTAGCTTAGCTTAGCACCAAATCATCCAATGTGATTAACGGGTTGAATACATGTATTCGACTACATCGTCACGCTCATTAAATTCCGCTAATGTCAAACTTTTGTTTCCCGCCGTTTCTACCGCATCAAAACAGGAAGTGGGAGAAGCAGTAAGCCCCGCCTCCTCTTTGATTTGATTGGCCACCGAAGCAAAGCGGGACTTTGGAAAAGCGGTTTGCGAATTTGCAAGATTTTTGCTTTTTTTGCTAAAAATAGAAATAGCTAGAAAGGAAAGCTGCGACGTCGTCTCCAGAAGGAAAACATGTAAACAAACAAAAAACAAATTAATCTGAAAGTGTGGCGTCAGAAAGACGTTAGCCGACCTCGAAGCCGGCAGCGCGCCAACGCTCTAGTTGCATTGTGGGTAATGTAGGCGCCAGTTAAAGAATCCCTCAAAATGTAGCGAAGAAAGGTCGATAACGGCGTAGTCCACAACCTTTGAGCTGATTAACAAATACAGGTATTGATCCTTTGATCTATTGATCCTTTGATCTATTGATCCTCTGACGCACGGCGGAGGGCAGGAGGAGCTCCTCTAAAGAGGGTTGACCTGTAGTTCTTCAGCACTACATTTGGATCATATTGAACCTTCTGGTGTAACGTGTATTATATAACACTAACCACTGACCGCCTGTAAGTACTAATAGACCTCCAGACTAAAGCTTTATGAGGCCGTGTGTACCTTCTGATGTCATGTTTATAAGTGTCATGTTTATAAGTGTCATGTTTATAAGTGTCATGTTTTGCAGATGTTGACGTGGCGTAAACTGTTTTTTATGTCCTGAATACTCAAAACAATAGAAGTACAAAACAACCTCGTTCTCACGGCTCTTTGTGTCTGGAACTAACCCTAACCCTAAAACCACAATATACATAATAAATACAATTATATACACATGACGTTATGTGTATACATATATATATATATATATATATATATATATATATTATATATATTTCAATGGTTTTATCCTTAAAGTGGGTTTGATTAATGGCAATATCTTCCTTAAAGTTCCCTTTTTCTGCAATCATATATATTTACAAATATATATATATATTATATATAATTATATATTCTATAATATATACTGTATATATAATATTTATATAATATATATACACAATATCATCCATCCATTTTCCACCTCTTTACCCGGGGTCGGGTCTCAGGCAGCAGACCAGCAGGTTGACCCAGACTCCCTCTCGCCCGCAACATGTTCCAGATCATTCTGGGGATCCCGAGGCGTTCCCAGGCCAGCCGGGAGATATAATCCCTCCAGCGTGTCCTGGTCTTCCCCGGGGTCTCCTCCCAGTTGGACGTGCCTGGAAAACCTCCAATGGGAGGCGACCAGGAGGCGTCCGGATCAGATGCCCGAACCACCTCAGCTGACTCCAAGCTCCTCCTGATGTCCGAGCTCCTGACTCTCTAAGGCCCTCCTGATGTCCGAGCTCCTGACCCTCTCTCTAAGGCTCCTAGAGGAACCTCATCTCCTTCCTCTATCTCTAAGGCTCCTAGAGGAACCTCATCTCCTTCCTCTCTCTAAGGCTCCTAGAGGAACCTCATCTCCTTCCTCTATCTCTAAGGCTCCTAGAGGAACCTCATCTCCTTCCTCTCTCTAAGGCTCCTAGAGGAACCTCATCTCCTTCCTCTCTCTAAGGCTCCTAGAGGAACCTCATCTCCTTCCTCTATCTCTAAGGCTCCTAGAGGAACCTCATCTCCTTCCTCTATCTCTAAGGCTCCTAGAGGAACCTCATCTCCTTCCTCTATCTCTAAGGCTCCTAGAGGAACCTCATCTCCTTCCTCTATCTCTAAGGCTCCTAGAGGAACCTCATCTCCTTCCTCTCTCTAAGGCTCCTAGAGGAACCTCATCTCCTTCCTCTATCTCTAAGGCTCCTACAGAGGAACCTCATCTCCTTCCTCTCTCTAAGGCTCCTAGAGGAACCTCATCTCCTTCCTCTATCTCTAAGGCTCCTAGAGGAACCTCGTCTCCTCCCTCTATCTCTAAGGCTCCTAGAGGAACCTCATCTCCTTCCTCTATCTCTAAGGCTCCTAGAGGAACCTCATCTCCTTCCTCTCTCTAAGGCTCCTAGAGGAACCTCATCTCCTTCCTCTATCTCTAAGGCTCCTAGAGGAACCTCATCTCCTTCCTCTATCTCTAAGGCTCCTAGAGGAACCTCATCTCCTTCCTCTCTCTAAGGCTCCTAGAGGAACCTCATCTCCTTCCTCTATCTCTAAGGCTCCTAGAGGAACCTCATCTCCTCCCTCTATCTCTAAGGCTCCTAGAGGAACCTCATCTCCTTCCTCTCTCTAAGGCTCCTAGAGGAACCTCATCTCCTTCCCTCTATCTCTAAGGCTCCTAGAGGAACCTCATCTCCTTCCTCTATCTCTAAGGCTCCTAGAGGAACCTCATCTCCTTCCTCTATCTCTAAGGCTCCTAGAGGAACCTCATCTCCTTCCTCTATCTCTAAGGCTCCTAGAGGAACCTCATCTCCTTCCTCTATCTCTAAGGCTCCTAGAGGAACCTCATCTCCTTCCTCTATCTCTAAGGCTCCTAGAGGAACCTCATCTCCTTCCTCTATCTCTAAGGCTCCTACAGAGAACCTCATCTCCTTCCTCTATCTCTAAGGCTCCTAGAGGAACCTCATCTCCTTCCTCTATCTCTAAGGCTCCTAGAGGAACCTCATCTCCTTCCTCTCTCTCTAAGGCTCCTAGAGGAACCTCATCTCCTTCCTCTATCTCTAAGGCTCCTAGAGGAACCTCATCTCCTTCCTCTATCTCTAAGGCTCCTAGAGGAACCTCATCTCCTTCCTCTATCTCTAAGGCTCCTAGAGGAACCTCATCTCCTTCCTCTCTCTAAGGCTCCTAGAGGAACCTCATCTCCTTCCTCTATCTCTAAGGCTCCTAGAGGAACCTCGTCTCCTCCCTCTATCTCTAAGGCTCCTAGAGGAACCTCATCTCCTTCCTCTAAGGCTCCTAGAGGAACCTCATCTCCTTCCTCTATCTCTAAGGCTCCTAGAGGAACCTCATCTCCTTCCTCTATCTCTAAGGCTCCTAGAGGAACCTCATCTCCTTCCTCTATCTCTAAGGCTCCTACAGAGGAACCTCATCTCCTTCCTCTATCTCTAAGGCTCCTAGAGGAACCTCATCTCCTTCCTCTATCTCTAAGGCTCCTAGAGGAACCTCATCTCCTTCCTCTATCTCTAAGGCTCCTAAAGGAACCTCATCTCCTTCCTCTATCTCTAAGGCTCCTAGAGGAACCTCATCTCCTTCCTCTATCTCTAAGGCTCCTACAGAGGAACCTCATCTCCTTCCTCTATCTCTAAGGCTCCTAGAGGAACCTCATCTCCTTCCTCTATCTCTAAGGCTCCTAGAGGAACCTCATCTCCTTCCTCTATCTCTAAGGCTCCTACAGAGGAACCTCATCTCCTTCCTCTATCTCTAAGGCTCCTAGAGGAACCTCATCTCCTTCCTCTATCTCTAAGGCTCCTACAGAGGAACCTCATCTCCTTCCTCTATCTCTAAGGCTCCTAGAGGAACCTCATCTCCTTCCTCTATCTCTAAGGCTCCTAGAGGAACCTCATCTCCTTCCTCTATCTCTAAGGCTCCTAGAGGAACCTCATCTCCTTCCTCTATCTCTAAGGCTGAGCCCGGCCACCCTACTGAGGAGTCTCATTTCGGCCGCTTGTATTGGCGACCTCGTTCTTTCGGTCACTACCCAAAGTTCGTGACCCTCGGTGAGGATTGGAACGTAGACGACCAGTAAACTGAGAGCTTCGCCTTTCGGCTCAGCTCCTCTTCACCAAGACGGACCGGTACAGCGCCCGTTTTACCGCTGCAGCTGCTCCGATCCGCCTGTCGACCTCCCGCTCCATCGTACCCTCACTCGTGAACAAGACCAGAGATACTTGACCTCCTTCGCTTGGGGCAGGCGCTCTGTCCCCACCTGGAGGAGCAATCCACCGGTTTCCGGCAGAGCGCCATGGCCTCAGATTTGGCGGTGCTGACCCTCATCCCTGCCGCTTCACACTCGGCAGCAAAACGCCCAGAGAGTGCCGGAGGTCTGAGGATGCTAACGGGACCACATCATCTGCAAACAGAAGAGAGGCGATCCCAAGACCCCCAAACCTGACCTGCCCCCCCAGGCTGCGCCTAGATATCCTGTCCATGAACATCACAGACAGGACCGGTGATAAAGGGCAGACCTGGTGAGACCAACACCCACCGGGAACGTGTCTGACTTACTGCCGAGGATGCGAACACAGCTCCTACTGCAGGGTACAGAGACCGGATAGCCCGTAGCAACGGGTCCGGAACCCCAGACCCCCGCAGCACCCCCCACAACAACCCCAGAGGGACCCGGTCCAAAGCCCTCTCCAAGTCCACAAAGCACATGAAGACTGGTTGGGCTCCCAGGACCCCTCCAGGACCCCTCCAGGACCCCTGCGAGGGTGGAGAGCTGGTCCACAGTTCCACGACCGGGACGGAATCCACACTGCTGGTCCTGAATCTGAGGTTCGACCATCGGTCGGAGCCTCCTCTCCAGTACCCTGGCATACACTTCCCCAGGGAGGCTGAGAAGTGTGATCCCACGATAGTTCGAGCACACTCTCCGGTCCCCACCACCCCGGTCTGCCAGTCCAAGGGCCCTGTTCCAGACCCCCACGCGACATTGAAGAGGCGTGTCAGCCAAGACAGCCCAACAATGTCCAGCGCCTTCAGCATCTCAGGGCGGATCTCATCCCCCCGGCACCTTGCCACCAAGGAGCTTTTTGACAACCGTAGCGGCCTCTGCCAGGGATGTTGGTGCGACCCCCCCCCCCCAAGTCTACAGGCATTGCCCCCTCTAGAGGGGGCATGTTGGCCGGATTTAGGAGTTCCTCAAAGTGTTCTTTCCACCGCCCGACGATGTCCCCCGTCCGGGTCAGCAGCCCCCCCCCCACGCTGAGAACAGCCTGGGGTAGACCCTGCTTCCCTTCCTGAGCCGTCGGACGGTTTGCCAGAACCTCTTTGAGGCCGACCGAAAGTCCTTCTCCATGGCCTCCCCGAACTCCTCCCATGCCCGAGTTTTTGCATCCGCGACCACCGCAGCTGCTTCAGGAGACCCCCGTGCCAACCAGGCCCGGTAGGCCTTCTTCTTCAGCTTGACGGCTTCCCTGACCTCCGGTGTCCACCCCCGGGTACCGATGACCCTCCGACCACAGCTCCTGTCGGCCGCTTCCACAACAGAGGCTTTGAACATGGTCCACTCGGGATGTGTGGGAAGTTCATCCGGAGGTGGGAGTTGAAGACCTCCCGGACAGGGTCCTCCGCCAGACGTTCCCAGTTCACCCACACTACACGTTTGGGCTTGCCAGGTCTCTCTGGCCGACTCCCCCGCCATCTGATCCAACTCACCACCAGGTGGTGATCAGTTGACAGCTCTGCTCCTCTCTTCACCCGAGTGTCCAAGACATACGGCCGCAGATCAGATGATACGATTATAAAGTCGATCATTGATCTGCGGCCTAAGGTGTTCTGGTACCAAGTACACTTATGAGCCACCTTATGTTCAAACATGGTGTTTGTTATGGACAAGCCGTGGCTAGCACAGAAGTCCAACAACAGAACACCGCTCGGGTTCAGATCGGGCAACGTTCCTCCCAATCACCCCCCTCCAGGTTTCTCTGTCATTGCCCACGTGAGCGTTGAAGTCTCCCAGGAGAACTCTGGAGTCGGCCGGCGGTCCCTCTCCAGGACCTCCCACCGACTCCAAGAAGGCCGGGTACTCTGAACTGCTGTTCGGTGCATAAGCACAAACCAGTCAGAGGCTTACTCCCCGCAACCCGGAGGAGCAGGGAGGCGACCCTCTCGTTCTCCGGGGAAAACTCCAACACAGCAGCGCTCAGCCGGGGGCTGGTGAGTATCCCCACTCCCGCCCGGCGCCTCTCACCCTGGGCAACTCCAGAAAAGAACAGATCCAACCGTCTCCAGGAGCTTGGTTCCAGAGCCAGCGCTGTGTGTGGAGGTGAGCCCAACTAGATCTAGTTGGTCCTGCTCCACCTCCTCCACCAGCTCCGGCTCCTTCCCCGCTAGCGAGGTGCTGTTCCACGTCCCTAGAGCTAGTCGATGCTGCCGACGATCGGCCCGCCCAGGCCCCCGCCCGGCCTGCCGCCCGGTCTACTTAGCACCCGACCCCGATGCTTGTCCCTGTCGGTGGGGGGTCCACAGGGTTGCTGCTTCGCTGAGCCCGACCGGGCCCCATAAGCGAAGGCCCGGCCACCAGACGCTCGCCGACGAGCTCCCCTCCTGAGTCTGGCTCCGGGAGGGTGCCCCGGTTTCCCTTGTCCGGGCGAGGTTACCGAAATCCTTTGGCTGCTGCTGTTCATCGGGGGTTTTGAAGCGCTCTTAGTCTGGACTCTCACCTGAGACCTGTTTGCCTTGGGAGACGCGACCAGGGGCTAACGCCCCGACAACAGAGCTCCCAGGATCACTGAGCCTCTCAAACTCCTCCACCACGTTAAGGTGGCGATTCGCGGAGGAGCATACACAATATATATCTTAAATATCTTATTATGGTACTTTAGTAGTTTGACTATGTTGAGGAAATGTTACTTTCTGTATTCTTGTTGTTCTTAGTTTGTCCTCTAGGTTGAAATGCACTTATTGTAAGTCTCTCTGGATAAAAGCATCTGCTAGATGACATGTAATGTAATATTGTATATATATAATATAAATATGTATATATACAGTATATTTAGTATAATATATACATTCTAATATATTAGGTATATGTAATATATATATTCTAATATATTATACTTTATATATATTTATCAAATATCTTATAATATATATAAACTGTATATATATTATAGAATATAAATATATATAATAATAATTACTATAAGTATTATATCTATCTCTCCAAACACTGAAACACGATCAACAGAAACTTTTGTGATTTTTATTAAGAAAACAAAACCATGACATGATAAAAACTGAGCACTACTGATGGAATAAATAAACCAAAACCAGAAATCTGTACAAGATTCTAAAGTCAAACAAAGAATGGTCCCGAGGAAAAAATAAAATACAAGATTGTATATCTCACAGCTCACGATTATTTTATTTAAAACACAGTTATGAGCAAACTAACCGACAGCAGTGAGTTTCTATTGTTGGTTTAACTGATATCTCTCTCTCTCTCTCTCTCTCTCTCTCTCTCTCTCTCTCTCTCTCTCTCTCTCTCTCTCTCTCTCTCTCTCTCTCTCTCTCTCTCTCTCTCTCTCTCTCTCTCTCTCTCTCTCTCTCTCTCTCTCTCTCTCTCTCTCTCTCTCTCTCTCTCTCTCTCTCTGAACCGTGAACATGGGAGAGGTCAGACGTTAGAGGTCACCAGCAGCACCTTGAAGGAGGATGAGAACCCAGAGAACCCCGCGCTGTGGAACCCTCTTGTCGTGGAGGAGTAGTGATTAGCTTAGCTTAGCATCAAGTCGTAAAAACGGCTCTCCATGAACACGTTTCAGGTCCAGGTTCCTTTGAGCCAGGCTAGCTTTCCTCTTCGTTTCTATGCTAAGCTAAGCTAACGGCATCCTCTAGCTCTACATCTTTTTTCATCTCACGTCTAGAGATATTGAACCATCCTTTCAACATAAAACAAATGTGTTAGCTTAGCATCAAGTCGAAAGAAAAGAAAAAGGTGTCGCCAATTTATACGTTTTAGAAAATCTGAGGGAATTTTCTGTAAATCTGTAGCGTGATAATTCATCCTCTGAAGATCAGCAATTAAAAACACATTTAAAGTGATTAGTAGGAACAATTAGCTGCTTTCCCCTTTGGACGGAGCCAGGCTAGCTTTCCCCTTCCTTTCAAGTCTCTATGCTAAGCTAAGCTAACGGCGTCCTCTAGCTTCTGGTGATGTTGAACCGCCCCTTCAAAATAAAACGAGTGTCGCAGTGGATGATAAATATTGGAGAACACTAATTAGTGATTATTATAAGGCAGAAAAGAAGAAGAAGAAGAAGAAGAAGAAGAAGAAGACATGACACCGGAAGCTGCTCGACCCGACTGAAGGCGCCACCGCGCCCCCTCCTCTTCCTCAGCGCGGAGACCTCCTCTTCCTCAGCGCGGAGACCTCCTCTTCCTCAGCGCGGAGACCTCCTCTTCCTCAGCGCGGAGACCTCCTCTTCCTCAGCGCGGAGACCTCCTCTTCCTCAGCGCGGAGACCTCCCAGAGAGAAGGAGACGCAGCGAGTCGCACCGAGACGTCCGTAACAGTGCTTTGACCTCCTGAGAAAAAAACCCTAAACGACTCCGAAACCAACAGAACATCAGACTAACGGGAGGCCCCGCCCCCCCCCCCCCGGCCTCCCACGCCGCGGCCGCTGACCCGAGACCAGCGTGGCCTCCTGAGCTAAGCCCGTTGTAACGTTTCAGAGGGTCTCAGGTCAGCGGCCGGGTCCACCTCGTCTCGTCAGATGCAGGTCAGTGTTTGGCGTCTGGCCTGGCGGTGGCTCCTCCCCCTCCTGGTCACACAGGGGACTGCAGCCTCCCTCTGGGGGGGGGGGGGCTTCTCTTGGCATTGGTTAAAGAAGTGGAGGACTTGAAGGAAGCAGAGGGGGACCAGCGAGTAGAGGGAACATCTGAGGAGTGTGAGGGGGGGGGCATTAGCCCTAATTGACCTAGAGTTAATGGAGGGAGGTGCAGAGGGAGGAGGGGGAGGAGAGGAGGAACGACCGCGGACATTTAGCTCTCCTCGAAGTCCTGAGACGAAGACTCCCCTTTGCTCTTCTTGGTGGGCGGGGCCTCCTCCTCTTCCTCCTCTTCCTCCTCCTCCTGGTCCTGCAGGCCGAAGACACGCAACACGCTAAATACACGCTTCACTTGGGGAACGTCATTGAACTGAACGCACACGTTGTTCCCGGGGTACTTGAACTCCCCGCGGCGTCCGTACCTGAGTGGCTTTCCCCTCTGAAGGCTCCTTGTCCCCCGAGGACACGCCCCCCGAGGACACGCCCCCGTCTCCTCGCTTGGCCCCTGGCGCTCTCTCCGAGGTCTCTGATGAAGGGGGGGTCTTACCTAAGGAGAGGCCAACAGCATCAGTCAGTGAGACTCTGGCCCCGTGTGGCGGGGAGGAGTCACTGCACTCAACCCGCCAACGCCTCGAGTGGAGATCATTATTAGCAAATTAGCCTGAAATGTTAAATACAATTATGTTCCGTTTTCTTTATTTTGTATTCCAGCAACATGTTGATGATTATCTAAAGTTCTTAAACATCGAGTTGTGACTCATTGAGACACAAAACCATCAAGAACTTCCCCAGCAAAACCTTGAGATCGAGGGAAGGACCGCGAGGCGAGTTGATCATGAAGTTATTAAGTTATTAAGTTATTAAGTTATACTTTCTTACAAGTTGAATGTAAACATGTTTGATCTTCAGCCGACCAGGAAGACGTCTGGTGATTCATGATAAAAGACGAGAACGTGATGCTGGAGCCGCCGCGTGTTTTGGGTCTTTTAGAGGAAACCGGAGAGGAAGTAGAAGAAGAAGTAGAAGAGGAAGTAGTGACGTCATCGTTCGGCCCGACAGACGAGAGAGAGAGCGGCAAAACCAAAACAGGAAGTGGCCGATCAACTGTGTGTGTCTCTGTGTGTGTCTCTGTGTGTCTCTGTGTGTGTGTGTCTCTGTGTGTGTGTCTGTGTCTGTGTGTCTCTGTGTGTCTCTGTGTGTCTCTGTGTGTGTGTGTCTCTGTGTGTGTGTGTGTGTGTGTGTGTGTGTGTGTGTGTGTCTCTGTGTGTCTCTGTGTGTGTGTGTGTCCGTGTGTGTGTGTGTGTGTCTGTGTGTCTCTGTGTGTGTGTGTGTGTGTGTGTGTCTGACCCCTCTTGCTGTCGGGGCTCTGCTCCGTCTTGCTCTCGCTGCTCTCGCTGCGCGTGGCGCCCGCCGTCTCCGGCGCCGGGCTGGTGCTGCAGCTGTTCTCCTGCTTCACCGGAGACGAGTCGGCGATGGAGCTCTGGTTGCTGTTGTCATCTTGGGGGGGGGGGGGGGGGGGGGACAGACAGAGAGAGACAGACTTTAGTCTTTGCGAGACATAGAACATACCTTTCTGTAAATAAATGTTGGTGTCTATTCTATTATCTACTCTATTATTAGATGAAGTACGACATCAGTGCAACGACGTGTAGAACACGCTTCAAACCCTCAAATTACTCAAAAGCTTATTTAGAAATAAGGAGCGATTCATTTTAAAGAAAGATTCTAGAACTTTCCGTCTATAAAAACCAGGAACAGTCCAAGCTCCGTGAACACCAACGGTGTCTGGCGTGTTGATCCTCTGAAGGAAATAGTCCCCAACAAACACTGCTGGATTGTTAAATGTTGGGAAACGAGAAATATATAGATACATAAATATATAAGTGGGTTTTAAAAGAGTTCAGCAGAACCCCAAACGGCCCGGCGGGCTGAACCCTGTGGTTCTGGTTGTGTGGTTGTGGTTCTGGTTGTGGTTGTGGTTGTGTGGTTCTGGTTGTGGTTCTGTGGGGGCGCACCGTGCATGTCCATCATCCCCGGGGAGGAGCTGTTCTCGGGGGTCGTCAGCTCAGAGCCATACTTCTCGTCTTTGCCCTTCTTCTTGTTCTTGTTCTTCTGCAACCAGAGAGGGGGGGGCATTAAAACACACAAAGAAGAGACACACACACACACACACACACACACTTCTTCTTCTTCGACCCGCAAACTCACGTCATCTGATTTGGGCTCCGTCACCGGGACCCACTTGTAGATACGGAGAGACGTGTCGCCGACCGTCACCCACTTCTTCTCCCTGTGCCGGAGAGGAAGACACACACACACACGTGTGTGTTTACATTTACATACATACATATATATATTTATATCACCACTTACACATCTGAACTAAGACACTAAACTTGCGCTACGTGGAAACACTACGGCGTGGACATGCTCTTCCAACCGTCAGGAATGACTTTAACATTATACATCAATTAAATGAAATAGTTGTTAAAGAATTGACTCCTACAATAAATAAAGTAAAGTTCAACATTGAAAATGCAACTTAATTAAAGTATGATTAGATAAATGTAGATGGAAGTATGAGAGTAAAAGCCCTCATGATTAGTTTGGTGTCATACTACAGTATATAATATTGTATTCTTATTATTATCATCACTGCTACTTAATGCTTAATCAGCATTTAGCTGGTTGAGGTAACTAGGTTATGTTTTATACATGTTGGTACATCTTATGCGTAATATGTTTTGTAATTATACATGCACTATGAAATGTAGTGAAACTATAGTGTAAAAGTAGTATATAATTAAAATACTCAATTATCTTTAAAAACTAACTCGTAAGCTAGTTCGGTTGCATAGTGTTACATAACAGCAGCAGAGCAGCAAAGACACAGCACCATAACAAAACACGTTCATCAAAATGTATAACAAATATAAAAAGTCAATGTTCACTGTGTATTTGTTTTATTAAAAAAGAAGAAGATGACCGTTTAAATAAACGTCGTTTCCAAACCGCGAACTTCTCCTTTGACCTGGGGACGTTCGATTAAACCGCCTGATTAAAAAACACCGTCTGAACGCCGCCGCCGGGCGGGGTTACACGCCTGAAGCCGAACAAAACACGGTAACCGTTGAGGCCGAGAGCCGCTACGGGTCCGCCGGTTAGCCCCTTCCTCCCGCTCCTCCACCGGGAGCTCCTCCTCCGGCCGCAGAGGAGCTCCCACCCCCCCCGGGAGCTCCTCCACCCGGAGCTCCTCCACCGGCCGCAGAGGGCGACTCAAAGCGCCGAATCTAAAACGAGTCAGACGGACTAAACTCCTCCGACTCCAGAGCGCCGTCGTTAAAAATGGAGTCAACCGTTTATTGGCGGGTCGTCTTCCCCGTGTGTGTGTGCGGGGGACGAGCCGCCGGAGCGTCGCGCGCCCGCCGCGGAGGCCGCCATGGCTTCGTGCGCCTGCGCCGCAATGGCTCCTCAACCCGTAAGAGGAGGAGGAGGAGGAGGAGGAGGAGGAGGAGCACGGGCTCCATGTTGAGTGCGGGCAGAGCGAGAGGAGAGACGGCGGCGGGGCGCCAAGCGCGCCGGCTCCAGAAGGAGGGAGGGAGGGAGGGAGGGGGGGGGGGGGGGGGGGGTGGGTGAGATAGATCTCTCTCTCTCTCTCTCTCTCTCTCTCTCTCTCTCTCTCTCTCTCTCTCTCTCTCTCTCTCTCTCTCTCTCTCTCTCTCTCTCTCTCTCTCTCTCTCTCTCTCTCTCTCTCTCTCTCTCTCTCTCTCTCTCTCTCTCGTTAACCCTAACCGGCTCCTCTCCTCCCCCACCCAGCCCGGCTCTCCTTTCTGCCCTCGTGTTAGATAACGACGGCTCGTTGTCCTCTCTCTCTTTTCGCTCACGCACTCTTACCATTTCCGTACTTTCTCGATGGCGGCCATGACCCGCTTGATGTCATCCTTGGCCCGGCTCCGGGTCTCCGCGCGGACCGACCTGCCCGACATTGCCGCGGTGGGACGAGCTCTTTGTTTTCAAAGCTCTCCGGCAGACACAATGCAAACAGCAGCGCGCACAGAAGAGCTACTGCGCCTGCGCGGACGGATAGACCGGAGGGGGCGGGGAGAGGGAGGGGCGGGGCTGCACTGTGAAGGCGGAGCCGTGCGTGCGTGCTGGAGAACAAAGAGATCTACAAACTACTAGTTCGGCTTTATCGGCTGTAACCTCGTCGATAGATACTTTATTAATTGTTTACTACAGCAGCAATGTTTGTATTGTGCTAATAAATGCTAAGTAGAAGGACTTGAATACACTGTCTACACCTTTCTTTTTAAACTTTCTTTTTTTAAATTTTCATTTCCTTTTATTTAAATTTTTTGTCTCTTTTATTGTAATGTATATATTGTAAACATGCTTGCTGCTACAAAAAAAGGGAATGAAGTATACACTAATCTAAAGTGTTTTACAATGTTCTTAATAAAACTGCATGTCGACCTGATATTAAATAAATAAGATGAAACCGGGTAGCAGTTGGGGTGAGAGTTAAAACTTAAAGTTAATAATATTAATAGTACCACTTCTCATCATACTCATTAATGATAACAGTTGATAAAAGTATATCTTCATCTAAATAAAAATAAAAAAACACAAGTATAAACAATTGTATCCTAAATATTTTCACCAAAATCTAAATTAATTCCACTATTTCCCACAGCACCTGAGGGGGCCGCGACGTTAGCGCCGGAAAATAACGTCCTACGTCATCTCTCCGCGACACGTCAACACGCAGCTTTTAGCGTGTGACTCGCTGAATAGTGAGAATTACAACTTTCTACAGCGATTTAAATCGAGTCGAGGCAGCTTCTAGTGGACGTGTGGCGGACATTGTTGATTTACATCTGTACTTGTTATCCACGCTCCCGGAGCAGCAGGTTATTGGTCGCGTGTTGCGCGTGTTATAAGTCACCGAGTGGTTTGACCTGAAGGCCGCCGGGAGGATGGAGGCAGCAGGTACGTCTGGTTCTGCTGGTTCTGCTGGTTCTGTTGTTCTGCACGGGCTCTGTATCTTGTGTGTGTCGTGAACGCGCTGCGCGTGCCCTCAGAACTGGTGGAGTACTTCAGGGCTCAGATGAGGACGGACCCGGATATGGCGTCCGCCGTGGCGGCCATCCGCACCCTGCTGGCCTTCCTGCGGAGGGACACGGGTAGGTGTGTAGGTGTGTAGGTGTGTAGGTGTGTAGGTGTGTGTGTGTGTGTGTGCTATAGTAGAATGTACCAGCGACAGGTGCCTCTGAGGGCAGTGAAGCCTCCTGTTCGTCTGGTGACCCCCCCCCCCTCCTGTGTGTCTGGTGACCCCCCCCCTCCCCCCTGTGTGTCTGGTGACCCCCCCTCCCCCCAGGTGAGACCATCCTGGGCCTGAGGGAGAGCCTGACGTCGGCCACCGACTGCCTGACGGCCGAGGACTCGTCGGTGGCCGTGTCCTCGGGAGGAGAACTGTTCCTACGCTTCATCAGCCTCACGTCTCTGGAGCACCAGGTGACCTCCGACCCCCGGGGTCAAACCCTCTGACCCCGGGGGAAAGATTAGTGTAACAAAGCGTCTGAGGAAAAGAGTTCTACAGACGACGTGTGTGTGTGTGTGTCAGGATCTGTCTCGCTGTAAGAAGGTGATGGAGGAGAGGGGGGAATTATTTCTAGAGAAGATTTCCATGTCCAGGGCCAAGGTCGCTAAACTCTGTCACACCTTCATCAAAGATGGCGCTGTGAGTACACACACACACAGCTTTAATAACTGGCTGAGGGCCCAGTTTCCTGTAACGTTCACCTGCAGTCTGGCCACTAGAGGCCGCCAGATCTCAGACGCCGGCCCTTTAAGGCTGATCGCATTTCAATGCCCCCCCCCTCAGAAAATCCTCACGCACTCGTACTCCCGGGTCGTCCTCCGCGTGCTGGAGAAGGCCGCCGCTGAGAAGAAGCGCTTCTCCGTCTACGTGACGGAGTCGCAGCCCGACGCCGCCGGGTGAGTCCACGCCGTCTGGCCCCAGCGCCGCCGCCCTCAGAGCGCCCGATGGCCGACCGTCTGTCTCTCCCCGCAGGCGGCAGATGGCCGACGCCCTGAGGAACCTCAACGTGCCGGTGACGGTGGTCCTGGACGCCGCTGTGGGGTAACTGGGTTTATCGCCGGGGCAACGGGCGCCACGCGCCGACCGGCGTGAGCGTGAAGCAGCGAGTTTCTCTCCACAGGTACGTCCTGGAGAAAGTGGACCTGGTGATCGTGGGAGCCGAGGGAGTCGTGGAGAGCGGCGGCATCATCAACAAGGTGCCCAGATCTCTTTGATCTGTAGGACACACGTTTGGCTTTTTTAGTGCTCTAAGTTAAAGTACTTAGTTTCTCCCTGCTGCGCTCGGCACTACCACACCGAGCCACAGGGGGCGCCAGAATCCCCACGTCTGAGCTTATCAGTAAAAGTTGTCACTGATTTATTAATAAAACTAATTATTTTAATGTTAATTGATCAAATAGACGCTGATTTCAACTTTTATATCATATTTTCCAATAATGAAAATTAATTACGTTTAGACAACTTGCTTAAAGTGAATCTCATATTTCCAGGTTCAGACGAGGAGTTCTGCTAGAACTTGTTTACACGCTTTAATGTTCAACCAAGGTTTAACCTTCACTTCGTCAGTTTAACCTTCACTTCGTCAGTTTAACCTTCACTACGTCAGTTTAACCTTCACTACGTCAGTTTAACCTTCACTTCGTCAGTTTAACCTTCACTACGTCAGTTTAACCTTCACTACGTCAGTTTAACCTTCACTACGTCAGTTTAACCTTCACTACGTCAGTTTAACCTTCACTACGTCAGTTTAACCTGCTGGAAGAACAAAGAAAGACAAAAGAGCAGAAAGATGTTTTATTCAAGGAACACAAAGGTGTTGAAACCCTCGAGGACAGAACTAGACGTAGAGGCGCCGATCAACGAGGTTGAAGTACCCAAAGTACTCGAGTAAATCGAGTAAAGCGCGAGCCGACCTTTGACCTCTGCCCTCCGCAGATCGGCACCTACCAGACGGCCGTGTGCTCCAAGGCGCACAACAAGCCGTTCTACGTGGTCGCCGAGAGCTTCAAGTTCGTGCGCCTGTACCCGCTCAACCAGCAGGACGTGCCCGACAGGTTCAAGGTACGGGCGCTCCTCCGTACATTCCGGTTCCCGCGCTTCTCTCTGACGCTCTGCTCCGCAGTACAAGGCCGCCACCCTGAAGGCGGCGGCCGGCCTGTCGGAGGAGCACCCCATGGTGGACTACACGCCGCCCTCGCTCATCACGCTGCTCTTCACCGACCTCGGCGTGCTCACGCCCTCCGCCGTCAGCGACGAGCTCATCAAGCTTTATTTATAGACAATAAAAACAATACAAACAAAAACACGGCGCGGGGTTTTGATTGGCCGGGCGGCGGTCACGCCTCCTCGACGCCAGACTCGCTCGCCATCTGCTTCTCGAAGTCCTCCTTGCTGATCTTTCCCTTCTTCAGCCGCTTGAGGAGGCGCGTGTCGTCCAGCAGCTCCTTCATGTCCTCGTCCTCCACGTCGGAGCCCTGCAGGGAGGAAGAGGAGGAGTGAAGAAGAGGAGTGAAGAGAGGGCCAGTTGATAAAAACAAGATTATTTGAAGGGTTGGCAACGATTTTCACGATCGATCCTTTCGTGTCACGATTATTACGCCACTAAGTCAGCGGAGATGTTCGAGTATAAAAAGGGTTGAAAACTGTTTCCAGAAATAAGCCCCGCCCCCTCTAAACCACCAATAGTCAGGCGAGTAAAGAGTCAGTTCTGTTTGATTAAAAGGGTTGGAAATTAATACATGTTTTAAATCTGATTAATTAAATAGTCCACATAAGAATTAATTTAAATAGTCCACATATGAATTAATTTAAATAGCCCACATATGAATTAATTAAATAGTCCACATATGAATTAATTTAAATAGTCCACATATGAATTAATTAAATAGTCCACATATGAATTAATTAAATAGTCCACATATGAATTAATTTAAATAGTCCACATATGAATTAATTAAATAGTCCACATATGAATTAATTTAAATAGTCCACATATGAATTAATTAAATAGTTCACATATGAATTAATTTAAATAGTCCACATATGAATTAATTAAATAGTCCACATATGAATTAATTTAAATAGTCCACATATGAGTTACTTTAAATAGTCCACATATGAATTAATTAAATAGTCCACATATGAATTAATTAAATGGTCCACAGACGACTTGATCTAGATAGTCCATCTGATCCTGTGGTCTTCGGCGTACCTCCTCCAGCTGCCTCTTGGCCGACCTCTTCCGGCGGCGCTCCTTCTTGGTGGTCTGCTTGGACCAGGACTTGTTCTTGATGAAGCTGCGGCGGGGGGGCGGCGGCTCCTTCAGCTTCTCCTGCCGCTCCAGCAGCATCTTCTGCCGCAGCTTCTCGCGCTGCTTGTCCTTGTAGCGGATGGCGTCCGTGTCCAGCGGCGTGCGCGTGAAGCCGGGGAACGTCTTCCCCTTCAGCTCCGGCATCTTCGGCATGCGGAGGAGCGCGAAGCCGCGGGCCAGACGGGCCAGGTCCAGATCTAGGAGGAGGAGGAGGAGGAGGAGAAGATGAAGAGGAGGAGGAGGAGCAAGAAGCCACGGGCCAGACGGGCCAGGTCCAGATCTAGGAGGAGGAGGAGGAGAAGATGAAGAGGAGGAGGAGGAGCAAGAAGCCACGGGCCAGACGGGCCAGGTCCAGATCTAGGAGGAGGAGGAGAAGATGAAGAGGAGGAGCAAGAAGCCACGGGCCAGACGGGCCAGGTCCAGATCTAGGAGGAGGAGGAGGAGCACGAAGCCACGGGCCAGACGGGCCAGGTCCAGATCTAAGAGGAGGAGGAAAGAAGGATGCGGAGGAGAGAGAGATGAATAAAATAGGAGGAAAGAAAGAACAAGAAGAAGAAGGATGAGGGAAGAAAAAGAAAAGATGAGGAGTAGGAGGAAAGGAGGGGGGATGAAGAAGAAGAACATCCCGCCCTGCCCGGTGCAGAGCGGGAAGGGGGCGTGGCCTGTGCGCTGACCTTTGATCCTGAAGATGAGGCTGCACTCGTGTTTGGCGTAGGCCTGGACGAAGGACACGAAGGCCCGCATGGCGCGGTCGAACATGGCGCGGTCCGCCAGGCACAAGGCCTTCAGCCGGGGGAGCACGTCCAGCTGCTCGCCCCGCAGCAGCATGCGCTGGAGGGGGCACTGCACAGGGGGGGGGTCAGGGGTCAGAGACGCTGGAGGGGCACTGCACAGGGGGGGTCAGGGGTCAGAGACGCTGGAGGGGCACTGCACAGGGGGGGGTCAGGGGTCAGAGACGCTGGAGGAGGCACTGCACAGGGGGGGGTCAGGGGTCAGAGACGCTGGAGGGGCACTGCACAGGGGGGTCAGGGGTCAGAGACGCTGGAGGGGCACTGCACAGGGGGGGTCAGGGGTCAGAGACGCTGGAGGGGCACTGCACAGGGGGGTCAGGGGTCAGGGGTCAGAGACGCTGGAGGGGCACTGCACAGGGGGGGTCAGGGGTCAGAGACGCTGGAGGGGCACTGCACAGGGGGGTCAGGGGTCAGAGACGCTGGAGGGGCACTGCACAGGGGGGGTCAGGGGTCAGAGACGCTGGAGGGGCACTGCACAGGGGGGTCAGGGGTCAGAGCTGGAGGGGGGGGTCAGAGACGCTGGAGGAGGCACTGCACAGGGGGGGGTCAGGGGTCAGGAGACGCTGGATGGGGCACTGCACAGGGGGGGTCAGGGGTCAGAGACACTGGAGGGGCACTGCACAGGGGGGGGGTCAGGGGTCAGAGACACTGGAGGGGGCACTGCACAGGGGGGAGGGTCAGGGGTCAGAGACGCTGGAGGGGGCACTGCACAGGGGGGGGTCACACACACACACACACACACACACACACACACACACACACACACACACACACACACACACACACACACACACACACACACACACACACACACACACACACACACACACACACACACACACACACACACACACACACACACACACACACACACACACACACACACACACACACACACACACACACACCTTCTGGTTGATGCTCAGGAAGTTGACGTAGGACTCCTCCATCGGCAGCAGGAAGACGAGGGCGTTGCCCTGGTTACCGATGCGAGCCGTGCGCCCGCAGCGATGCACAAACGCACTAAAAGAACAAAGGACATCAAAAGGACCCGTTATCAAAGCGCAAGGCAGCGATTATACGAGGCAGCTTTAATGAATAAATAACGTCACTAAATGTATTTGCACACATATTATTCACCTGGCGCTGCTGGGCGGGTCGTACTGCAGCACCCAGTGGACGTCGGGGATGTCGATGCCTCTCGCCATGACGTCGGTGCACACCAGGATGCCACTGCAGCGGGAACCGTCACGAGACCATCATTAGACCATCATTAGACCATCATTAGACCATTAAACTGTCACGAGACCATCATTAGACCATCATTAGACCATTAAACTGTCAAGAGACCATCATTAGACCAACATTAGACCATCATTAGACCATTAAACTGTCACGAGACCATCATTAGACCATCATTAGACCATTAAACTGTCACGAGACCATCATTAGACCATCATTAGACCATTAAACTGTCACGAGACCATCATTACACCATCATTAGACCATTAAACTGTCACGAGACCATCATTAGACCATCATTAGACCATCATTAGACCATCATTAGACCATTAAACTGTCAAGAGACCATCATTAGACCATCATTAGACCATTAAACTGTCACGAGACCATCATTACACCATCATTAGACCATCAAACTGTCAAGAGACCATCATTAGACCATCATTAGACCATTAAACTGTCACGAGACCATCATTAGACCATCATTAGACCATCAAACTGTCAAGAGACCATCATTAGACCATCATTAGACCATTAAACTGTCACGAGACCATCATTACACCATCATTAGACCATTAAACTGTCACGAGACCATCATTAGACCATCATTAGACCATCAAACTGTCAAGAGACCATCATTAGACCATCATTAGACCATTAAACTGTCACGAGACCATCATTAGACCATCATTAGACCATCATTAGACCATTAAACTGTCAAGAGACCATCATTAGACCATCATTAGACCATTAAACTGTCACGAGACCATCATTACACCATCATTAGACCATTAAACTGTCACGAGACCATCATTACACCATCATTAGACCATTAAACTGTCACGAGACCATCATTAGACCATCATTACACCATCATTAGACCATTAAACCGTCACGAGACCATCATTAGACCATCATTAGACCATCATTAGACCATCATTAGACCATTAGACCATCATACCATCATTAGACCATCATTAGACCATCATTAGACCATTAAACCATCATTAGACCATCATTAGACCATCAGACCATCATTAGACCATTAGACCATCATTAGACCATTAGACCATCATTAGACCATCATTAGACCATTAGACCATCATACCATCATTAGACCATCATTAGACCATTAGACCATCATACCATCATTAGACCATCATTAGACCATTAAACCATCATTAGATAATTAAACCATTAAACCGTTATTAGACCATTAGACCATGTCATTAGTTGTGATTATTCCACACTGACTTCTTCAGGGCCCGGAAGTCGGCGAAGATCTGGTTGCGCTTGCTCCTCATCTTGCCGTGGATGCAGTGCACCGCGACCCTCTTGACCAGCGTCTCCAGGGCGCGGCCGTAGTACTCCACGCACGCACAGGTGCTGAGGACACGGGGCAGAGGTCAGAGGTCAGAGGTCAGGGGAAACCCGTCCTCCTGGTGCTCAGTGAATGTCGGACACATCGTTCATGTGATCTCGTGTTTCATGAGGAACAACCTCCTGGCTCTCATCAAATACACCAGAGAAGAAGAACGACGGGTTGCATCACAGCGGTTCTCCTTCGTCAGCCAAATCAATAAATAAATGTATAGAAATATAGAAGAAAAGAAAAATATCTATGTATAAATACATAAAAAGAAAATCTATATATAAATATCTCTCTATTTATACAAGTACAATAAGTACAATAAATATATATACGTAAATAAATATCCAGGCGTTGGTACCTGAAGAAGATGAGGTGCTTCTCCAGCTTGTGCTGCCGGAGGAAGGCCACCAGCTGGTTGAACTTGTTCTCCGTCCTGCAGATCTGGAGACGCCACAGAACACAGAACACAGAACACGGTGTCGGTGTCGGTACGTTACGCGTCTGAAAGAGCCGCAGGGAGCCGCGTGGCTCACCGTGTAGTAGTTGCAGAGGCGGGACGGCGTCTTCTGGGCCACGGCGCTCTCCGCCACGCCCTTCTCCTTCACCGAGATGCGCACCGGGTTCCGGAGGCCGGCCCGCACCAGCTTCTCCAGCTCCTGGGTCTGCGTGGCCGAGAACAGGCCGGTCCGCCTCTGCTTGGGCAGGTGGCCCAGGATGGTGTTCAGACTGCACACACACACACACACACACACACGGTTAGCCTCGGGCGCTCCCCCCCCCCTGCTTCCAGGTGTTTTAAGCACCTGGCCTCGAAGCCCATGTCCAGCAGCCGGTCCGCCTCGTCCAGAACCAACACGTCCAGACTGCGGACCGAGACGGCCAGGTCCAGACCGTCCGCCTTCCTCCGGAACATGTCCTCCAGGCGGCCTGGTGTGGCAATCACAATGTGGGCCCTGACACACACACACACACACACACACACACACAGTTAGGGCGTTTCCTCTCTGAAGGCGCTCGCTGTCTGTTAGCGTAGCATGTAGCCGCGGGCTCACCCGTTGTCTTTGAACTTGTCCACGTCGTCCATCGGGTTGGTTCCTCCGATCAGAAGAATCTGCCTGAGACAAACAAGCGAGCAGCAGGTTAGCTCCTGGAGCCTGGGGGCCCGGAGGCGATGATGTCACTTCCTGCGGTCTGAGCGTTCACGCGTGACGGGCTCCAGCTCTCCGTCCTAACCCTAACGCCGTGTGGCCTTCAGGGACTCACGTGAACTGAGGGAACTTCTGAAGGAACAGCGCCATCACTTCACTGATCTGAAGGGCCAGCTCTCGTGTGGGGGTGATGATCAGAGCACCGACCTGCAGGAGGAGGAGCAGGAGGAGGAACCGTTAAAGCTTCAAGTGTCCAATAAAAAATCTCTCTCTCTCTCTCTCTCTCTCTCTCTCTCTCTCTCTCTCTCTCTCTCTCTCTCTCTCTCACCTGCATCTTCTTCAGCTTGTCCTCCCTCCTGAGGAGCAGCTCGATGATGGGGATGACGAAGGCGAGCGTCTTCCCGCTGCCGGTGACCTGCAGCCGGCGGTTTGACAACAGAAGATCAGCATCAGCATTAAATCAATAGACGGGTTGAGCTGCTATTAGACGATCAATCGAGACAAGCAGCCAATAGAGCACATCAAGGGTTTATTTACAACCTGGCAACCCAAACTACTGATGTCTTTATAATATAGACTATTAGTAACTGATGAATCCTCCTACAGCTCAGACTGTACTAGTATGTAGATACTTAAAGTACCAGAAGTACTCAATGTACATGAATATGTGTCAGATTACTGGATGAACATTGAATATATATAGAATCACATCGTGCTGCGCTGAGAGGTCAGAGGTCACTGGAGGCTGCTGGCTCTCAGGTGCGTCTCTGAGAGGAAGTGACGTCACAGTACTTGGGAACACTCACCGCCTCAGCAGCCACGTCTTTGTTGCTCATGAAGAGCGGAATGCAGGCGGACTGCAGGGAAACAACAACAACAACAACAACACGGGGTCAGGGGGGAGAGCACTGCGGCGAGGAAACGCAGCGTTACCGGGACTGCGTTAAAGAGACGCAGCTTTACCGGGACTGCGTTAAAGAGACGCAGCTTTAACGGTTAAACACGTTAGAGAAGAATGTTTAACGGACTGCGTCGAAGAGACGCAGGTTTATCGCGTGAGAAGGGATTTAAAGGGATAAAAAGTTACCTGGACAGGTGTCATGTGCGTGAACTTCACTTCCTCGAGCGTCTGTAGGATCTCGTCGGTGAGCTTCACCGGTAAACCGGCCCACGTCGCCTCCGCCGAACCGTCCATGTTGGCTGATCGCTCCGCCGTGTCTTCCCTTCCACGATGTTCTGGTTTCCGGGTGCGTCGCTGTTTACATCCCGGGTGGGAACTGGAGCACGGTCGTGAGTATGGTTCCGCGTAGTGATTTCATTTTTCAAGTTGTTTTTTCAAGTTGTTTGAGTTGTTTTTACGACAATAGGTGGTGGGAAATAATAATATAGGTTACTGCTTTTAAAAATAATGTATTTTATATTTAATTGTTTATTTTATTTGAAAATGTATTTCTGTCCTGGCTCCTGATTGGTGGAGCCAGCTCCCCACTGACACCAGGACAGCAGGAAGTCTCTACATCTTCACCGGAAACTGAAAACGCACCTTTAGACTATATCTGGATTAAACACAGATTATCACTTTAGTAGCACTTGAATGGCTCTTATTATGGTACTTTAGTAGTTTGACTATGTTGAGGAAATGTTACTTTCTGTATTCTTGTTGTTCTTAGTTTGTACTCTAGGTTGAAATGCACTTATTGTAAGTCGCTTTGGATAAAAGTGTCTGCTAAATGACATGTAATATAATAATTTCATTGCAGTCAAATACATTTTTGTTCCCGGTTCAACCATGTTAAGCACTTATAGTATATATATATATATAGAGAGAGAGAGAGAGTGAATGTATAAAACATTTAGAACTATTTAAAACGGATTACCGGTAAATTGCTGCAAAAACCATTTTAATCCTAAAATTAAGAAATTATCTTCTACTTTTATTATGAAATGAGAAAATGAATCCCAGCACTAATATATATAAATATTATTTTAGTAAGTGAAACAAAGGTCCATTATAATTATAGAAGTATTTTTTGTAAATGTAAGACAACTTAAGGTTCAAAGATCAAAGTACTTTATGGATAGGATATATAATTGTACCGTTTAATTTATTAAAAACACAATCTGCTTCATATGTGGGACAAAAGTTTTCCCACTTTATATTGGAGTAATTGGTCATGGGTGATCTTTAACTATGCATCTTCATTTCTAAGTGTTTTGGATGTAGATGGTTGAAGATGGTGTAAAAGTTGTTGAATAAACGTACGACTAAAGCACAATATTACTCTCAACTGAGAAAATACTCAAAAGTATTTTAAAACGGTGCTCTAATTGGCTTAAATCAGTTAGTGTGTAAAAAGATATTGCAAGTAAAATGCCTGCTGTTGTCAGATTAGTTTGGGATTTCTCTTTCTGCATCAACATCTCGGCATTCCTCAGCAAGTCGAGGCCGATCCGTGAAGCTGCTCGCCAGAGCAGAACATCTGAAGAACACAGCGACTCCCGGCTGCTACACAAAGCAGAATTTAATTTCTGTTCTCCACCCAGATTGTAAACTACTCGACATCCATGTAAATGTGCAGAATATTGGCTTTATTATGAAACCTGGGCTTCTCCCAGACGACCGTTCTACACAGACCCATTCATCAGATCCAGTAGCTCGTAATCACACAAAGAAGAGCCCGTACGGAGCAGGTTACCCGCCAGAGCTCGCCGAGAGATCGTTTTAATACAAACCCGGGACACATTCAGCGACATGCAACACGTGCCGACGCCGCAGCCGCACGCCAGATGTGACGCCGCCGCCTCGGACCAAAGTAGAGAAACAGGAAGTAGATATTGGACGGACAGTTGCATGTCACAGGATACGCTCCAGGGAAGAACAAACCGTATACAATCATAATTTAAAATTCCTTACCCCAACAAAAGAACTATCGTTCAAGCAACTAAAGCACACAGCAGTCACTACGCATCCCCCCCCACCTAGCGCCAATTCTTCATGTAACATGTATCTCAGTATTCGAGTCTACTCGATGGAGTTTCACTCGTAAGTAGTCCAGTTTAAAGTCGTCCTCGGCTCTTCAAGCTCTCAGGACTCAGGATTTGATCAAATTAAAGTGGGAAAGTTAAATCAACTTGTGGACTCCAGAAACCACTCTCCCGCATCTGAACGAGGTCGGGGAATCGCCGCCTAAGATGTCCCCCGTGGACCACAGACAGAAGCGGCAGTGAAACCCCTCAGACCCGTGCGGGTGCAGTCGGCCTCGGCTGAGACACAAACTAAAACCTCTGCATCGAAAAACTAAAAACAACCCGATGCATTCCGTTTTCATGTTTATCTGTTTTTATATATCTAGCATTTGAAAAGGGTCTAAATCTAAACACACTGAGCATTTTCTAAGTTTTTTTTCCTCAGACTGCTTTTACATCAAATTATGAGCCATCGGGCAAAACTGGACCGGCAAGTAATTTGCGTTTAATAATTATCATCGACCAATATTGGGCATCAGAAAAAAAAAATCTGTTAAACCAAAGAAAACCAAAAACGTATAAACTGATGACATCCACCCCAGAATCGTTTGAGCATCCATTACAAAACACCAGGTCGCTGAGAAAGGAAGCAAACGTCTGGGGTCCGGCCGCGGGGAGGCGCCTCGTCTCCGGATTAAAGGACTGTCCTGGTGTCGGAGGAAATCAGTGAAGGACAAACACACACAGAGACACAGAGACACACACACACACACACAGAGACACACAAACACACATCCGGTCATCGCTCTAAACCACTCGCCGTACTTCAAAAAATCTCTTCAGGTAGTAAATCTGTCCGAGTGTCATTGCCACCAGGACCAGAGCCTCGAAGAACGACCACAGCACCACTCGGCTGTTTGTGTTGTCGTTGACTGGGGGAGAGAGAGGGAGAGAGAGGGAGGGAGAGAGAGAGAGAGAGAGACAGACAGACAGACAGACAGACAGAGACAGAGAGAGACAGAGAGAGACAGAGAGAGACAGAGAGAGACAGAGAGAGAACAGTTTGTTGATCATTCCTCTTTATCTCCACTCAGAGCAGCAGCTGGTCCCGTCGACTCACTGGCTCGGTGTATCCTCTCTCGGACCTCCATGTACTCCTGCTCGTGCTTCACGGCCGTCATGGCGACCGCCAGCTCGTTGATCATCTCCTCCAGCTTGTTCTGGTGGGCTGCAACAGGCAAGAAGGCACTGCGTCAGAAACGGGACGCGGCGGCGTGGCCGAGCACAACCCAAGAGAAATCTAATTAAAAACATGCGTGGAGGAATGCGACGCATGCGTAACGATCCCCATGTCGCGGGTGATGAGTCGCATCACCAGAGACATCGCACGCCATTCTGTTCCCACTGTGCAGTCAAGCCATTCACAAACAAAACAACGTCCTGCGCGCTATGAGTTTACACTACGGGGACAACACGGTTAGAGAAACCTCCACGCAGTGCACCACTCTACGTTCCTGCCTACCATCCCAGCTGTCGCCACCTACAGAGGAGCAGAGCGCCACAGTGAGCCGTCAGGGCGCCGTCAGAGCAACGCGAGCAGCTCTGAGCGGGAGCCGGCCGGCGGAGCGTTTCTTGAACGTGGCGACCTACCTTCTGTCTCCATGTCCTGGCCCTTGGGGGCCTCCCCGATGTCGATGGTGAACATGACGATCTTGGGCGTCATGGTGGACATCTTGTTGCTGAAGCAGAACTTGTAGGTTCCGTCCATGTGAGCCGCCACCGAGTATTTACCGCTGGACTCTCGGTCGCCCTTGTAGATCTGCTTCCCGTCGGGCCCAGTTATCTGGAGGAACACAGGAGAACCTCTGTGAGGACAACACACGCACACGCACGCACGCACGCACGCGCAGCAACACCTGGGTGCATGAGCACTCACGATGCGTGTGAAACCAGAGCAAACACGTCAACAGATGTTTCATTCTGTAGAATATCATTATTTATTTCACATATTTTTACGACAGTTCATTTCAACCGTTGCACTTCCGGTATGAATAATTTAAACAACCATCTGGCGCACTTGTCAATAGAAAGATGTCATAATAACAAATAAAAAACAACGTACTCCTTAACAACGTACTCCTTAATTGTAAAATGTTTTAACTTAGTTAACAGCCGTTAAGCTGGTTCCCAACCAGTTCGGATGACGTCACGCAGAGGCGGCTGCGGCTAACTAGCTGGCTAGCTAACGTCAGTTAGCTTTAACCTAGGCCGCGCGTTTCGCGATCTCGCGTGTAAGTGTAAAAACACACAATCCTCCACGTCAAGCGGCTCTTTGGTCCTCTCGGGGGCGTCCCTCACCTCCACGTCGATGTCCAGGAAGCCTCCCTCGGCCACCTCGAACATGAGGCCCATCTTCGTGCCCGAGTTGACCCGCTCGTAGAAGCACTCGTCGGCATGCGCGTCTATGCTCACGAAGTATCCGGACGCGGTGGCGGACAGCGCGGCCAGCAGGACCAGCAGCTCCGGCACAGTGAACATGTTGGAACGAGCGATGAGGAAACACGGCGGGACGGCGATGCGTGTCCGCGGCGGGGCGCAGGAGGGTCTGGGGGGTCGTCACCGAGAGGAGCCGCAACAGCCTCGGCTCTCTAACTGCCACGTACAGGCTTTAGACGGCGGCCGGAGAGGGACACGCTTAAGAGAGCGCGAACACCGTGCCCAACGCAGCGTCGCTTAATGGGACTTGTTTTTGTTTTTTAATTTCAGTTTTTCCTCCAATATTATTGCATTACTTTTGTTTTATATATTATATTTGTTATATTATTCTATTATATTTGTGTTTGTATATATTTTGCAGTTATCACATTATTATATCACAATGTCCCCTTGCGGGATTAATTTAAGTAATCTGACTTGTATTCATTATAATTATTTATTCAACAATTGCACACGTACAATTTCATGAATCAGAATAATGTATTACCAAGTGCGTGGCACACACAAGTGATTTGTATACATGGCAGGTGCATATACAACAACCAACAATCATTGAGTCATCATTTAAAAATAAATATGGTGAACAAGCAAATACACAGGTTTGCTATGTTAAAACAAGTTTATATATATTATAAAATCAAAGTGTCACGTGGATTTAATAAAAGATGTGCATAGTAGTTAAATTAATTTGTCCTACGGGGAATATTGTATTTTTTGTGTATTTTGTTGTAAACAACTTTACTCCCTTTTTTATTTAATAGCTTGGATATGTATTTTACCGTTTAGACCACGTGATGTGTGCGGTCTCCGCGGTGGACTACGGAATGTTGCGTTTATTTGACGCTACCTCGCGCCGCTTCCCGCTTGGTACCGCTCGCGCCGCTTGCGTTCGCTGTTCTCGTAAAAGAGCAACGCTGCCAATGAGCATGCGCGAAGTAAAAAGTGGTAGGACTCTTTCATTCAAGCCTCGCCGTTTCTTTCCGGACGGGCTGAAACTCTGTGGCTTCAGTCAAAAATATATAAAATACATTTTAAAAAACGGGCGAAGCGGCATCGAAGATCCGCGGCCACCCATGGGTGGGGTGGGGGGGCAAAAGCAATCCGCGCACCCCTCTAATGTGTCGCGTGTTTGGTGACGTCCAATGATCGACGTGCCGCGAAGTCTCCAGGCCTACAGACTCTTTTTTGTTTTCTGTGTCTGTATCCTATACATTGTTTTCCTTCCACTTTCTTTTCAGTTTCCATGGCTGGATTTCGGTGCTCGTGTTTTTCACCGGTTACGAACCGATGAGGCCGTTTGTTCTGCGATAAAGCGGAAACGGGGTTCGGGGGGGCGGGGAGCGTCTGGGCCAGCTAGGCTGCAGCTTCTGCTAAACCTGCCAGCGAGGAGGCGAGCAGGCGAACACCCGACAAACATGACGTCTCGCAGGTAAGGAGGAGAGCGGTGTCCGCCGAGGTGCTCGCGGAGGAGGCTCGCGGTGAGCCGGCCTCGGCCGCCTGTCCGGGACGTGGCCGTGTGGACCGGGCTGCTGGGAAATAGAAGAAACCCCAGCTGAGTAGCTAGCTAGCCGAGGAGCGCTTCATTTAACACACCGGTGTTACGGTGTAACGGGCGACCGTGTTAGCTCGGAGCCGCCCGAGGAGGATGTGGCGGTTAGTAAACAACCGACTGGAAGCAGTCCGTGTCGATGGGAGGTCAACACACACACGGTGTGTACACTAGTACACACCGTGTGTGTGTGTACTAGTGTACACACACACGGTGTGTACACTAGTACACACGAGGACCACGAAACGGCCAAACTAGCTTTGACTTTGTACTCCTTTGTTTTTTTAATTAGTTACTTTGTAGTTTTTAAAAAAAACTTTACGAAATGTGATCAACAAATAAAGTATAATGTTTTTTCAAAAACGTTTCTCTAATTAAAACCGTCTGCGACGTTAATCAGAATCAGAACCTTTTATTGCCAAGTCTGTTTTCACATGCAAGGACTCATCAGGCCGGGCGGTGCCACATAGAACATCAACAACAACAACAACAACAACAACAACAACAAACAAACAACACATGGCCAGAATTAAGAAAATACACATTTGATAAAGCACACAGACAGGCAGTGTATTTAAAGTGAAAGATATGTGAATAATGAAGTGATTCATGCATCAATAATTATACTCTAATCATATAATGATTATGGGATGGGCCATTCTGCATAATCAGTACTTATACTTTTCCCAAGTTAAGTATATGTAAATGCTTTATTTTTTTTACTCGAGTACATTTTTACTTGGAATGTATTATTTCTACTATGTGTTTGTCTTCAGAGTTACGAATAGTACTTCATCCACTACTCGTAAAAACACTCACTGTCTGTCTCATAAGACGCGGGGGAACGTATGTATACAGTTGTTCAACTAGAGTGGAGGAACAGAATGCCAATGATAAAAGCAAATGCATCATTAAAGTAGAGATTAATGGTAGATAATAGATCACTAAACCTCTGTGAATCAGAATCAGTATTTTGGAGCATCGTGATTTAAAAATAGGGGGCGAGAATGAAGAAGTACTTGGAAAAGAGGACGCTCTATGTGTGACCAACACTGAAGGGTACTATATTCAACATGGAGGGGCGAACAAAGACGGGCTAACACTGGCTGTGTGTGTGTGGGGGGGGGCTAAGATAGTCCAGTGCAAAGGAACCCTGATACAGAAACATGTTTATTATGTGTTCTGCTTTTTTTTTACAAAATGCATTTTGCCTGAAGTTTCAGTGCAAATGCCGTTTCTTATTTTTCATCTGTCAATTGTTCTCGTATAATAAAAATACGTGCTGTTCTTCTCTGTGACGTGATCAGAGCGTGACGTGTTGCTCCTCCCTCCAGGTGGTTCCACCCCAACATCACCGGCGTGGAGGCTGAGAACCTGCTGCTGACCCGGGGCGTGGACGGCAGCTTCTTGGCCCGACCCAGCAAGAGCAACCCGGGAGACTTCACCCTCTCAGTGCGGTACGTGGTGCGTTCAGGTTCAATTACAAAAATAAAGAAATAAAGATGCTGGACATGAAAAGGTACGACTGTTGGGTTCTCTTATTTTGAAAGTATTGAGCCTAAGTGAATGTCGAGGCCGGTTACTTCCTGGTTTTTATTTGTGGAGTTTATTTAATAGTCAAGATAACTTTTCATTTAAAATAGTTTGCCAAGTGAATATTATGACGCTGACATCGTCAATATTTAAATATTGTAATAGTTGGGACTAGCTGGGCTTCACGATGCTCTACATAGAATATAATGAGAAACCGCTGTGAGCCTGAAGGTGTGAAGCCAGAGAAGGAAGTCCTTCACTCATTAAAAAGAAGAAGACGTTTTTTAAAACTCGTGTCTCACGTTTCTGAAAGATGACGTCTCGTTAACTCGGCTTAACGATGACTCGACAGTTTTATTTTGGGTTTTTCCTTTTTTAAGACTTCTTAAAAATCTCTCTTTCTTAGAAATATGTTCTTCTTCCAGATAACCGATACTTTGAGTTTAACTATTTTGTACATCTTGGTCATTTGGATCATTGCGCAACAGGATGACGTCAAGTTGCTTTCTCGCGTCGAGTTTAAAGTCTCGTACGACGACAAAAAGAAGCAAATCGTCACGGTTGAGAAGATGAAAACGTGGTAAACATTTTATATTCGTGCCCCGATCGACAATTGTTCTTTTTATTTGTTTCTTCTTCTCCTGTAGGCGAAATGGAGCCGTCACCCACATCAAGATCCAGAACACGGGCGACTACTACGACCTGTACGGCGGGGAGAAGTTCGCCACCCTGGCGGAGCTGGTGCAGTACTACATGGAGCACCACGGCCAGCTGAAGGAGAAGAACGGGGACGTGATCGAGCTCAAGTACCCGCTGAACTGTGCCGACCCCACGTCAGAGAGGTGAGCCCCGCCCCCTGGTGGCCAGGGAGGGAAGGCAGCTCAACACATGAAGCATAGGCTTCTATACAACCAGAGGAGCCCCTGGTGGCCAGGAGAGGGAACAAACCGAACATATCTTGACCCTGTGTGTGTGTCTTTCCGCCAGGTGGTTCCACGGTCACCTGTCGGGCCGCGAGGCCGAGAAGCTGCTGACGGAGAAAGGGAAGAACGGCAGCTTCCTGGTAAGGGAGAGCCAGAGCCACCCCGGGGACTTCGTCCTGTCGGTCCGGACGGGAGACGACAAGACGGACAGCAGCGACAACAAACCCAAAGTCACCCACGTGATGATCCGCTGCCAGGTACACGGCGGGACAATGAGCGGTGAAGACGAGGGTCCAGATGCTGGCGTCGCCTCTGGCTTACGAGGTCACGCTGTTCCCGTTCTGCATTCATTTAATTCTGCTCAGGCACACAGTCGACCCTCCTGCAGCACGGGGACTTTTACTATGTTCACTGGATCTTTATCACCGTATCAGGTCTAGTCCAGGATCTAAGAGAAGCTTCTGGAGCGTCCACTGGCCGAGAAAGTCTATGCGTCACGTCATCTCTCTCCTGACCACCAGGGGGCTCCTCTGGTTGTATAGAAGTCTATGCGTCACGTCATCTCTCTCCTGACCACCAGGGGGCTCCTCTGGTTGTATAGAAGTCTATGCGCCACGTCATCTCTCTCCTGACCACCAGGGGGCTCCTCTGGTTGTATAGAAGTCTATGCGTCACGTCATCTCTCTCCTGACCACCAGGGGGCTCCTCTGGTTGTATAGAAGTCTATGCGTCACGTCATCTCTCTCCTGACCACCAGGGGGCTCCTCTGGTTGTATAGAAGTCTATGCGTCACGTCATCTCTCTCCTGACCACCAGGGGGCTCCTCTGGTTGTATAGAAGTCTATGCGTCACGTCATCTGTCTCCTGACCACCAGGGGGCTCCTCTGGTTGTATAGAAGTCTATGCGTCACGTCATCTCTCTCCTGACCACCAGGGGGCTCCTCTGGTTGTATAGAAGTCTATGCGCCACGTCATCTGTCTCCTGACCACCAGGGGGCTCCTCTGGTTGTATAGAAGTCTATGCGTCACGTCATCTGTCTCCTGACCACCAGGGGGCTCCTCTGGTTGTATAGAAGTCTATGCGTCACGTCATCTGTCTCCTGACCACCAGGGGGCTCCTCTGGTTGTATAGAAGTCTATGCGTCATGTCATCTCCCTCCTGACCACCAGGGGGCTCCTCTGGTTGTATAGAAGTCTATGCGTCACGTCATCTCTCTCCTGACCACCAGGGGGCTCCTCTGGTTGTATAGAAGTCTATGCGCCATGTCTTAGAGCTGCATTCTCCCTCCTGACCACCAGGGGGCTCCTCTGGTTGTATAGAAGTCTATGCGCCATGTCTTAGAGCTGCATTCTCCCTCCTGACCACCAGGGGGCTCCTCTGGTTGTATAGAAGTCTATGCACCATGTCTTAGAGCTGCATTCTCCCTCCTGACCACCAGGGGGCTCCTCTGGTTGTATATAAGTCTATGCATCATGCCTTAGAGCTGCAATCTCCCTCCTGACTACCAGGGGGCTCCTCTGGTTGTATAGAAGTCTATGCATCATGTCTTAGAGCTGCATTCTCCCTCCTGACCACCACGGGGCTCCTCTGGTTGTATAGAAGTCTATGCGTCACGTCATCTCTCTCCTGACCACCAGGGGGCTCCTCTGGTTGTATAGAAGTCTATGCGCCATGTCTTAGAGCTGCATTCTCCCTCCTGACCACCAGGGGGCTCCTCTGGTTGTATAGAAGTCTATGCGCCATGTCTTAGAGCTGCATTCTCCCTCCTGACCACCAGGGCGCTAGGGTGTGGTGGTAACCGAGGCCTCTCCTCTTCTTCTCCGTTGTTCAGCACGACCTGAAGTACGACGTGGGCGGCGGCGAGAAGTTCGACTCGCTCACCGACCTGGTGGAGCACTACAAGAAGAACCCCATGGTGGAGACCCTGGGCACCGTGCTGCAGCTCAAACAGGTGAGGCCCACGGCGCCCCGCCCCGCCCCACGGGAACCGCCCTCTGCTGACTGCGCCCTGCCGCTCTCCTCCTCAGCCCCTGAACACAACGCGCATCAACGCTGCAGAGATCGAGAGTCGAGTGCGGGAGCTCAGCAAACTGGCGGAGGCCACGGACAAAGTCAAGCAGGGCTTCTGGGAGGAGTTTGAGGTGAGTGGTAAACGCTCCTCTGGAAGCAGAACCTCTCCAGGAGGCGCCTTCGGTGCAGAGGGAGGACGCCATCCGTCATCTTTTATCGTTGCAAACATTGGAAATGCACTTTAATCTATATCCGGTTTCCAAGATGGCGGCTCCCCGGGCTCTAATATTGAACTCTTGAAATGTTCTGCAGTGGAAGAGTCTCAGGTTACGTACAGGAGCGGGTTGAAGCTAAACAATTTCAGACGGGAGGATACATCCACATTTTAAGTTTCGTTCTGGTCGCTCTTTCTGACTGGACCTGTTGGTCGCATTTGATGCATTCAGGGACCGTAGGAAATATGAAACCTAACGATGAAACCTGATCATGTTGAATCTCGTAGTATCTGATCGCCTCGTTGCGTCTCGTGAAGCCGCATCATGTCGATGCGACTCGCCCCTCTCTCTCCCCGTGTGACTCGCCCCTCTCTCTCCCCGTGTGACTCGCCCCTCTCTCTCCCCGTGTGACTCGCCCCTCTCTCTCCCCGTGTGACTCGCCCCTCTCTCTCCCCGTGTGACTCACCCCTCTCTCGCCCCTCTCTCTCCCTGTGCAGACGCTGCAGCAGCAGGAGTGTAAACTGCTCTACAGCCGCAAGGAGGGCCAGAGGGCGGAGAACAAGAACAAGAACCGCTACAAGAACATCCTGCCCTGTGAGCCGCGCTCGCCAA